>OY796894.1:13592523-14000499 GCA_963680785.1 Diplosoma virens | reverse complement strand
AATCACAGTTCTTCTTCTTTCTATTATTCTCGTTTTCAACACTATCTTTTTCATTTTTGATTATTTTCTTGTGTTTTTTCCTCCATGTCCTCATCACCAACCCATACAATCTAGTTAATTTTACACTTTATTTATTTTTGTTGACGTTCACGTGTCTGTTTTTAGGTTCTACTTAATTTTTCTAATTTTTAATTTTAAAAGGATTCTTGTTTTTATTTTTCGAAATTGTGATTATTTTTAGCGGTGAAACGTGTGAATTTTTGACGATTTTTTTCTTTAAAAGTTTAATATTAGTAATTTCAGAGAATAAGTAATAACTGTTTTTAAAATTCAATTGTACAAAACTGTTGGTAAGATAGAACAAAATAAAGTAAAATAATTTAATAATGGCATAGAAACGGTACTTTACTAAAAGTGTGTTTCAAACCAATTTTATTTTAAGTGACAATAGTTTTACCTCCGAAGTGTTTCACTCACGCGCAACCTCACCAAAGCTTCATTACTTGAAATTCGAAAAACGCTTGTTTAAAAAACTAGTTTTATTGAACAATACAGTAAGCAGAACTATGCATTTTTAAATTTTTATTCTATTTTCATAACAATTTTATTTGAGCAATTTCCCACTTGTAAAAGAAACCTTAACATTCAATGTGATCTCACTCTACGAGCGTTCATTTTTAAATCCTAATCAAAAGAACTGGATTTAAACATTAACAGACCAACAAACCTACCAAAGAGAAAACCGTCAAAAATTCACATTTAAAAAAAATAATCACAATTTCGAAAAATAAAAACAAGAATCCTTTTAAAATTAAAAATTAGAAAAATTAAGTAGAACCTAAAAACAGACACGTGAACGTCAACAAAAATAAATAAAGTGTAAAATTAACTAGATTGTATGGGTTGGTGATGAGCACATGGAGAAAAAAACACAAGAAAATAATCAAAAATGAAAAAGATAGTGTTGAAAACGAGAATAATAGAAAGAAGAAGAACTGTGATTATGATGCAAAGTTCAACAGTTGACTTGAGAAATAGATTTGTTGCTGTTATGATACAAAAAAAACTTGGTAAAATAGATAACACTGTGGTTTAAATAAAGCTTTTCATGACGATTTATGTATTTTTCAAGGTTTGTGCATAAACTTTTGCTTACAAAAGCAATAAAAACACTATTCTTTTATAAAAAATTTTCCAAATCGTAACTTTTATCTAACATTGCACCATCAAACAAACTTATAAATCACGTTAAAAGAAAATTTTTAACAACTTGTGATATTTTTCTTAAAGACAACAATACGTAAAGTCAAGAGAATTTTTTAAGATAAAAATGTAACAGACCAGTTGAAAACATAAAAATTTATGTGCTCTACAAGTTACGTGCATAATAGTTTAAAAAGTGTAGGTTTGTAAAACAAAATACACAAGTTGTGATTTCAAATTGAAAAATAAAAAAGATTCTTAGGTTAAAAAGAAAAAAAATTCTAAGTAAAATTCCTATTGAAACGTGAACAAAGTAAAATGTAGGTTTGTTTCAAAAAGTTTGCTTGTAAAAAAAGCAAAATTAAATCATGCTGAAACGTAATGTTTCTGATTTTTTGAGGCACAAACGGTTTCAACTAGTTAAAATTTGTAAGGTTGACTGATTTTTTATCAAAAAATTAATTTAAAGCATCACATTTAGGTCACATGATGAATAAACATCAGTTGCTAAAAACAGATATTGATTTGCAAATCGAACAACTTTTAACGCCAAATTTGCTATTTTTCAATCAAGACAGTTTTAACTTGAGAAATTCTTGTGAAATTTTGTGATGCTAAACACCTTTTTAATGCAAAGTAGATTGAAAACGTTTAGGATAAAAGGTGAAAAAACTCTTTAAGTCAAAAATTGATATCTTTTCATGAAGAGATGAGTCTAATAAACTTGACTAGTCAACTTTTTGTTAGTTAACTTTGAAATGTTTGTGTTGTTGTTTAGTATTTAAAACAAACAAATCGAAATTTAGTTAAACTAAAACCTTGCGACTCTTTTTACTTTGGAAAGAAAAAACTAAGTAAAATGAGAACCGTGCAAAAGTCGAAATATTTGCTTTTGTGCAACAATTATACAAAGAGTTTGACAGAATTACAACATTTGCACAATTAAGAAAACAATTGTGATAAAAAATTTGAGATTGAGTTGTTGCTATGCGTTAAAAAATAGCAAAAACCTAAAATAAAGTAGTTTTTTTAGGATTTGGTTCCAAAAACTAACAAACTTCTGTGACACTTGGAAGAAACGTACACTTTTTAGGAGAAATTTTTTAAATTTTTTTAAGTAAACTAGTGTTTCCGTAACTTTAAAATGTAAGACACTTGGAAGAAAGGTCGGCCTTTCAAAAAGTTAAATTTTTTCACGTAGAAGGAATCTACTGTTTCCATACTAAAACCTTTACAATGTGAGGCTCTTGAGGAAATCTTTAAATAGTGATAATTTTAAGAACCTGGCCACAAAACCTCCGTGCGAAAACTGTATAAAATTATATTCATGGATCATATTGTTAATATCAATTAATGAAGTTTTTGGTTAATACGTTTATTTGGAAAAAGAAAAACTAAAATATTTTCGGTTTAACTAGTATCAAGCGGTCATTTTCTAAAAAAATTGATGTTTCAAAGATTTATTAAGCTAGTAAAAATAAAAAATTTGGTTTAACTTGAATCATTTTACTCGGTTTGTCCTAATGATTACCGTTAAGTTTGAGGGATGATGACTGATCGCAATTGGTTGTTAATCAACGCCCCGTGTCTAATTCAATGATTTTAAAATTTTTTCTTGGAATTAACCAATGAGTTTCTGCATAGCATTTCTTTTTAAGAAGTCGAACAATGTTACGTTGGAATAAATTAAATAAAAAGTTAGAAGAAAGAATTAAAAATATTAAAACAAGTTGAATTTTTTTTCAAAATGTACATTGCTGTTACACCTGAGTGAAATCGAGTTAAAATTATGTGTGAAAGAAGTCTTACGCTTTATTGGAAATTTTACATTTTCGATTTTTAAGAGAATTGTTAAAAAGTTTTCTACAGTACTTTAAAACGTTGGTGTAAAAAAACAGAAAATAAAGTTAAAAAGTCTAATTTTTAATACCGGTAGACGGTTTCTTTTACAAGATCACTGTCCAAACCTTTTTTTTTTCAGAGGTTAGCAACGCTCAAGATAAAAAAGTGAATTTGTTGATTTCTTACTTTATTTGTGTTTGTTACCCCAAGCAAAACCGTATCCTGAAAGTAAAATTTTTAGCTATTTTTTAAAAAAATCCTGATTTTTCAAAGGTTTATTTTCAGATTTCGAGCTAGTCAATAAATTTATTAAATAATTTCAGCTTGGTTTGTTTTCATTTAGACATAAGAACTATCTGTGATAGGACTTGCTAGAATAAATCTTATTATATTTTCAAAAAACAACTGACTTTTCTTGGAATCGATCTTACTTACGTTGGCCTTATTTGATTTCAAATTTTATGTTAATTTTAGAAAATTTAGTTGGCAAAATGTATTAAAATGTTCAGTTTTATGATGAATTTTCTTATTAAAAGTGAAAAAATGTAAAACTTTTTAACATAAACGGTTGCAATTGATTGGGAATCAAACTTAAGTCGGTGTTTTGAAATTAGATTTTTTGGGTCAAGCTTGTAATAAAATTTCTTTTTACATACGGTTGTTAAAAACCATAAAAATCAAGGTGTATTATAAAAAGTTTTCGCTTACTCTATTTTTACTCTGGAAATTAAGGTAACCAGATTTTCAAACTCCGATCATGAATATGTCAGGAAACGCAAACGCTATGAGCAGGATACGGCCCAAGCTTTTGTATAAGAGACGCAATTATCAAAAGCATATTGTCACGCTTACAGAGATTACGGGTAGCTTTCTTATTATTAAAAGTTTATAAAAATGACCAAAAGATTAAACATATTTACAACTGAATTTATTTTTTGAAACAATTAAAATATTAACACTAGAAAGCGAATTTATACTCCATAAAAATAATAACTATGTTTGAATTTGATTTACTAAATAATAAAGAAAAAAGACGAATTTTTTATTATGAAGCATCTGTTTATTGAACACAAATATCCTATCAATAAAAATTTTTGTTTAAAACTTTTAACGATTACTTTAATTTGTGAATAAAAATCAAGGTTGACTAAGAAAAAATTGAATTTAGGTATAACAAAAACAAGGTTGCTTAGAAAAAAATTGAAGATAAGTACAATAAAAATCAAGGTTGCCAAGAAAAATTGAGGTTAAGTATAACAAAAATCAAGGCTGCTTAGAGAAAAAATTGAGGTCAGGTATGACAAAATCAAGGCTGTTTAGAGAAAAAATTGAATAAATGTACCTAAAAATCAAGCTTTCTTAGGGAAAAATCGAATGCAGGTATCTAAAAACCAAGGTTGACAAGAAAAAATTGAGGTTAAGTATAACAAAAATCAAGGCTGCTTAGAGAAAAAATTGAGGTTAGGTATGACAAAAATCAAGGTTACCAAGAAAAAATTAAGCAAAGGTACTGTATAACAAAATCAATTTTGTCTAGAAAAAATTAAGGTTAGGTATGACAAAAATCAAGGTAACCAAGAAAAATTAAACAAAAGTATGACAAAAACCAAATTTGTTTAGAAAAAAATTGAAGTTAGGTGCGACAAAAATCAAGATTGTTAAGAAAAAAATTAAAGATAGGTGTGAGAAAAATCGAGGTTGCCAAGAAAAATTAAAGATAGATATGACAAAAACAAGGTTGTTTAGAAAAAAATTGAAGATAAGATAATAAAAATCAAGGTTGGCAAGAAAAAATTGAGATTAGGTATGACAAAAATCAAGGTTCTTAAGAGAAGAAGTTTTAAAATTAAATAAAGCTGCCTAAAAATCAAGCTTCTTAGGACAAATTTTTGAGAAAGTGAACATAAGTATGACAAAAACCAAGGTTGCCAAGAAAGAAATTGAAGATATTTATAAAAAATTAAGTTTGTTTAGAAAAAAATTAAATAAAGGTATAACAAAAATCGAGGATACCAAGAAAAACTTTTTAAATTGAGCGTAGTAACAACAAAAATAAGGTTGCTTATAGAAAAATTAAGGTTAGGTATAACGAAAATCGAGGTTGTCAAGAAAAAATTGAAGATAGATATCTAAAAACCAAGGTTGACTAAGAAAATTTAAACAAAGGTATAACAAAAAACAAGGTTGTTTAGAGAAAATCTTTTAAAATTTCAACAAAGATATAATAAAAATCATGGTTGACAAAGAAAAATTTTGAAAAAATTCAACAAGGGTGTAACAAAAATCAAGCTTGTATAGGAGAAAATTGGAGATAGGAATGACAAAAATCAAGATAAATTTTTAAAAATTCAAGAAAAGTATAATAAAAATCATGGTTGATAAAGAAAAATTTTGAAAAAATTCAACAAGGGTGTAACAAAAATCAAGCTTGTATAGGAGAAAATTGAAGATAGGAATGACAAAAATCAAGATAAACTTTTAAAAATTCAAGAAAAGTATAATAAAAATCATGGTTGATAAAGAAAAGTTTGGAAAAATTCAATAAGGGAATAGCAAAAACAAACTTGTTTAAAAAAAAAATTAAATATAGATATCTAAAAAATCAAGATTCTTAGAAAAATTTTTGAAAAAGTGAACATAAGTATAACAAAAAACAAAGTTGTCTAAAGAAAAACTTTTAAAATTTCAACAAAGATATAATAAAAATCGAAAAATTGAAGATAGTTGTAACAAAAACCAAGGTTGTGTAAGAAAAATTTTTGAAAAATTGAACATAAGTATAACAAAAATCAAGCTCGCCTAGAAAAATTTGAAGATAGTTATAGAAAATTAAGGTTGATTAGAAAAAATAAAACAAAGTTATAATAAAAATCAAGGTTTTTTAGAAAAAAAAGTTTTAAAATTGAATAAAAGTATCTAAAAACTAGACTTTTTTAGGGAAAAATTGAGAAATTGAACATAAATATAGCAAAAATCAAGACAAATTTGCAATGTTCTTCTGATACCCTAGGGAAATCCCCATGGAAAAACCGAGTATTGACTTGATGTGTCCTGACTTACCCTTTGCAGAAAATAGAGTGCTTAAAAACAGGAAATTGGTTAAAGAAATTTTCTATTGTATAGCTAAAATCAATAAAAGCTTTGACAGGTTTTTCTACAGAGTGCTTAAAAAACAGGAAACCAATTGAGAGACTTTTCTATTGTGCACTTAAAAAACAGGAAATTGGTTAAAGAAATTTTCTATTGTGCGCTTAAAAACAGGAAATTGGTTAAAGAAATTTTCTATTGTGCGCTTAAAAACAGGAAAAACTTTGCTTTATTGCTTTAAAATCTTGCAGAATGTCTTGAAATAACCTTATGTTTTGAAGTCTTGGACCAGAAACGAACTCAGGACTACTGGTGTTCTTAGGGTTTGGTTTAATTTTATCTTGGGTAGGAGTCAAACTCAAGACCACTGGTTTTCTTAGGGTTAGGTTTTATATTGTCTTGGGTAAGATTTGAACTCAGGACCTTTCTTAGGATTAGGATTTACAGCTTCGCTGTCTTGGTTGGGAGTCAAACTCAAAACTATATCTTTCTTAGGTTTAGGATTTATATTGTCTTGGATAAGATTTGAACTCAGGACTTTCTTAGAGTTAGGGTTTATACTATCTTGGGTGGGAGTCAAACTCAGGACCTTTCTTAGGATTAGGGTTTACAACTTTGCTGTCTTGGTTGGGAGTCAAACTTAGGACCACCGTCTCTCTTAGGAATAGGAATAAGAATAGAAATAAGATTAGGAATAGGAATAAGATTAGAAATAGGAGTAGGATTAGGAGTAGGAGTAGGAATGGGAGTAGGATTAGGAATAGGAGTAGGATTAGGAATAGGAGTAGGATTAGGAATAGGAGTAGGATTAGGAATAGGAGTAGGATTAGGAATAGAATTAGGATTAGGAATAAGAGTAGGATTAGGAATAAGAGTAGGATTAGGAATAGGATTAGGATTAGGAATAGGAATAGGATTAGGAATAGGAATAGGATTAGGATTAGGAATAGGAGTAGGAATAGGAGTAGGAATAGGATTAGAATTAGGATTAGGATTAGGATTAGAATTAGGATTTAAAATAGGATTAGGATTCGAAATAGGATTTGGATTCGTATTCGGAATAGGATTTGGATCCGCCTCTCTAGCGCCACCCTCTGCCACCGCGCCACTGATGACGTCAGTGCGCCACCTGCGCCACCTGCTCTCTAGCGCCCCTAGCGGAAACACCAACCAAATGACGCATTGTATACTACTGACCTCTCTCACAAAAAAAAAGTTTATTATATCCTAGGAGATTTTAATATTAATTTACATAGAGATAAGCGTATGAATAGTGCCAACTTATATATTACTTCAATTTTAAGTCATGGTTCTATATTCTTAATTACTAAGCCAACAAGAATATCTAATAATTCATCAACCATAATCGATCATGTTATAACTAATGATTCAAAGCATGAATTGCAATCTTTTATAGTTAAATCTGACTGGACTGACCACTACCCAATTTTTTGCGTTATTATTAAAAATTTCAGTAACAATAAAAAAATATAGAGCAATTGTTTTATCGTGATAAAACAAAGTTTTGTTCAAAACCGTTTTGTAAAGACCTTCAAACTGATTTAGACAATTATTTTAGTCATCGGCCTACCCTGTCTAATGAAAATTTTAATGAACTATTTAATAATTTTGTCCACATTATATCACATTCTATTGACACCCATGCGCCTTTGAGGCCAATTTCAAGAAGAATGAGAAAACTCTTACAAAAACTCTGGATTACCAAAGGCTTACTAACTTCAATTAAGAAAAAGAGACGGATGTTTAAATCTCATTTTTTAAGTGGTGAAGGAAAAAAATCATTTTATAAAGTTTATTCTAATAAATTAACTAAACTAAAGACTTTGTCTAAAATATTATATTATAGTTCTAAATTTGATGAATGCCAGAAGGATGCTCGTAAAGTATGGAATGTAATTCGTTCTACGCTTCCGAACTCTAAACCAATTAAAAATACTCCTGATTTATTAATAACTGACCGTGGCACAATCTCAGATTATCAAAATAAAGCTGATGAATTTAATAAATTTTTTTACTCAATTGGCTCAAATTTAGCAAATAATTTTTTAAATACGTCCTTTAAGTCTTTTTCTACCTATCTAAACAAACGAGTTTCTTCTTCTATCTATCTCAACATACCCAACCCCACAGAAATCTTTAACGCTATTTATTCTCTAAAAAATAATAAAGCAGTTGGCCATGACGACATTCCAGCTTTTTTTCTTCGAATCGCCTCTTCAGTTATTATTCCGTATCTTCAAGTTTTTATTGAGTTTTGTTTCACAGAAGGCGCTTTTCCCGAAAATTGTACAATTGCAAGGATCATTCTAATTTAAAAAAAAAAGAGAACGTGATAAACCTACAAATTATCGCCCTATTTCTATTCTTACTTGTTTCTCAAAAATCTTTGAAGGACTTTTGTACAAACGTATAAATAATTTTTTAAATAAACATAATGTAATTATAAATTCTCAATATGGTTTTCAAAATAAAGTCTCAACCAATCATGCTTTTGTTGATGTTATTACACACTCCTATGACAATATAAATTCTAATCAATACACTGGTTTAGATTTTCTTGATACATTCCCATTTATTATACGGCCTTATTTTCTGGGGACCTACCTTCCCACGTATCTTAAAAAAATTGATAGCTCTTCAAAATAAAGCCGTTAAATTTTGTGATAGTTCCTCACCTTATTACAAACGCCTTAAGATTCTAAAACTTACAGATTTCTAAAACGAAATGAAATTCCCATTCAAATTCAAAATGCTTCTTACAGTGTTTTTAAATATGAATTTAAAAAGTACTTATTGAAACCTTATATTTAAAATAAAAAAACCTTCTCATTTAAAATGAAAAAACCCTCTTCTCTGCAACACTTAAATTTTACAAGTAGTTGTACCTGTAGTTTTGCTATCAAGGGTGGCTGCTGACTAGAAGACCGAAAGGTCAAATCGCAGTCTCCATGCGGCTAAATTTTTTATTCTGTTTTAAATTTATTATTAGTGTTTCATTTTCGTTATGTGTATTATTTTTTCTCGCAAATAAAAGTATGTTGATTGATTGAAATGTATGGGTAAAGAAGGTAAACATTTCAAACATTTAATGTAATGTGATTTATTGTAACTGTTAATTCAAATGGATTGAAAATTGTGTAATTGTGAGATAAATAAGTAAATTCGACATTGTAATTGTGTAATTGTGTGATAAATAAATGAGTTCATCATTGTGACAAGTGAAAGGTTACTTATGGGCACCCCTGTATATCTTTCCTTTCATCCGCAAAGAGAAACTTTTTCCAAAAAAGTATCTCACCACCCTCTCTTTATTTCTTCCATCCCACTCTTGTTTTTGCAGTTACTGCAGCTTCACATCCCCCACTGGAATTCAACCTATCACCATGATAGCAAAATCCCCTCACAGTTTCCACTTCATCACACATTACCTCTTACTGCATTTCTCCCACACCATTTGTCGCTTAATCGGTTTTGCTATAAACAAAAAATCTTGCCGCACTTGGAGTTACTTTTTTCAACTTAGAACAGCGTCCATGAATCCACTGGTCACATTTTGTGCATACTACTAAGTTGACTGTCACCCTTTTGCCACATATTCCATATGGGTCTATTCTACTTTGCATGACTTCATCTTCTGACCCACATACCATCAACTTTCGTCTTTTCAAGATTCACTTTCAGTCTCTTGCTTTCCAATGCAATTCTTCATTTTAGAAACCTTTTCTTCAGACCCTCCATCGTTTCATTCATTAGTACTAAGTCATCTGCAACAAAACCTCTTTCATTGAGCCTTTTCTTGCATTCTCTGTCACAGCATCATCCACAAGTGCAAACAACAAAGGTGACAAAACAGATCCCCGATGTACACCAACCGCTACATAAAATTGTTCTGAGAATTTAGATCTAATTTTAACTTTTGTATTTAAACCCTCATACAGACTCATCACTGTTCACCAAGATAACAGATAGTTCTTTCTTCCTCAGTGCTCATTGCATTACTCTTCTTGGAACTCTGTCAAAGGCCTTTTCTAAATCTATGAAACACATGTACAACTTTTTATGTTTCTTCCTGTATTCCTCTTGCATTCTTCTCACTATAAAAAGAGCATTTGTTGTCTCTCTTCTTGGGATAAAGTCAAATTGCATACCATTTACCTTCACCAATGCTCCAATCCTTTTCTCCAATACTCTTTCAACGATCTTCATTCCATGTTCTAATAACTTCACTCCTCTATATGCACCGCAGTTTGTCATATCTCCTTTTCCCTTGTAGATTGGTACCATCACACTAGTCTTCCAATTTTCCGGCATTCCTCTCTTATCAAGTACTTTCTGACACAGTTTCATAATCACGTCAATTCCAACTTTCCCACTTGCATTTATCATTTCCATGCTCACCTCTAAACGTCCAGATACTTTCCCTAATTTTATTTTCTTCATTGCAATTGTTATTTCTTCTAAGAAAATCTTTTTCACGAGACCTTCCACTATACAATCTCCGTCTTTTAATCCCATGCTTTCACTTTATTTATCGTCTTTTCCATATGTTCTTTCCGGTGCTACGACAGTTGATAGACTGACAGTTGATTTAACAACAGTTGATCGAAACGACACTTGATCGAAACGACATTTGATCGAAACGACATTTGATCGAAACAACATTTGATCGAAACGACATTTGATCGAAATGAGAGTTGATAAAAAAAATATTTACTTTTGTATATTTCTGCAATTAAACAATATCTTTGTTACTGTAAATTGAATTCAGAAAAAAGCAGAGGCCATCAGTAAGAAGTGTGTTTGTTTTTATTTCTTATTATTTTTTTAATGTCAAGGTCAGGGTTTTTTAACAAGATCCCTGGGCAAAGCATTTTTGGGGGTGCAACAAGTAGATTTCTTGTCATAATTATGTTTCGTTAGATGCCTATTGCTGCCATTTTTTGCATTTTTTTAAGATTGTAGCCAGTTATTTAGGAGCGAGCCTTGTACCATGGCCCACCCTTGCAGACCCCTTGCAGAAATCAGAGACAGATTCAAACGAAGACCTATTTTTTTAGAGATCACTATGTTTTTTTTGACAAAAAAATTGACAAAATTGGTACAGATTTAAAGTTGGAAATTTTTTCCTTCATTATTCGATCAAGTGTCGTTTCGATCAAATGTCATTTCGTTCAAGTATTGTTTGATCAACTGTCTGGTCACGGTTCTTTCCACACTCTCTTTCGATCGTTCTCACTGAACACAAATCTGCCATTTATTCCTCTCAAATATCGTCCATCATTTACGTCTTGTCCTTCTTTTTTTAAAAACTTTACAAGCCTAAACACATTGTTTGGTTTGTCACATAAATTATTCATCTCTTGCTCAGCCTCTCTCCCCATCGCTCTACTGACAATTTTTCTTGTTTGATTTTTTTTCTTAAGTGATTATCTTTATTTTCCTCTGATCGGATCTTTCACATCTCTCTAAATACGTTCTTTTTTCTTTTTATTGCTTCTTGTATTTCCTCATTCCACCTCCATGTGCTTCCTCGCTTTCTCCTTTGTTTTCTTCTTCCACAAAGTTCTTCACAAGTCTCCAAAACCCCATATTTAAATGAAACCCACAAATCTTTTGCTTCAGTATTAATTAATTCTTTTATCTTGTCCTTAAATTTTTCCCTTGTTTCTTTTTCTTTTAATTTCTATACCCTCCATAGCATGTTCCGTTTCATTTTATGTGTTTGAACAGGTTTTCCTTCTTTACATCAAGAACCATTAACCTATGTTGCAGTTCCCAAGAAATCACCTAGACATCTTTCAAAAATTTTCTGCTGTCTTTTTCAATCAAAACAAAATTAATCTCAGTTTCACTACCATTTGAATTATATGTCACCTTCCTTTTCTCCTTCTTCTTAAACCATGTATTCGCACACATAAATCCTTCTCATCGCAGAATTTCAACACCATTCTATCTTCAAAATTTTGCTCCTCAATTCCATTTCCTTCATGTACACCCTCTAATCCATCTAACTTTTTTCCAACATAACTATTAAAGTCTCTAATCCCAAAGTCAATTCTTTTGTACCTTTCATATCCCATTCTTAAATCAGTTCATCGTAAAATTTATCCTTCTGTATATCTGGCTTTCCACTTTGCGGTGCATAGGCACATATCACCCGTATCATTTCTTCCCCAAATATAAGGCACATTTTCATCATTCTATTAATCCTTCTACGTATCTCTACAACACTCTCACACGCTCTTCCTTGATTAATATTCCCACACTACCCTTACCAGTATCATTTCCAGACCACCATAACTTGCATCTTTTTTCTTTAACTCCAATAAAACAAGCTCCTTGGCCACTCCATCGTACATCTTGTAGACCACAAATATCCACCTTCCTCTTCCTCAATTCCTCTACCACCTCTGTCCCTCTACCACACAGACTACCGATGTTCCAGGTTCCCAGTCAAATTCCAATCTGAGACTTTTTCTTATTTTTGAATTTATATCCAGAGATTCTTTGCACCCCCCGCCCATTCCCTATCAAGAGCTGCTGGATCTGAGGTCATTTTATTAAGTTTCTTTTTCATAAGTTTTTTGAGCAAATTTTCGAGCAAATGCCCCTGCTGACACTAACCACAAGTTGTCTGCTGTGGAGTCTTTGCCTAAAAAGACAGTACCTGCGAGGCAACAGGTTGATCTATTTAATCCATAGTTTGAATTTTAACAGGTGCTCCCACTTCGGTCAGAGTGAGCCTGAGAGTAATGGGAATGAAAGGGTAACTCCACTTTCCTTATAATTTCAGAACTCCCCGAACTGAAGCCTTCCCATCGGATGTCGTGTAATGTCATACCAAAGACCTGTATTATATATTGTAGTTTTATTACTTATAAAACAGTTTAATTTAAATTCATTTTTTTTAGATAAACCAATCAAACATGTTTTTCAGGTTTATTTACGTCAACTACAATGCTTGGCAGTACGCGGGGTGCGACACCTTGTGGGCGGGCATTGTCACAGCTTTAGCTGAGAAAATTGAGCAAGAGTTCAGTGTTTTCACTACGCGAGTGTTTCGATTGTTGTCGTTGGACGTAATTGAAAGACGCATTTCCGAAAAGGACCAATATTTGCTCATTAAAATAACAAAAACAACTTAACAGAAGATTTAACAAAGTACATAAAAAAAGAATTTCCTGAAGTTGAAGATCTGACAGAATGGCTTAAAAAAAATAGTTATAAGATTAATATCGCCAATAAAGAAAAGTGCTGGGTTGTCAAGTTCGACGCCAAGAAGAAAATCGAAGAAGCATACGAAAACTACAAAAACTGTAAGGAGATAGAAGTTTCTATTCATAAAATCTCGGATTGTTCATCGGAAAAACAGAAAAATTATCGAAACAAACGTGGGTTTTGCGAACATTTTCGAAACTTTAAGAGAGTTGGCTATGTTTCATCACTGCTTGGAATAGCCTCTGTTTTTCTTACGTCGGTATCATTATTTACTTATGAACTATTTCAAGATTCTAAAAATAACTCCTCAAAGTCGGTAAGTGTGGGAAATACATATCGTTGATTTAAACAATCAAAGTTTCTACATGTCAAAAACCTAAGTTGACCAAGTACGCTTAAAATCAATAATTCTCGAAAAAACCGCTCGACTCTCTAAAGAGAAATTAATAATCTGAAGGAAAAAATACTCGTTGAGGGAAGTAGTACTACGACAGTTGATTAAACGACACTTCATCAAAACGATACATGATCGAAGCGACATTTGATCGAAACGACATTTTATCGAAATGACAGTTGATAAAAAAAAAAAAAAAAAGATTTACTTTTGTTTGTTTCTGCAATTAAACAATCTCTTTGTTATTGTAAATTAGATTCATAAAAAGCAGAGGCCATCAGTAAGAAGACAGTTTAGTTTTATTTTTATAATTTTTTGCCAATGCCAAGATCAAGGAGTTTCTTAACAAGGTTCCTGGGCAAAGCATTTTTAGAGGGAAACAGATAGCTTTCATAGCATGCTTATGTTTCCTTAAATGCCTATTTCTGCCATTGTTTGAATTCTTTTTACATTGTAGTCAGTAGCGTAATTAAGGGGGAGCATGGTGCCATGGCCCTACCCTTGGAGACATTTTGGAGAAATCAAAGACAGATTTGAAGGGAAGACCTTGTTATTAGTCATTAGACTACTATTTTTTCTGACACAAAAATTGACAAAACCGGAGTAGATTCCAAGTAAAGATCTTTTTTAAGAGATCACTGTGGTTTTGGACGAAAAATTGACAAAATCAAAACAGATTCAAAGTGAAGATTTTTTTTTAGCTACCACTTTAAAAAAATTTCCACTAAGCATAACTTATTGTAGTTGTATGACACCCCCCCTTCAAAAACCTTTTGTACTTCACTGATTGTAGTTATAAAAATTTTAATGTTTTGAAAGCAGTATAAGATAAATCATAGTTCTGTACACCACATTAAGCAGTTTTTAATTAAACTTTGCCTATTCTTGCTTTTTGCTGTTCTTTTTTGTTTTTTGTTGCGTAAAATGTAATTTTCATCTATAGTTTTCATTCATCTTCCTGTGTAAAATGTAAATTTTTATCCATGCTATCGCTCTTTTCTCTGGTCCGATAGAAATTTAAATTTACCCGTGGCTACTATTTACAAAACAAAGATTGTTTGTTGCAAAGAAAATCAAGTGGCCATGCAATGTTTTGTTATAGATTTTCTCTTTCAATATTCAATCAAATGTCGTTTTGATCAAATGTCTTTTCGATGAAGTGTCGTTTGATCAATTGTCGAGTCATGGAGGCAGGTATTGGGGAGAATTTAAATAAAATGCAAATTATTTAAAATTATACATTATCATTGTAAGCTCAATTTGTTTGCAATTTATAATACATTTCTGAACCAAAGTTTACTTTTTACTATCCGTAATAACAATGGTCACCAACTTCGTGGTTGCTGGAACCAGGTTGCCATAAGAACGAATTAATTGCTCCAATTTGCTCAAGTAATAGCGATACTTTTTTATAAATAATGCATATAATTAAAGGAAAAGTAAGCGAATATTTTCTAAAGATCACGTCTAGCTAAAAAGTTTTCGTATACTTCAGTATTTTATAAAAGTAGCTCTAAATGAAAAAAATTGGTCTTCTTTGCATTGCAATGACGGTTATACTTGAAAATAGCTTGTCTAAATAATATTTTGATCTCAGCTAACATAGATGAATAAAATACAAGTTACGGATTTATAAATTACTGAAAATGCCTAGTTTATATAATTTGTTTTTTGCATATTTAGTTATTTTTTGGGTAGGGTACATTTTGGCACAGCCGTTTAGGCGCGGCCGTTTTGGCGTCAGCTGATTTGGCTATCAGCCTATTTCGGATCTCTTCAAAAAGTCTCTACAAGAAAAAACTGGTCTCTTCAACAAGTCAACGTAAGCAATTTTTTGGTTAAACTAACTCGTAATCCTCCCTACAGGTGAAACTAACTGTCAGCTGGCACCCAAACAACCGCGACCAATAGTTTTATTTCAATATTTTTTAGTTGAAAAACATTCTGGAACAAAATAAGATTTTTTGAAATATCATCTTTGATATTACTGGGGAAAAATGACAAAAATAAAGTTTTAAAGAAAGGAACGCAGTATAAACGTATGGAAGCACAGCTTTAAATTGTACATATTTAACTGAATGATAGCTCATTTAACCTTTAAATGCCTAAATGTTTTGTCAACCATAATTACTTATGTTGGCTGCTAGTGACCCGACATGTTAAAGGAGTTTGCTCTAGCTTTTAGTTTATACATCTTTCTCAAAAATGGTTAATAAACGAATTAAAGTGCTGCAAGCACATTATTATTCACAGAAAAATTTAATAGTTCGAAAACAACTAACAAAATTTGCAACAGATGCAAGTGTGACATATCCATTTTGTGGAAAACTTATCTAACCATAGATGCAAATCTAACAAAACTAACAAAGTTATGATGAACAATTCGCACTACAAATTAACAAATATTAAAATAACAAATAACGTCAAAAATGAAAAATAAACGAAACAAAAAACAATAAAAATAATTATAGTTCTCTATCCTCAAATGCAGCAGACATGATAATACTAAAACACAAGAATCAAGCGGTACAATTGGAGCAAAAATCCGTGACTTGTTTTTGATCGATACAATATGGCTCATCTCAATCCCCGCACGCGTCAACTATTTTGCGATCCAATAAAAATGATATATTGTATCGATCAATGAGAATGATAGAGGAGCGCCGACTTTTGCGTTTTTTTAGTTGATATGAAGCTGAGAAGAGACTATGTTAATTTTGTATCCACATTTTCGTAACAATAGTTAGTAGCTCTTGAAACTTGCTTGACTTGCACTTATTGCTGTAGTCATGAATGAAGCAAACTCATGCCTAAGTTTTCCAAAATTATTCGACGTCGATGACCAGCTTCTTTTTTTGCTTTGTAAAAATTTTGCTCGGACGATCACCATGCTATTGATACCCGCAATAATTGAGGCTATTGTAGAAGTAGGCAAAAGGATAGCACTCAATTTTTTTTGCACTCAGCAATGATAACAATATTGATATATCCTTCAACCAATGCTTTGATTAGCATTATTGTCCAGTATCTTTTCAGGAAAACCTGTACAGCAATCACTTTTGTTGTCATTGTGCATAGTTTTGTTTTTCCTAGGTGCATACGATACTAAAGTTTGCCTGTCACTAAAGCCAAACTACCTTGACCCAAACTTTCTTGGCTATCCTGTTGTAAATTCATTAAGAAGTGCTTGCTGCTTTTTCGCATCGTGTCTAGAAAAGTGATTTGTTTCGGGACTAAGTCAGCAGAAAGCTAAAAACTGGTAAACAATTCAGTTGCTAAATTGACTCCACAAAAGTGTAGTGAGGTAGAGAAGATTTTCAAACATTCGATAACAACCCAACGTTTTTCTGATTTCTTTTACGTTCACTATGCAGCATTCCAGTGATAGTGAATTTAGTGAGATAATCACCTAACAAAACAGCTTTATCCCATATTTTTCTGGCTTGTTGCAAACATACTGTCTGAAACTATAAGAACTTCAAAATGTTATCAGCTGTTTAACTACAGGTACACTGGCGCCAACAGCATAAAATTTCATCGTCAGAAACAAAAGAGTTTTCACTATCGCTTTTCTATCATCGTTGCTAGAAAATTTAATATCTGCATTTATATTTTGCCTATTGAAAATAATAGAAAAAGTGACTTTATACTTTTGAAGCTATGGTTGGTCATCTTCAAATCTTTGCTCTCTCAGCAATGTTTTGATTGCCAGAGTTGTCCTCAAAATCGAACCAAGCTTCCAACGTTCCAGCGGCTGTTGGTCTATCCAGTAAATTTCTTGTCATTATTTTCTTGTCTTTGTTCTAGATCAGTGTTTCTCAAGGTTTTTTCAACCATCGCTCCCTTAAGACACAATTTCATTTGCCACCGCCCCCCGAAAGATTATTTAATTGTATAATATACAAGATTTATTTATTGCAAGATGTATTACATATAAATAATATTGATGGTGTAGAACAGGGGTGTCCAAAGTCCGGCCCGCGGGCCAATTGCGGCCCGCAATGAGTTTTCATACGGCCCGCGCCTGTGGTCGCACAATGTGTTATTTTTTGCCTGCAGACACAAACACTAATCCAAGGGTGGGAAAACTACGGCCCGTGGACTAAATGTGGTGATATGCACTCACAGTACTTTGAACCATAGTTGGATAGAATTACGAGTATGTCCGAAATAATCCATTTACCATGTTAATTACTTCTTTTTAGAGATCAATATAATTATGGGAGAAAAATAATGAAATTAGAGATCAAATCGAAGTGAAGAACTTTTTTTTTTTTAGAGATCACAACGATTCTGGGAGGAACATAGCGAAATTAGAGATCAAATCGAAGTGAAGACCTTTTTTTTTAGAGATCACAACAATTCTGCAAGGAACATAGCGAAATTCGGGATCAAATCGAAGTGAAGACCTTTTTTTTGAGATCGATGCTGGCCCTAGGTCACTTTCACATTTTCAATCTGACCCTCCTGGAAAAAAGTTTGGACACCCCTGGTGTAGAACAATGTCTGATAAACTGAAATTTTTTTAAGTACTTTTAATGAGGTGGATGAAGTGCTGTTTCGCAACAAATTCACTCACTCTAGAACCGATGTTGCTTAGAAGTAGTCTCAAATCTCCCCTTTTTACAATTTTCAGACAATTTCTTTGCTTGATAAGAAGTTTAGAAACTGCACTAAATCCGCGTTCAGCCATGTGAGATGATCAATCATCAGCAAAGAAATAAATTGTAATTGCCTCCCATAACTTTGGATAGCTTTCAGAAATTTCTTAATTTCTGTAAGCAAAAATCTACATACAATTTTTTGAAGAGAAGCTTTCAATTCAAAGTCGTTTTTTACAGCAATTAACTCTTCTTGAATTACAAAAGAAGTGTCACTTGCACAAACATAAGTAAATGGATTTAATACCCAGTCCGGGATTTCCATCTTTATCTCTTGGTATCTTTCAATCATGTTCTCCTGCAAAGATTTCAAATGATCAAAAAAAATCAAGAGATAGTCATCTATTATAGAAGTGTCAGTGTCACAGGCTTTGTTCGAGAATCCTAAAGGACCAGTTGAGCTAGGTAACCCGAATACCTGTGCTGAAACAAAGCTGTGTCTAATTTTAATTTATTCCGACTCAAGAAGTAGTCTTACTATAAGCCTGAAGCCTTTATACAGTTGATTTAAACGAAAGCTCGGATTGGTTCGTTGAAGACTATTCTTCACAGACAGAAAGAGATCACTGTCTCTAATAAGAATGGATGTATCACAAAATTCACAACCGAGAAAATTTCTATTCCACGCTTTGCCAAAATGCAAAGCGAAATCAAGATTATAACTTGATTCAATCAACACAAATGATTCTACCTCTGTAGAACACAACTCCAAAAGAAACTGGCGCAAAATAAATCCAACACTCGCCCCAATATTCAACTTTATCTCAAAGCGACCTTTTCGCTTTAACCGTTTCTCGTCGTCCGCTTTCTCTTTTTCGTCTCTGTGAGTGCGATTTAGCGAGCGTATAAATAGACAAACACCGCGTGACGGCGAACTCACTCAAAATAAACCAGATCATTCTACAACTCCCTAGAGAATACGCTTATGCTAGAACCACCTAGTATATACGCGAATATTCTACTACAGTGATGCTGATTAAAAACATATTACGTCAATACCGTCGGGTGTAAAGAGAAAAAGCCAATTGGACGTTACATCGCATAATACGAGAGCAGAGCTCAACGGCGGCGCGATTATTATCTTATAATAAAACTACGAATTACTTTTAACGGGAATAAACTACATCGCCATGATAAAATCAGTATGAATGAAGTGTTACAATCAGTGTCCGCCATTTGTAGTTTAAGACTTGGAAAATGACAGAAATTCAGGCGACCAATGTTTTCTCGGAAGAAGCACAACTTTTCTATAAAATTACAAATTATAGATTTTGCCTTATTGAGGCTTATACCATCACCTTGTAATTGCAGATTTAAATCATTAAATATACAGAATAAATCAGTTAGATGCGCAATATCTGTTTTACATGCCAAAAGATCATCACTCAAATCACTGCATTTATTTTCCTGTAAAAATTGCACAACTGTGTCGAACAGAGAATAAAATCGTTTAAAACAGTTTCCTTTGGATACCATCTCACCCCAGTATGTCGAAAGAGACGGTCAAATTCTTCGTTATTCTCAACACATTATTGACGCAATATCCGAGAATGGAAATGGCCCAACTCGATGCCGCCAACTCGATGCTGCCGACTCGATCCCAGGCAACTGGTTAGGGTTAGGGTTAGGGTTAGTAAACAACAATTTGAAAGTTAAACTGTCAAAAGTTGGCTTGGCATTGAGTTGGCTTGGCATCGAGTTGGGCTGGCATCGAGTTGGGCTGGCATCAAGTGGGCGGCATCGAGTCGGCGGCATCGAAGCGTACCCGACCCTCGAGAATTGAGAGGTTGGTTTTTAATTTTATTCACTCATTTTACAACAGTGCTGAGGGACTTATGAAGAAGACAGCTCTAGTTTTTGGAAAATGAATGCTGTCGGTGAATTACGCAATGTATCGTAAAAACGTCTGGTACTGCCTTTTTTAAATAAGAAAGAAATCCCTTGGTTTTTCCTGTTAATGCGGGAGCTCCATCTGTAACACAAGCAATAATGTTTTTTTATTAATATATCATGTTGTTTGAAAAATTGCTCAACTGCCGTAAAAATAGACACACCTCCAGTGTCTGTTCCAACTTTTTAGCAAACAATATTTTTTGCATTAATTTATTGTTTTTAATAAAACGAGCATAACTTAAGAGCAGTGCTTAATTGCCTGGCAGCCTGGATTCATCCAGTTGCAGGCCAAATCTATGCTTTTTTAGAAAGTCACACAAATTTTTTTTAATATCTTTGGCCATTTCATTAATTCTTCTTCGAACAGTATCATCACTAATAGGAATAGATTTAGTGATGGCATGAGGAGAACTATGATGTACTACTGTACGCAATACTTCTTCTACGACAAGTAAAAAAAGTCCTTTATTAAAACAAGAAAAACAATAGCTTTTTATTATCTTCAAGTTCTGACTGTCTTAAAGCAAGCAATTTACAATTACAATTCAGACAGCTACTACAATGTTGCGCGTGGGTTACTGTTTGATCGCGCGCGAGTATTTAATTTAAGACACGCGAAAGCAAAGCACAATTGCTCGTGCTTGTTTGCACATGCACTATGTTCGCTGGACTTTACTATAACGAGGAACCTCAGCCAGATAATTTTTGCTACAAAATGTTACATCTTTGGCCGTATTCTTAAATAGATTTAACGCTCTCACCTGTACGTTCAACGTTTCCCATGTAAGGCAGAACTTCCTACCGCCCTTTTACACTTTTTCAACGCCCCCTAAGGGGGCGGTACGGACCCCTTTGAGAAACACTGTTCTAGATCTTCAACTCATTTTCTTACTTTAATTTTTTTGACTTTGCTTCAAACAGTACTAATTTTTTTAATTTTTCTTTATTTTTGCTTCAAACAATGAAAAAAGATAGGGTTAACTACTTTTTTTAGTGCTTTTTAATTCAATTAAATATTTGACGTATTTTAAAATTTACTACGGACAAAAAATGTTTATTCAAAAAAAAGTCTCATTATTACCTATGAGTGTTGTTGTCGTCGTCGTCGTTTGAAGGGCATCCACTCCAGGTCAGACACAAGCAGAACTGGGGCCGAGGGTTTATCCTTTTACACCCCAGACTGCTGTACTGCCTGAATCAGATGCTGGCAGTGATGTCATTAAGCCAGCATCGATTTTCGTCATCCAAAACCGTCAGACCTCGTGCTCCATGTGGTGCCCGATGTATAGGGCACGCTGTTAGCACATGGTCTGCGGTTTGCTCAGAGGCGCCACACTCGCAATTCGGTGAAGGAGCGAGACCACATTTGTGCATGGACGAATGGAATCGCCCTACACCAGTCCGCAGGCGGTTGAGCTTAACCCAAGCTGCTCGGGGTAAGCCCATCCCAACAGGCCTGGCACCGGTTTCGGGCACAAAGGCACGGAGCCTGGAAGCATTTTCACAGTACTCCGCGTTCCATTTGTGATTTGTCCATTCAGAGGCGCGGATGCCAAGTCTGGAAAGGTTGTCCAAAAGATTCCGCGCACCTGGCACAAACGGGCGACTGGATCTTAGTCTCACTTGGCGAGTAACTAAGGAGTCACTTCACTTAAGAGACCATACAAGATATGATCGGGGTCCAGAGATCCACGGTAAGCCAAGGAGAGTGTCGCTCCCATTCGACGAAGCTCAGCTGGCTGGATGCCTGAGAGTACAGGTAGGTGATCCGTTGGAGTGGGACGCAGGCATGCAGTAATGCAGTATGCGCAAGGCGTCGTTCAAGACACTGTCGATGAGGCGAGTGTGAGCACTGCGACACCAGAATGACGCACAGTACTCAGCTGTTGAGTGGACTAGAGATAAGATGACTATGCGTAGTGTTTTAGCACCAGCACCCCATCCCGAGCCCACGAGTCGCCTCAACAGTGTGACGCGCGAGGATAGTTTTTTGCGCAATGCCACTAAATGGTGACGAAACGTGAGCGATCTGTCCAGTTTTACCCCAAGATAAGTAGAGGTTGGACAGAACGGTAAAAGTCTACCACTGTTGTAGACCTTTAGCTCACGTTTGTCCTCTCGGTTATTTAAGTGAAAGGCTGCCGTCACCGTCTTAGTGTGACTAAGCTTCAACCTCCAAGTCTGGAGATACGCTGACAGTGTAGACATGTCTTGGCTTAAAGTCCCCTCCAAGTCCTTCCAGTTTCCAGACGAATGCAACAATGCTAGATCATCAGCATAAGCAAACTTTATGGAAATCATGGAAGGAAGATCGTACGTATAGATGATAATAGGAGGGGAGCCAAGACCGATCCCTGAGGAACGCCGTTTTTAAGACGGCGTAGCCTACTTTGCTTGCTGTCATCGGTGGTAAGGGTAAAACGTCGATTTCGGACAAGCTCCATAATCATTTTGACCATGTGCTTATCCGGAAGTAGTCTCAGCAGCTTGCAGATAAGGCCACGGTGCCAGACAGACAGTGTCATAAGCAGCTGTCAGATCAACAAATACGGCACCGACCTTCTTTTTAGCCTCGAAAGAATCCTCGATGTTCTGGGTTAGCAGAACAACTTGATCTATTGTTGACTTCCCGCGTCGGAACCCAGCCTGCTCTTTAAGGAGCAGTGGATTGACTAATGGTTCAACGCGGGCGTAGATAAGCCTCTCGAGGATCTTGTAGGGGACACAGAGCAGAGATATCGGTCGATAACTCTTTGGGTCCCCCACGGGCTTTCCTGGTTTTGGGATCGCGACCACAAGCGCTCTTCTCCAGATCTTGGGAATTTTGAGTCGGCGCAAACAGGAAGAAAGGAAGTCACGTAACCAGGACTTCAAAGCAGCTCCGGCATGGAGTATAAGCTCAGGGCAGATGGAATCAGGACCCGGAGCTTTGCCTGGTTTTAAATATTGGAGAGCAGCAATTTACATTCTCTCTGTGAAAAAGTGTCAGAGATATTTACTGCGTCTGGTGTTGTGGCCCTCCAAAGGTCAGACATTTCTTGAAAGACAAGTCGAGATGACTTGCGGTTAACATCCTCGTATTTCCCATTTCTACCCAGCTGAGATGCAATAGCATTGTCTGAAACGGGACAGTGACGAGGAGAGTGTCGTGACCTACCAGTAAGGTTGTTCAAAATACTCCACGCTTTTCGACTAGAGTGTGAGAAGTCAATGCTTCGAACTGCCTCGGACCATCGATCCCTCCGCTTTCTGTCAAGCTTGGCAAGCAGAGCTGTCGCAGCCAAGCTCGAGTCGTCTCCCTGAGGAGACTGCAGAAAGGTTTTATAGAGGAATTCACACTCTGCATCCCAACACGGAATATAGTTATTTCGATACCCGCGTGGGATAGTCTTTTTGGCTGATTTCTTAATGGTGTTACAGAAGTCCTGGTAAGCCGCATCCACATCAAGTGTATCAGGCGGCAACAAAGTCTTTGCTAATTTATTCGTCAAAGCAATGTAGTGACTCCATTTGGCCTTGCGGAAGTTCCATCGCTTAACAGGCATGCTTGGCACTGCCATAGCAAACCTTGGTGGTGTAATAAGCGAAGGTCGATGTTGTGATCTGGGGAACTTTTCAAGAACACGTCTATCCGGTAAGCGACTGTTTGGACCTACGCTGGCGAAAGCTAGATCTGGATTGGTGCCAGTGTTCCAGCGGCCGGAATAAAAACTAACAGCGTCTTTGGCATTTTATAGGAGGGCAAGACAATTAATACTTGCCCAGCCAGCCAAGCACTCACCGTCCGGACTGTTGTCATTGTAACCCCAGTCAGCATGACGACAGTTAAAATCGCCAGCGTACAGACAGGGGTGAGGAAACACTGGGAGATCCAGGCTTTGTAATCGCGTTGGCGGTGGCTTGTAGACATTGACTATTTTATAACCATCAACGTCCACACAGCCACTGAATCTCCAATGTCGGTGGAGATTGGTCCAAAAGCGTGTATCTCAGTCGCTCGTGGACAAACGTGGCAAGGCCATGCTTTCTGCTTAAAGAAGACCCAGCTAGTTGGTAGTTCGGTAGTACCAACTTCTCTGCATCAGTACACTGGGTCTCCTGCAGTAGGATGACGAGTGCCTCAGACTGCATAGCAAGGTGATGAAGAACGTTCATCTTGCTTGCAATGAGCCCTTCGATGTTCAGCTGAAGAATAATGGGTCTTTGGAAATTGTTGGCAATGTACCCTGAAAAGGGCGGTTTTATCCTGACATTGCCCCGTCCTGAAAAGGACGTTTGCCGACTAGCAGACCCACGCTGAACATCGAAGTGGGTGGATACCCTTCCGTTTTGATTGGTTCGGTTTCGGTCTGTCATTTAAACAGCAATGAACAGACTTACTCACGGCCCAGGCTGCGAGAAAGCACCTACCATCTGGGCCAGATTTTGGTGGGTATGAAAGAGTTAATTCATAAGAAAAACAAAATTTTGCTTTTCCAATCTCGAATTATTTTAAGCTTAGCATTTCAGATGAAATTACAGCTTTTATTTCCTCACTGTGCTAACCAATGTTATTTTATATGAACTTTGAAGCAATTTCTTTGCAATGGGTATTGAGGTAAACCAAATGTCCATTTTTACATTACGATTGCTCCCAAATATTGGGGTAGTCAGATTTGTTGTAAAATACTCACGTGAGGGTAGACCTTGGGTATTTGTAGATTTGTCCAGGTACGACTCAGGATTGAACATATATTTAAACTCATTATTACATAGCATGACTATTTTCACTCCATATTTAGCTGATTTTTTTGAAATACACAGTTTGAAAGACCAGCGACCTCTAAAAGCTAATAATTGCACATTTAAAGTGTAATTCTGTGAAGGGCAGTAATTATGATTGCAATTTAGGATAAAATTGTTCCAAATTTTTCCAATAGGAACAAATAAACCTGTTTTTTTTTGTCCATTCTTGTTCTTTTTCCGTCAAATCTAAAACAAATAAGGAAAAAGCTGAATCTGTCTCTGCTCATTTAACATCTATACCACATACGTCCATTTTTAGTATTTCACATTTCAAGAGTTGTGAGATGATTATCTTGCGACCCAGCTGCTTTTATTAGAATTCCAAATAAAGCTTTTATTTCATCAATGAACGTTTCAATGTTGTAAAGTGTTATTTCTTTTAGGTGGTACGCATTCATTCAATTTTGCTTTTCGTATTCTGGACTGTAATATCTAGGGTAGTGTCTGTTATGAGGAGTTTCTTGAGCAATTTCTACTTGAAATGTTAGGCCACTTTTGAATTTTATGATGTTTCTTGCTGGAGTTTTTCCTATAGCAGTATTTTTTGTTGTTTTTCATCCAAATTTATTTTTACCATAAATGTCATTCCTGTTAAATTCAAACATTTTTTCAGGTCCAAGACTTCGCATGGCTTCTATTCTGGATTTCTTTTTATCTGGTTGTGAATTATAAACTTGATCATTATTTGAATTGCAGTCATAATTATAATCTGATTCACCATTTAAAATCTCCACATCACCAATTTCTATGCTTAAATAATCGCTTAAATGTTCACTAAAATAAGCATGTTCTTCTAATAAGGCTGGAATTTCATCAACCCTTAGAGGTCTACTTTTAGTCATTTTATATAATTTCTGAAAAAATAAGTAAATATTTATTCTTTTTAGCAAATAAAAAAATAAAATGAAATAAGTAATAAATAAAATTGAATATTTAAATAAATAAAGAGGTTATGAGATGCTCACAATAAAACTTATACACATACGGGCAAAAATAAAAAATAATTGTGATAAAACTGATAAAATTTACCTAACAAAAATGAGATATCTTAAATCATTTAGCGGATAAAAATTACCCCAAAAAAATTGCATGTATCATAAAATGGGTAAAATTTACCCAAAAAAAAAAAGTATATAATATTATGGGTAAATTTTACCCTCCAAAATTTAAATACTCACTTGTAGAGACAAATGGCATTTACCACCTATAACACTTTGACTTCAACTGAGAATAACTAGAATATGAGTTTTTTCAAATTCTGAAAACCTGATGTATGATAATCCACAAAATGTTTAAGGGCAAATTTTATCCTTGATATGAATTAAGGGTTAAAAAACTTTAGTTTCAATTCAATTCAAAATTTCAATTCAAGTCTAAAGAAAAAACTTTTATTAATTTACAATATTTTGAATCGCAAATATAATAAATAACCCTTTAGTTAAAAATTTGAAATAAAAAAAATAACTTAAATTTTTACAAGAGAAACTTTCTAGAATTGAAGTTGCTACTGTAAAGAGAAGGAGGTTTAGAAATAAATATTTTATTTAAAACATCGGATTGACGTACTTCAGTAATCTATATTTTGTATAAAGATCTATAGAAATAAGTATAAAAATTTACATTTTGTCGCTATAATTTTGAAAATGATTTTTTTATCCATTACCTAAAAAATAATTATTGAGATAATTTTTTTGTTTAAGCCGTTTTTAAATAAATGTTTAGACTATAACTTAAGTTTAGAAACCACTTTCTATCATAAACTTAGGGTTCACTTATTTAAATTTTGCTCTACCACTTGCGCTTTTTAAGAATTTTATCTTGTCACTGGCCAAACGCTTTTACAAATCCAATTCATTTATCAATCACTAGCTAATTTGTTATTCAAAAAAGCTTTAAAGTTGTGGCTTATAAAAAACATTTTTAACTTAAATCCCCTTAAATTAATTTTATATCTTTTAACTGCAACTTTTATTTCTCTTTACTCACAACCTTTACCTTATGAAAACAAAACTGCTATAAATGATAGCAACCTCATTAATTCATAGCAATCAACATTGGCTCAACACAATATCGAAAAAGACTGACAGTTAAAACAGTCAGAGCATTACAGTTTACATAAATAGCTCAAATTAGTTTAACAATCAGCAGAATAGGCTGGCGAATTGGTTTAACGCTACAATGCCGATTAGGTTGTACTGCAACCTTAGAAGCTGGCACTAGATCTGCTGGTCATTGCGCATGTAGGTTCAAATCCTGCCTCTGGTAACTGTTTTCAATAAATAAAATTTAAAGTTTATAAACTAGTACATCATTATACAGTATATGAAAAAAAATCTTTCTATAAAACTGGAATTAGCTTGCCTTAAAATATCATTTGTAGATTGATTCTGGGCACCATTTTATCCCCATTAACCAAAAATGACCGTTGTCATGGTGGATAAAAGCTGATGGAAAGAAATGATAAAAAGGGTTTTCCAATGCTATCAAAAAGTTGATGAAAAGAGCTTTCCAATGATATCAACATCTTTGAAATCGAACAATAAATAAAGGCAGAAGGGCTACATTTCTCGATCAGGGGCGTTTAAGCGGCGTCGTCGTTGTTTGGCATGGTATCCACTCCAGGTCAGACAAAAACAGGACTGGGGCCGAGGGTTTATCCTTTTACTACCCCAGGCTGCTGTACTGCCTGAATCAGATCTTGGCATTGATGTTGTTAAGCCAGCATCGAGTTTTGTCATCCGACACCGCCAGACCTCGTGCTCAATGTGGTGCCCGATGTATCGGGCACGCTGTTAGAACGTGGTTTGCGGTTTGTTCAAAGGCGCCACACTTGCAATTCGGTGAAGGAGCGAGACCCCATTTTTGCATGGACGAATGGAATCACTGCAAGCAAGATGAACGTTCAAGCGGCCATTTTGTGTCTAATTTTCAACCTTCATACATAGCAGAGGTCAGGAACCTTTTTGGGTAAGAGAGTCATAAAGGCTACATATTTTTAATTGAATTTCCATGAAAGCCAACAATCTTCCTCTAATTTTTAGTTGTATGTGTGTTGGCAGGAATTTGTTCGTAAGCAAACTTATCTTGATTTCTTGATTTTTGGCTCAAGAACGTAGTGATCTCTAAAAAAAAAGGGGGCTTCACCTTGAATTTTCGTATTAAAACCGTAATGATCTCATAAAAAGGGGTCTTCACTTTTAAAATCTTGTGTGCGCAAATCTTTTTCTTTTATGTGCGGTAATTTATGCTTGGCAACAAAAGAGCCAGATGTTGTTATCGAAAGAACCACATCTGGCTCGCGAGCTATAAGTTCCCGACCCCTGATATATAGAAAACTATTTGATTTAAAAACTTGAAATTTGATGTGAGACATTATCTTATCCAAATCTACAAACATGCCAAACTTTAAAAAAATTGGAGATGGTCATCAAAAAAATGCCTGAAAGGATGTGAGTTGACATGGAATGTCCCAAAATTTTTTAAAAAAATTGGTTCGCAACATAAAATGTTTGGAAAACACTGCACTAGACCGCTCGTAACAAGTCCAATAAAATATTCAATTTATATGATAGATGAATGAGAATTTAAAACCTCGCTACATTTCCGGTTTAATGGACGAAGCTGACGTCACAGAGAATAATTACAATTACGTCGAAGGTACTAGTTGTTTTATTTTATAGAGTACTCTTTTTCTCTATCATTTTAGCAATCCAAAGCTAATAAATTTTTTATTGCGTATTTTGATTATTTTCTCGTGAACTGTTACCTTATCGTCGTTAAAAGTTTGCGTGTCTTATTGACCTGCATGAATGCTCTGGGAAAAAATAATTTTTTTTGAAAGTTTCTATGTCAGAAAGGTATTTAAATAAAAACAAACAAAATATTGTTGTTCTTGTACGATTAAAGACTAAGTTTCAAGTTTCTGTTTCTTTTTGTCACAAATATGACAAGAACAAATACAAACATACAAAAACGAGCACAAACATACAAATATTTTTTTAAATTTGACAAAACAAGTTTTTATATTTCATTCGCTATACAGTAGAATTCCATGTTGTAGGGCATATATTACCATAATAGAGGGTTGTGGTATATTAATTGTTTTTGTTTCTTAATTTTGATAAATTGAAAAGATAGGAGAAATTAGTATTATTACAAACAAGAAAATTATAATAATATAAGAGTTAACGAGAATGCAATAAATACTTAAGTTTAGATGAAATGCTTTTTGATTGTGCTAATTTGAATACAACAAAATTTATGTGGTCGTGAAAAGTTGGTTTGCCTATTGTCAAAAAAGAGGAGTGGGACAACTACGACCCGACAAATGCTTTTACGCACCCGGCTAAAAGTTTTATATTAAGTTATATTTGTTATTTTATATGACAAAATAGCCATAATGGATATCTGTATAGTACCCCCGCCGCGCCTAATAAGCAAGGTTATTATAATCGCATATTTCGGTTTTGCTTTAAAATCTAGACCAGGGGTTCTCAATCTCAGTAAACTCATGGAATCCTTTTGCTCTAAAAATTATTTTGTAGATCTCTTTACAAAAATATACAGGATTTTATTTTGCAGAAACCTAAGTGAAAACTTTTTTTTGGCCTTTAACTGAATTCAGGATCCAAGTTCTAATTTCCAGCGTAGTGAAGTAAAAGGTATTACAATGCAATTTTAGCGAAGACCCATGAAAAAGGTCATCAATGTAATCCAACCGCCGCAATTGCTTTTCAAAGAAAAGTTATGATCTTTTTTTAGTCTTTATCTAAATTAGGCGTTCAAATTTTAGTTCTTAAAGATGTAAAATTTAGATCCTTTTGTTGACCATGTTGTCTTGAGGACCACCAAAACTATATCATAGACCACAGATTGAAAAGTGAATTCAATCTTTTTTCCGTTAAACTTCACCAGTTGAGGACCTCAGTTAAAAACCTTTATTTTAGACCAGGGGTCACCAAACTACAGCCCGCAGGTTGGATGCGGTCTAAGAAGTAGACTTTTTAGCCCGCTGAAAGAAGTTAAAAATTTGGTTGTTGTGCACAAAAAGTAAAAGTCATATTTTCTTTTTGCTTTCGATTCCTTTGACATCAGAAATTATTGTATTTTTAATTCAATAACGCTTCAGTTTGTCACTGACAGCACGGTACTCAAAGCAAAGATAGCCCAGTAACTCGGATAGAACGGTTACAGAAGCTCATAGTATTGTTGACACGCACATTAAAATTATACAGATTATGGAACAAAATTTGTTATTACAACATATCTTAATATTTAGGTTTTTCTTAATACTTTTTGAATAACAACTAAGAAAAAAAATAGATGCTGTGTTGCTTATTCTATGCAAAACGTGGAGATAAGTATTTTTTGTAGAAACCGATAACTATACCTCCAAATCATTTCAAACATAAAAAATATTCAACTATAGAAACCCATTTTTTTAATGTATTATACAACAGCAAGCACATTTGAATATTTCTTGAGTACTGAAGCCGATCGTTTCAAAAAAAGTCAAGTATGTCATTTTTGGTCGACATAACATCTCATATGAATAATTTTAATTAAAGCTTTAAGGAAAAAAATAGCTTTAGTGGCATTTCTCACTGAACCATCCACGGATTTTTAAAAAACTTAGCGTTGTTTGAATCTCAACTAAAAGTCAGATACTTCTTGTATTTCCTTTGCTTTAAAAAGTTTTGCGTTGCAAGTACAGAAGACGTTTATTTTTAATTTTCAAAAAAATCAACCGGTGCTTAAACCAACATTTTTTAAAAAGATATTCAAATTTGGACAGAATTAAGAGCAATTGAGACAGTTTTATAGTGGATAGAAATACGTTTTGGTTTCGTTTCGTTTCGTTGAAGTAATTAACCTTTCGCTCCATTTGATATTCAAGTCGATAAAATTGCAATAGTTATGTACAGTATAAAATTTTTGTAACGTACTTTAGAAATTGGAATTATCTTAGCGATTTTTAAACACCTGGAAAATAAACCCATTTCTATACAACGTTTACAAAATGCAGTTAAAATGGGGATATAACCAAAACAAAAGCCTTAACAAATTTTGTGATTATCTCATTAGGTTCGCTATCTTTATTAGAATTGAGATGATTAATAATGCAAATAATTTCATTTAAACAATTGGGGCAAAGAAACAAAATATGAGATGGGCTAACCAGATAATTAAAAAATTTTGTTGATTAAAAGAATTAACTTTGTCAGCAAGTGTTTTTGTTTATTGAACCAATCAGCAATTTTAACAAAAAATTTTATTTCAGTGTCATTTAAAATAATAAAACAAAATCAATTTAGTTTAAGAAGCTGAATAGTCTTTTGGAGCTGGTAAAGATAAGCAGCTTTAAAAGATCCATGTTAAGATAAACAATCCCGAAATCTCCCAGTAAATATGAGCAACCCTGTTGCTAGGTAAAATTAAATGACTTAAAAAGTTGCCCTTTATTTTTATTGAGCTAAATATAATAACATTATTTTAATTTAATATTCAAATTAAATTAAAATAATCTTTTTATATTTAAATATAGGGTTAGAAATTACGTAGAATCGTAACAAACTTATATAGCGTTGTTAATTGAATGATACCTGTAAGTTGGATAAACGTGTAAAGTTCAGGTAAAGATGAGGATTCTTGAAAATAAAAGCTTTAGTCTTTTAACCTGGTCTTTATTTTTGTCAATTTAATGGCATGTTTGTCAGTATTTTTTGTGCCTTGGCAGCTTTTAGGTGATTGAAATAGTAGACTATATATTTTGGCTTATGCCAAAATAATAGGGAAATTTTTTGTTTACAAGGTTTGTTTAGTAGTTTCAGCTTTTTAGAAGATGCCATTATCAAGGGTGCATTTATATTTAAACAATCAAGAAAAACAATTAAAAATAGCAGAAATGAGTAGCGCAACTCGTAACAAAGGCGGCGCAAATGCAATCTTAAAAAAAGTTTGCGCCGCAAGCGCAATCGCAAGTCTGTTACGTCGCAACTCGCAAGTCTGACGTCGTAATGTTACGTCACAAGCGCAAGTCTGTTGAGAAATTAGTAACACAACCCAATTAGAAATTTTTGCCTCTGTATAATAAATTCTTATTGTCGCAGAAACAAAACGCCAATAAAAAAACAATGAATTCAGCAGACCGTTACTATCGACAATATGCCAGCATGCAACCAGTTCTTCAAGCATCCAACAGTGTTCTTTTACAACACGCCTTAACTAATCATTTGGCCCCAGCATTGCTTTTGATGTTTAACCAATTTTGGTACCACGAAGTTGCAAGTATAACTTATACGCGAATAATCTTCTCTTGTTTCAACAACTTTCAACTAATCATCTTTTTGGGTTTTTTTTCCGTTTTGTTAGAAATTGTTCGGTTTTACACAATGGTTTTATACTGCATAATTAAAATTGTTTCATTACATCTAATTTTTATTCTTTTTCATTTAATACAAAAGTTTTATATTTTGGTGTTACAATTGGCCTATTAGCAATAAACTTTAAATATGTGGGAGTTTTAATAAGTTTAATTTATTTTCAGCTGAAATAGTTGGATGGTTGTATTAATTCTTTTAAGTACAATATTTTTGCCAAAAAGTCATATCAACTGTACTTTTAATCTTTCAAAAAAAAAATACAAAAACTTGAAAAAGTAAAACAAAAACAGATAATATCTACCAAATACATAATCAGAAATAAAAAGCTAAATCAAACAAACAAAAAATTTACGACTAAATGCAAATGATATTTCACAAAAAAACGTAGCGTCGTAGGCAGAACTGAGAAACCTAAGATAAACCAAGACCACTGACAACAAGTCCAGTTTCTCGAAGAAAAACCAGTCTCAAACATTGCATTTAGCATTACTATTTTTTTTTTTAACCCTGAGACTTTTGAATAAGATGTTGTGTGCCTTGAAGAGCCCAGAGGTATTTAGACAACGCCGCAACTTTACTCAGGAATCCGAAAGGACCGGTTGAACTAAGTAACTTAAATAGCTCCGCTGTGTTTATTTACATAGGCTTTAGAAATAGTCTCCCGCGAGACTGAACTTTTTTAATCAGTTAGTTCTGACTAAACGAATGAATTTTTTAGAAAAACTTGTCTCTACAAAATGAAAGTAACTACGGTTTGTGACTAAAAAGAATGTATTTACAGAATGAAAAGAAACGATTAATTCTGATAAAATTTGACTTTCAAGCTTCGGCAAACTTCAAAGCAATTCACAGCGCCAACAACTTTAAACTGACAAACTACAAGAATAAATTAGCACACTGATGGCTAATATTAAACTTAATAGTTTGTCCTCCACTCAGGCTAAAACAATTTTATCGCATTATAGAATTAATTTCTAAGACTAATTGAAGTGTGACAGACAACTTTAATAAAACGTTTTTTTTAATTTATGTTTTGATAAGTATGAATTATCGCTCTGATTACTGAAGGATCATTGATTACTCTTCTAAAGAGCACCACCAATTTGCAATTATATTTAAATACATAAACATTTACAAGCCCAAGCCATATGAAGAAAATGTTGGATAATCATTAGTGAAAGAGACAACAAAATCTGTTACCAAAAGGTTCCAAACCAAAAAGAGGTCAGGCATTATTACATTTGAAAAAACAATAGTCATAATATAATCAAAAGTGGAATAAGATATTCGATATACAATTTGGTTTATCAATAAGAGAAAACATCGCTGCTATTATTGCTATGATCTTTGTAAATTTTACACTAATATTAAGATCCAAAACTAATAAAACTTTTCATTTGAATTGTATTGTTTTAGGTTTACGTACATTATTAACCAATTAATTTTGAAAGAGCCATGGGCGTTTCTCTCTAAGGTGTTCTAATGCTTGATTTTTTTTAAATAAAATAGACAATCAATGCAAACATTTTTCAATGCTTTTTTTGTTCATGATTAATTTTTCAGATTAGATACCAAAGCTTGACATTTTGAGAGCAACACAAGAAAATAATAACTAATGTTAAAAAAACTCTTGAAAAATAAACACAGGACAACAAAAAGAAATGACTTCCAACCTTAAGTTATATTTAACTAATTTTTTGTTAAAGACGTAAAGAAAATTACCAACATCGTTTTATGGATGCATCTAAAATAAAGATTTTGGCATTTATATCATTAAAAGTTGAAGCCCGTATATCTTCATAACTACACTGTAAGGTGTGAGTAACCTTTAAAAAGTTGAAATTTTTTCAGCATATATACCTCAACTTTATTAGCATCCGTAGAAAAGTTTGCGCGTATCATTGGTTCATAATTTGGAAAAAAAAACATTAATTAATCAAAGATTTTTAAATTTATTTTTAGTTAGACAAATATTGTTTGAAGAATACGTAAATTATTGTAAAAGATCGGAAATCAGATTATTTAAATTCCTACACAGGGATCTAAATATTTAGAATTAAAATGAAGAGTTGGTATTGTTCAATCTTCAGCGTTAAATTACGAGACTAAAAGTTGTCGGTCAAAGATTTCTACAAATTACCGTTTGTAACATCAAAATTTTCAATAAAAGACTGTGGATTAAAAAAAGTTTTGACAGCAATTGATACACTGTTTTAAGCCCTAACATTTGAAAAGCTATTAGCTAAGTTAAAGTTACACATAGCTTTATACAAAGTAAAACAAATAGGGCAAACATTGTTACGGCTAATCTGCACTTAATTTCGTTGTTCCCGTTTGTTTGTTGAAATTTTTACATTCGGGTTATGGATTTACTTCAACCAGCGATTGCGATTTGTGACTTAATTTTGTCGCAGTCAAGCGCGTGGCAGGAGCTTTCGGAAACTGGTACTCAAAGGTAATTCATCGTCTAACTCTTGTTTTGTATTTTATAGATTTATGGTCAACTTTTAATTAAATCGTCATCTTAAGTAGCCCTATGTGATCTGTAGCAATTTGTTTATTCATAGTCTTATTCTGGTGTGTTCTGCCTTTCATTTTATTATTCGAATTATACTTTTCCTGGTGGATCAGGTGGCTGGTGTTAATAGGGTGAGTTTGTAGGCAGCTTAAGCGCGCATTTATTGCCCGACCTCTCACTTAATCAAATAGAATCTTACGGGTAGTTGACCTGCTCGTACAAACAGAATAATACAAGTGAAAGTAATCAAGTGACAAAATAATCTTTTATAAAAAATATCTACAAAAGACAATGTTGACAAAAAGCAGCAATTTGTTACATCAGTTTACATTTGTCACCATCAATATACATTGTAATTTTCCAATGGCATTAGTAGTATGTAATGGCTGGTTTGGTTGATCTCCGGTAGAGGCGCTGGAGCGATGGAGCACTGAGTCATCAGTGTGCGAACCCTAGATCCCAAATCTAAAACTTTAAAACCCTATCTTGTACTTTCTAGTGTTTATAAAAATTATTTGTTTCAAACCTATTTAGTTTCAAATTTAAAAAATTGTTTTTAGTCTTGTCTGGTTTTATGCAGCTGTAAGATTGATAAGATTTATTTAAAACGTTTTATAGTGTTTATCATGTGGTAGATAACTACTAAGACAAAGTATTTTCTGTATTTTTGTAGAGAAGCGTGAACGTCGTTTCCTGTTCAGAAGCTGAATCGTATTAATGGTAGTATGAGTTTAAGCAACCATTTAAAAAAAATCAATTTATTATGTTGCTAGCTCGTAATCTCAAAGTCTGTCGAAACTTTGGTCTAAATCTTATCTTCTAACCCGAAGACGTCTTAATTTTACTTTTTGTGTTTATAAAAATGACAGTAGAAGACAGTAGACTATTAATTTTTACTTTCTAGTGTTTATTTGTTTCAAATTTATTTAGTTTTAAATTTAAAAAATCACTTTTTAGTCTTACCTGGTGTTATGCAGCTTTAAGATTGATAAGATTTATTAAACACGATTTTATAAAGTTTATCATGCGGTAGATAACTGCCACATATTCCCTGTATTTTCGCAGTGAAGTGTGAACGCCGTTTCAAAAGCTGAACCGTATTGATGGTTGTGTTTGACCTTAAGTAAACTCTAACTGTTTCCAAAAAAGTGGTTTAATATTGTCACAAACTTTGTTCGGGAATCCCAAAGGACCAGTTGAGCTAGGTAACCTGAATACCTAAGCTGAAACAAAGCTGTGTCTAAATTTTATTTTATTCCGGCCCAAGAAGTAGTCTTGCTATGAGCCTGACAATTTATACAGTTGGTTTAACAAAAGCTCGGATTGGTTCCGTTGAAGACTCTTCTTCACAACAAACAGAGACCACAGTCTCTAATAAGAACAAATGTATTGCAAAAATCACGTCCGACCAGACTTCTATTTCACACTTTGCCAAACTGCAAAGCGAAATCAACACTATAACTCGACTCAATTAACACAAATAATTCTACCTTTGTAGAATACAACTACCAACCACTGGCGCAAAATAAATTCAATACTCGACGACCAATACAAAAACTAACGGGCCTCCCGCGCCCGACCAAATTACTTCCACTTAAGTCGTCTTAAAATCACATCTAATCTTAATAATTCGCTACGCATCGGCTTTATATAGAAACCAAAATCACGTCACGTAAACTTTCTCGTAAATTCGAGATTCAGCCAGGACTCCCTGGAGAGATCGTTACGCGAATAATCTATTACGTTCGAGATAGCAAAGCTTGAACAAAACATATTACGTCATACTGTCGAGCGAAAGAGAAAAAAAGATACATGTATCAAGCAATAGAACAAATTGGACGTATATCGCAAACAGCGCTCAAAGAGCCGCATTTATTCTCTTATAATAACACTACGAATTACTATTAACGGGGATAAATATATGGTTACGATTAAAATTATAAATGAAGTGTGACAAATATCTATTTTTGCTAACTTGTAATCTCAAGCTTTATCCAAACTTTGGTCGAAACCCTATCTCCTGAAGACAGTAGTCTTGATTTCCATTGTAGACCATTAATTTTAACTTTCTAGTGTTTATTTGTTTCAAATCAATTTAGTTTCAAATATAAAAAATCAACTTTTAGTCTTATCTGATAAAGGTTTCATGCAACTTTAAGAGTGATACAATTTATTAAAAACAATTTTGTGAAGTTTACTATGCAGTAGACAATAACCACGTATTTCCTGTATTTTCGCAGAGAAGCGTGTACGTCGTTTCAGAAGCTAAATCGTATTGTTGGTAGCATCACCTTTAGTAACAATCTTTAAAAAGAATCGATTGACTATGTATTTTCGCTAACTTTTTGTTTTTATGACAACATTAACATTCATAAAAACAAATTTTTGTGAACTACTGCCAAATTTAAAGCGAGCAACCGTATGGAACAATACTTCAACGTCTGTTTAAAGATTTAGAAAACAATATGTGAAAAGAAAAATTAAATATAGTAATGAAGCTATTTTTATAGATTTCCTGTTGAAGTATTGCAGAACTCTATTTTTTTAACTACGGTTTTTCCCGTGGGGATTTCCCTACGTGCTTTCAGGGTATTAGGAGAACATTGCAAAATTTTGGCGCAATCCATTACTAAAAAATACCACGAACAGGTCAGGACACGCCCGAAAGGATTTGTTGTTCAACATCTTTTCACAGGTATACAAAAAGAGATGTATTTGTAAATCCTTACATTATGGAAACGTATACGAGTCAAGCAGACGATTTATATCAAGAAGGAAACGAAATCAAGTACCCCAACTAGATTCCTCCTTATACAAGTTGTTACGAAAATTTGTTGGTGTTTGAAGAGATTATCACCAAAGCAAGAGAAGTGGAAAGTGCAGCAAGAGACATTCGAAAAAAGTTTCAAGAAATTGTTACACCTGGACTGCCGATACCCTCTTCATCGTTATTGAGAAAAGCAACTATTAGTGTCAAAAGAGGAAAAGTCATGTTTTCGATGGATCAACTTGTTCAAGTCGTTAATGTGATAATGGGAAATCTTCCTTACATCCTTTTTCGCCCCAAATTTGAAACAAAAGAATATGGTCTAACAACGTCTGGTGTAGGGGAGACCGGGGCACGTAGTAACACTTTTTTTTCTTTTTGTTATTTCTCTCATAATAAATTTTTTTTTCAAAATTCTTGTTTAATATGAAAAATTTAGGTCACTGTTTAATTAATATCAAAAAAATAAATTAATAATTTTCAAAGCTTAGTGGTTAAAATTACGATTTAAATATTTAAAAAAAGCGTTACAATGTGCCCCGTCAATGGGGTAAGTTGCAACACCAGTTGGGGTAAGTTGTAACATCAATAAAAATCACTAATAAATGTTTAAATATAAATGTAACTTGAAGAAAATAACAATATGAAAAAGTAAACACAACGAAATCACACATAGCTTAGACATAGACATGAGTATCAAGCACAAAAAATAAGGTATTTGGTCGATGTCTAAAAATGTTAAAATAGTTTTTTTCACTGCTGGATTAGCCTAATCATAAATTTCAGAATCACATTTGTGACAAAAATATGTATTCAAATCTTTGGCACAAGCTGAAAGTGACCTCTTTAGGTAACCATAGCATAGTACCACCCACTCCTCATCAGGACGACTGTTAAAATAGGGCTCAAGAAATGTAATGCAAAACTACTCTTTTGCTTTTAGTGTTTTTTCAAAACTTAGTTTTTCTTTGCTTGGAGCTGTAACAGATTGTCCTTTTCTGGTGTGTCTGTTAACATGGCACATTTTTTAGACCTTTTCTCGTTTTGCACCAAGAGCTTGGCCTATCTTTAAGTTTTTTTAGCACTCTGTAGAATTTTACATGGTAAACACCAATGTTGTGCTACTCCCCTTATTGATCTCTTTTTTCAATTATAGTAACTGTTGTAGCAGCTCCTAAGTTGTCTTGTGATGATGAGCTGGTGTTCCTGTTAGACTTTCTTTTGTAAATTCTTATATCATTCAGAAATGTTGTTGCCTAAGTTACTTTTAATATGAGCTAGTTAAATCTATGTACAAAAATATGTGTTACAACTTACCCCATCAGCCTATGTTACAACTTACCCCATCTCACACTTAGTCAAGTTTTTGTTAATATCTCAAAGAGTTACGTTTTAGTGGCTAAACCTTGTTAGGCATTTAATAGCTTATTGTTTTGTGTTTCGACTTATATAAAACATTTCAATAAAATTGCACCCGCTATCTCCCCAGAAGACAAAAATTAAATTTCGAAAAATTTACTTTGCCTACTCAAAAAGCTTGTTTTAACAGTAAGCCTATTTTTAGTCATCGGAACTAAACAATGTTATTTGCTAGCAATCGGTTTTAATATGATTGTTATTTAGGGCTATTTAAAATTTTGCTAGTTGATGTTAGATTTCGACAAATACTAATGTTACAACTTACCCCATGTTACAACTTGCCCCGGTCTCCCCTACCAATGTCATCAACTTTTTGGTGTTTTTTTAACTATCAGCTCTAGTAAAAGATTTGTTGCATTTGTTACAACGAACTCCAGTTGACTTTTCACGAATGTTTTTTTTATGATGGCGCATATTGCGCTCTGTTGTAAAAGTATTTTCACAAATATCACACTTGAACATCTTGAACAGTTCTTTTTTCTTCAATGACTTTAAATTAGAATAATCAATTCACCAGAACCATCTGGTTACATACCTGTGGAATGTTGTTGCGCAACAACACCTTTTAGGCGTGTCCTGACCAGTCTATGGTATTTTTACATGTAGTAATGGATTACACCAGATTTTCGCAATGTTCTCCTAATACCACGACCACATATAACAGCATAAATACATTCATCCTAACATAAAATTACTAACGAAATATAAAAAAAAAAAAAAAAGAAACCATAATGAACGTTTTCGGCTTGCATCAGCCCTCTTCAGATGAATAAAATGATTTGAAGAAATTAGTACTGTAATTTAAACAAAAACGAAGTCAATGATCTGAATTACACAATTGTTCAACAAATCTTTTTTCTCGCATGCGTTTTTTTCTCATAAAGGAAATTACCGTAAAAGCTCTAATTGAGCACAACCCTGTTTTTTCAAAAATCGCCATAAGCGATTTACTAACCCGGATTCCCCTGCGGTTACTATCGCTTTTTAAGAGATCCATTTTCTCTTGGTTTTTTTTTTATTCCATGCTAATGCTGATGCTGAAAGAGGGATTTCGGGTTAGTTTCACGGCAAAAAAAATCGCTTAAGGCGACTTCTTAAAGAGACAGGGTGGCGCTAAATTAAAGGTTTTATGGTAATTTAAATTTAAAATGCAATCGCCAAAATGACAACAACAACGCCATTACACCGAGCAAATCCAACTGACGCAAAATAATAATCTAAAATATATTTAATAAAAATGATGACCCATTTGCAAATAATTGTCGGTTGAGTTTGGGGTTATGCTTTTATATCAATAAAGCTTCATAAATTTTGATTTTAAAATTGGAATTACATTTTTTAATTATTTTAAACGAATTTACATAGAATTTAATATTGAAGCAAATATCACACGACATGATATGTTCCTTGACGGAGCTCGCAGTCTTCAACTGGAAACCTAAGTGTTCATCCACCTCACTCATTGACTTCGTTTTTGTTTAAATTACAGTACTTATTTCTTCAAATCATTTTATTCATCTGAAGAGGGCTGACGCAAGCCGAAAACGTTCATTATGATTTCTTTTGTTTTTTTGTTTTTTTTATATTTCGTTAGTAATTTTATGTTAGGATGAATGTATTTATGCTGTTATATGTGGTCGTGGTATGGATGAAGAAAACATTATACTCTCTCCCTAAATTCTCCTAATACCCTGAAAGCACCTAGGAAAATCCCCACGGGAAATTGGCGATGGATCTTCCTAAATCCTCCTGCCTCGGTCAACCGCCAAAGTCTTTCCCGCTCTTGCAAGACCAACACACGCCCACAACAATTTCACGAATCCTCCATTGGTCAACATCTTCTTGACAACGCCCAATGCGCCCTTCATTACAGCAACGAAAAATTTTCTATTCTCGCTCGAGTTCGCTCTTCTTTTCACCTTTCTGCTCTTGAAGCGACTTTCATTAAATCTCTCAATCCCCTTCTGTGTAAGCAAAAAGAATTCGTCTACTCATTGAAAATTTCTTAATCTTTTCTCTCATTGACTAACTTCTTTCAGCCAATGAGAACTCTGCTTTCCCCCTTTATAACTTAGTTCGGTTTCAATTCTGCTTCATTCTGACAATTTCCCCTGAAGAGTGTCAGATGAAAAGCTTTGGGAAGAAAATCTTTTACTTCACGCAATCTTCAATTTCTGTACCACCAAATGTTTATTCAAACATTTAAGCTAAGTGGAATGTTGGCTTTTTCCTATACTCATTTTCGGCAATATAATCAAAAGATCGGCGCCAATATTTGACTATCGTCTGGTCATCACTTGATCTTGCATATAACCAAAGACGAAGAAATTTGTGTATTTGTTTGACTGATACAAACGTCAGCGCTAAATTCTTGTTTACCGAGTTCTCAGCCAAAATTCTCGCACCGTATTTTTTTTCACCTATAACACGAAGTTATTTGTTTTAGTTTGCAAAACAACACAAAATTTCGGCACTTTTAAAAAAAACAAAACCATGCTTGGATCTCAATTCATTTTACAAAGCAGTAAAGTAAAGGTAATTGAGCAATTAATTTTAATATTTTGTTGCGGACCGCTGCAGCAGGCATCACGAACCGTGGTTTGAACACACTTAATTTGAAAGGTTATTGAAGTACAGAATAATAAGTTTACTTTAAAAGGTATGCTCCCAAATATTACGAGTAAATATCAGGCCTTTGTGGATAAAATATTTGATGCTTTTTTTCGAGCAATACCAATTCGTTCTTGTCATGTAGAAAAACATCCTTCCGGAACAGACACTGATGAACTGGCGCCCAGAGGTTGTCCTTTAACTACCTTAGTCTGTTGTAATGCAATAGCAAGTGCTAAAAACACTAGTATTGAGCAAGCATTTGGGTTTTGTCATCCAATATCATCAGACCTTGTGCTCCCTGTTGTGCCCGATGTATGTAGCATGCTTGTACGACGTGGCCTGTAGTTTATTCGGTGGCGCCGCACATACATTACAATGAAAGCATTAGACCCCATTAAAAAACAAAAGCGCCTAACATTAGTTCGTAGGCGATTAAGCTTGACATAGGCTGTTCAAGACAACACGATTACAATAATCTTAATTGGGTTCGTGGGAAAAAAAGTAAAGAGCCTGGATGTAGCTTACTTTTACAGTACTCTATAACTTGTTCCAAACACCTCGAATACCTAGTTTGGTGAGTTTGTTTAAAGTTAGACCTAACGCAAACTGACGTCTAGATATCAGTTATCCTGGCAGGTATTTGAAAATAAACTTAATAGAACATACAGTATAGAGTTCAAATCTAGAGTGATAACGATAGCTAAGGCAAGTGTCAATTAAAAAATTGGTAGGTAGTATCTTGGAATGAAACCCACGCTTCCAGTAACAATGCAAGGCGGTGTATTACGATATTAGGTTGATGTGTTGTCAAAAAATGTAAGCTGTCTATTTAGCCTTATAATTTATACAATTCTCTAAGAATCAAACGAAAAAGTTGTTTCTTAATCTTTCTTTGTATTAACCCTACAGATTTATTGTAATGCTCTAATAGAAATTGAGGAAATATTTTGATATTGAATAAAATTAATTTTATTGAGTAAAATTTTTGTTAAAAATATTATCCAGCAACAACTACCCAACTGCAAGAGTAACTTTTTCAGTTCAACGACAGAAAAACGAATCCAATAAGACATCATGCAGCAGCAGCGAACAGAACGAAGACGACTATGTTCCAGGTGATTTTTTGCTGCTAAAATTCTAATTTTTGTTTGTTGTGTAAAACATGAATTTCTACTATTGGCATGGATGCACTTGATAATTTTATCTAATTGTAAAAAATTGGTTATATTATTTTTTAATTTTTTAATTAGTTTTTCTGCCATTTAAATAACAATTTTAGTGTGTCTTGCATTAAAATGTAGTTGATTTAACTTTTATTTTGATTGATTTAACAATTTATTTATAAATAAATAATAATCTACACCAGGGGTGTGCAATCTTTTTTAATGGCGGGCCAAATACCAATAAGCACAATTTCTGCGGGCCACACCTTTAAATAGGATAATACTTTACCGACTATTGATAGTGTCAGCGATAAAAATAAAACTGCCATGATATATTCGGAAAAATAATGGTATTTTTCCGATACCATTATTATTCGAAAAAAAAATCGTTTAGTTAAAAAACAAAAAGACGTAACTGTATAATCAGAGCATAGCAATACAATTTAATCTTTGTAGAAACAATTTAGTGAGAAATATGCAGCTGGCTTTTTTTCTGAACCACTCTATTCAAATTTACTTTAATTGAGATGCTGGCAACTCTAAGTTCATTTTTCAAGTGTTCGTCTGTCATTACTGATCGATAAGGAGATTTCATGAAACCCATTTCAGAAAAATATTGTTCACACAAATAAATTGAGCCAAAAAGTGCCATTTTAGAAGCAATAAACTTTTTTAAATTTGGAACTTATCTTTGTCAAGATATTTCCGGTAAAAATCACCAAGATTCATTTCTACACAATTGGCCTTCAGGTCATTACTTTCTTGAAGATCAATCACTTCCATTTGGATGTCAGTGGGGGCTTTTTCAATGTCTGTGTGAGATGGTGAAGAAAATATTTCAAGTAAATATTCATGGGATTTGAAATCTTTGAAACGAGCCGAAAATTCATTGAACAATTTTTCAAGTTGATTTGCAAAATCGGTCTTCTTCTCTGGGTGCATTCCCATTTCTTTCAAAGTTGGAAAGTGAGAGAGATTTGCATTCTGTATATATGTGTGCCAAAGTCTTAACTTGTTTATAAAGCCTTTTATGTGTCCGTATATTTCACTCGCATACTGGGCTTTTCGTTGCAGCCTTGTATTGAGTTCATTTATACGAGTAGTAATATCGACCAAGAAAGCTAGATCGCACAACCAACTTTTGTCTTCCATTTCAGCCATTGGTCGCCCTTTATTTTTTAAAAATAGTGCGACTTCTTTTTGCAGTTCATAAAATCGTCGCAACATCCTAACCAACGCACCTCGGAAAAGTAAGCTAGATCTTGATGTTCGGTGTCGAGATCATCCAAAATTTCTGGAACTGCCGTTGGTTAAGTCCTCGAGCTAAAATAAAATTTACTGCCTTAATGACCGGGCCCATGACATGTTTGAATTTCAAGGGTTTTGCCCATAGATTTTGTTGATGAATGATACAGTGAAAAATTGCTATATTGTCACTGATATTTTTCTCTTTCAAAGCAGATTTCAAGAGACCTACAAATCCAATGCCAGTTCCGGACATGGCTCGAGCACCATCAGCTGCGATTCCGCATAAAGTGAATAGGTCCAAACCAAACTTATCAAAAACATTGAGAACTTCATAAAAGATATTAACACCAGTTGTAGTATCCTTCATACTCTGTAGTGACAGAAGTTCTTCGGTTTCGTTCAACTCCTTGTCCATTCCTTTTATAAGTATAGCCAACTGTGCCGCGTCCTTCACATCTGTGCTTTTCATCGATTGCGCTCCATGATACAAAATTGTTTACTTTGTCTTTTCAAATATCACCAGCAGGTTCATCGATGCGCCTTGCTATCGTCCAACGCGATAAACTTATTTTCTCAAACTCCTGTACCATTTTAGGACACATTTCTTCTGCGACATCAGTAAGGCACTTTTTCACAAAATCACTTTTAGAATACGGCTTCATAATTTGAGCTATTCTCCGTGCAATTAAGAAACTGCATCGAACTGTTTTTTCATAATCAATATGCATTTTTTGAAACATGAAACGCTGGCTCTTCAATTGTTCCTTTAATTGCTTAACTTTCAGCTCTATGTCACGTCCTTTTAGCTTTCCATAAACACCGTCAGCATGTTTTGAGTCATAATGTCGTTTAATGTTGTACTCTTTATTAACATTTACATTTTGATTGCAAATCAAACACAAGGGTCTACTGTCTGCATTTTCGATGAAAAAATATTTGGAAGTCCATTTTTTATTAAATTTTTGCATCTCTTCCTCTACTTTCTTCTTTCTTGTCTCTTTCGAATTTGCGGAACTTGCCATTGCGGAGTGATGAATCAATTGAAACCAAGGTTTAAATTTGCTAAACTCTCGTATGTAGGTTGATTAGAATTAGACAAAATCAACAGATATGCTAAAACCAAAATTCATGAAGTTTAAAAAATTAGCTACCACTTGATTCGCTAGCACAACTATCAACCACAAATTAGCTAAGCGTTAATTCCTCAAGTCACGAATGAATGAATCTAAACTAAAGATTAGCAAATTGTCAAAAAGACAAATTTCTCCGATTAACTAATAATTTTTTTTATCGTATTTATACAAATCTTGCTAGATTCTGGAATTTTTCCCAAGAGGCGAGACAAACAAAAATAGAGCAAAATTAAGCAATTACAATACATGGAACGTTCTAGCAAAACACACACAATAGTATTTGTCTATAACGTCACAAGCGCACATTTAGCTAAAAAACTTGTTTCTTTATTATTTTTGCTGCGCAGCGAGCAGCATTCAATTGAAATATATTCTTGCAAAGCGGTTAACTTTAAATTATTTAACTGTATCGATTTAACACTTACTCATCAAATTATAAGCGCTATATTCATTGCAATAACTTAAAGAAATCTTAAGTATTACTAAATTTATTGAATATTCAAATCAAGAGCGCTGTATTTATAACATTAACTTATAAAGTTAATTATTATATTCATTCTAATCCAAACCAAAATGCTTTATTGGTGACATTGATTTTATCAAGCACCTCAAAAAACGTGTGAAACGTTCGCGGGCCGCACTCTATTCAAAATCCGCAACCCTCCGCAGTCCGCACAATTTCTGGACGCGGGCCGCAGTTTGCACATCCCTGATCTACACTATCATTTTGTTATCTATTATAGCATCAGATAGTATTCTCTGTGAGAAGGATCAAACGACAAATAAAAGATCAATCGATACAAATCAAGTATCACCACGTGTTCCAGAGACAAGAACTATTATAATAAAAGTCTTTCTTTATCATTGCAGGTAAGAAAAATGATTTTTACTATAATTAGAAAACTAAACACAGATCTGTAACTCAAATACTTGCTTATAACCTAAAACAGGTGTCTTTAAACTTTTTGAGACGCGTCCCCCTTTCATCATGCAAACAAAACTCGGGCCCTCCCCCTTGATAATACCAACAAAACTCAAGCCCTCCCATATCAAAAATCTAACAGCATTGAACAGAACAACAATCGCTAAATTTTGTTAATAATAAGGTTTTAACTGTTTTTTGGAAACCAAAAGTTTAATTCGTGACTTTGTATCAGACAACGCGGTGTTGTGACTCTCAGTGGTGCTAATCGGCTTCACAATCAAGTTTGTTATTGTGCTTTGTCTTTATACCTAGAAAGAAAAACATTTTCGCTTGTGCGAGTTGATGAAAACGGAAGGAGTGAAAGTATAGCTACAGCACCTACACTCTTGTACATGTGCACATATTTCGCCCAGAAATCAGTCAGTGGCCATAGCTTTAAAAGTGTTTTTTGCAGCAAAGTTACGTTTCATTTCCAAAAACTTTTGTTGCACATCTTCGGAAAGAATATCTTTGTCCAGACGAAAAGGATGTATGTTGTAGGGCATTTGCAACTTGTTGCATCAGTATCAAACACAAGCCCGAGTAGCGACAAAGCCCTGGAGTTGCCATTGGTTGCAAGTTTAACTTTCATAACAATACGTAAAGCTTAGAGTGTTGCAAGTTTCACTATTATCTGAAGTTAGCTCTTTTATTTAAACGGAGTAACACGAATGTTATATGACTGAACTTCTATACGTAAGAATGAGTGTTTATCACACAGTTAACCACACTTATCAAAGCATAAAGAAGAAGGCAGTAAAGCCGTGCGCTATGAAGTTACATACTATAACACAAAGCCTCTCGGTGAATCACGCAATGAGATCTAACCCCATTGAAGGCTCTTTTTTAATCTTCGCGATTAAATCACTTTGAAATCTAAATATTGTCAGATTACCATCTGTGTAGACACCCACAAATTTTTTCCAAGGTAGCCTATATTATTGTTGCAATAAACGTGGATACAACTTTAATACAATTTTTGCTCTACATGTGGTCTCTAGAGGTATGCAAAACAGCAAATCCTCTTTAATTGAAACGAACATAGACTAACAACTGCAATATTTGAGCAGTATTAGTTGTTTTACGACTTTGAATTGAACAAAAGTGAGGCTTGAAAATCTTTGAGAACTTGACACTTCATGTCTTTTGCGAGCTCATCAATGGGTGTTTTAATCATACAATTCGAGAGTAAAATCTTTGCCCTCTTCTTGCTGTATGGTTTTCCCAACACAAGGCCAGCCGGCGTTTTTGACATACACGGATTAATCAATGTTTTACCAATGTTATGAAATGTCATCTCTTCAGCAATCATATGAGCGATTTCGAATAATGCTTCTTCTTTTTTGCAGCGAAGATTAGCGAAAGCACTTATTACAATTTTTAATTTTTTCGGACAGTCTTTCTTGCTTTGAAAAAAATAAAAACTTATCTTTATAGCCAAAATATAGGTAAACCTTTCACGGCCCACAAGGGAGCGTGCCCATCAGTCTGAAAACCCGGGGTCAAGAATATGATCAGTCGCAATTATTTTTTTCTTCCTTTAAAAAAATTTGATTAACTAGCATTTTGATTTAAATCCAAAATCCTGACAATGTTTAGAAGAATTATTATTATTTTGATACTGAAAAAAATACGGACCACATGATATTTTTACACCGAGTCGCTTGACATTTGAACGGAAAAGTCTTTTTCATTTTCATTGTGATTATTTTAGTCTTCATTCATATTTTGTCGTCATAAAAATGTATTCAACTGCTACTCTGATATATCCCTTGTATGAAAAAAACCGTCCTACAAGGCCTATTTTTCTCAGGTATCTTATGCATGAAGAAGAGGAGTTGAATAAGCAAATTTCGGGAAATCCCCGCAATCTCAAGCGCATCTTTAACGTCATTTCCATCACGGCTTCGCTTATCAGTTTCATACAAGAGAGGGTAGCATGTTGCTTTTGTAATTAACTTGTTCTGTCTGTGCTAATTAAATCGATGCTACAAAATTAAAAAGCTAAACTGGACGTTTTAAGCAGAATCAAAACTGAAGGAAAATAAACGTTGCAAAAGACCAATAAAAATAATTATTAAAGAACACAAGATAAATGAAAAAATGGTTCCGAATCTTGCTGACGTGACAAATATGCAATTTATGTACAGATATATTGCAGATTCATGTATTTTTTATTTATTGCATTCTACAACAGCCTGATCCAAATTGTTCATTTCTGTGTACTACATTTCAAAACTGTAAGCGCTCGTTGATGATCTAAAACTCTCTGAATTCATCAGTGAAAAAGTCGAAACTGCTGCGGTAAATACGCTTTTGAAGTGATGCTTTTTTTAATCAGAGGCAAACAAAAGCGCTTAAAAATTTAAAAATTTTGTTTTGTAAGGTGGCCGAGTAAGTAGTTCGTTGCTTTACATGTGATTGCGATCAAAATGGTTCCAGTTCAATTCTTACTCTCATCATTTTGTTGTATTTTGAGAATGACACTTTAACGCACCATTCTTTGCTTTTTGGTCTCAGCAAGCAGCTTTGAATTTCAATCATATCACTAAACAAAAACTAAATAAAAATTTCAATCAAAAAACAGGTTCTTGGCTTCTCCAAAAGCAGGTAGGGTAATTGCTTGGCGTTGCCCTGAGTATAAATTGATCGTCATTGAGCTGCGTGTCAAAATAAAATTTAGATTTATGATATGACTGCTTATGTCAACCAATGGTTACAAAAAGAACGTCATGGACTAGACAATGCTGTTTGAAACTTTTCGATAAGGTTTATATTAAATAAAAAAAGTGTAACGGCAAAATAAAAATGTTTGTCGTTGTTCATCGGGCCCTGGAAAATCACGTCAAGAGCTACAAGTGGCTTCCGAGCCCCGATTTGGACAATTATTTATCACAAAATTAATTGCTCTTCTCTTTTGTATGAATGTTTTCATGTTTTCTCGTTAATTCTTGTTTCATTCCTGCTGTTTTACAGTATTTAGTTATACATTTTTTTTAGGAAAACCGGTGTTTCATCGAAAAATCCCGTGAAGATGATTTAAATAACAAAAATGAAAAAGTTTTGTTGTTTCTTTTTTTTTTTTGTAGTACCTGGCTTAGAAAATTTTATAAATATTTTAATTAGAGATAAGCTTTTTTTTTAATTTTTTAAAAATCATTTAAAAAGATATGAAATACATATAATTGATAAATTAACAACAAGTTGCTCGTCAAAATTACCAACCATTGCTTTTCTTTTGCGAAATACTGACTTCTTAAGCTTTTCTCCTTCCTTTTTAAACATGAGTATCCGAAACGTGATCAAATAAACATTAAGTTTTTTGCTCTAGAAAAGTACCTTAAAAAAATTTAAACTTTAGAAAGCCAGGAGTTTGCAAAAAGGTTCTTTATTGGATTGTCCTCACTGACCAATGGCCCTTCCGCATGAGTTATATTCTAGTTGTGATTGAAGATGAAAATAAAGATACAAGTGACACGACATCTTTGCTTGACATATACGAAACGTAAGTATTGGACAATTGAAAATCAAATTTTCATATAAAATAAAAAACAATCCAAAATATTAAATTATTTTATAATTCGTGAATTGTTTTCTGGTTTGAGCCGAGATTCAAACATTTTGTAAATAATAACGCCTGAATATTTTTAAATTCCATATAACTTTGTCCCCTACGCAGAAGCCGTGAAAATCATCATTTTAATAAGTTTTCCATTTAGTTGTAATAAATACAGCAATTGGTTTGCTAGTTGTCCTTTTCTCTCAGTTACTTTTTTCGGCATATTCGGTGATTTAATTTTAAAACAAACACTTGTTTTAAAGCTAGTACTGTATATGTGAAAAGCAGCCATAATGGATTCAGCATTCTTCATTTTATTACACAAACATTATAAATTATTTATAAAGACGAACGTTTTCGGCTTACTTCAGCCCTCATCAGGTTTCTACAATTTTAGCAATGTTCATTAACTTTAAATTTACACACACACGTAAAAAAACAACAGCAAAAAACAATGTATACTTTTAAAAACACAGGCTTTACTTTTGACTAACTAGGCTAATTTTAAGTCAAAACGAGTAAAAGACTAAATTGATACAAATTAAATTCCAGATTATGATGTCATCGAAGAAAAAAAGCATCCGAAAACGTTCGTCTTTATAAATAATTTTTAATGTCTGTGTAATAAAATGAAGAATGCTGAATCCATTATGGCTGCTTTTCACAATTGTTGTCTGGTTAAAAAAGCAACCTCTTTACCGAAACTTTACTGTATATGTATTTACAAACATAAATAATATCGTAAACTCAAAAAGTTCTTTTTGACCACAGCATTAAAATATAGGCTAATTTAATTAAGATTCGAATCACTTGCAATGAACGATAAGCTTCTTATTATAATACAGTCGAAAACTTTTAAATCCAAAATCTAAATACAAAAATTAGAGCTGCAATTGATATCAGTTTGTTAAATCTGTTTTATATGTTGGTAAAAAAGATTAGGCATGCTTCACCAAAATCTTAAGTCTAGAAGCAAATGGTTCGAATTTACCGGTTTTAGAGATTGTCTATAGGCTACTTTATTTTTTGTTTAGTTATTTTGAAAAAGAACGAGATCGAGTGAAATCTCATGAGCGCTTGCTATGTCTTGATCATAATCCCAATTGTTTCAAAAATTTGCTTTCATCCTGTAAAGACTTCCTTGCAAAGAGAGAAGCAAAAAACCTCCGGAAATACACGATCAACCTCGACTGTAACTTGATGAAGTCGATTTCGTTGACAAAACAAAAACAAATAGTTGACAAGGACAAGATCGATCACAAAATCTATTTGTAATTGCATTAATTATCATTACCGGTAATCGCATTTTTGTATTTTAGTAATAACAATTGTAACCAAGTTTTTTTAACAATTGTACAGTATGTTACTTCTGCATATTAATTATTAACTGCATGTAAAATAAAATTCAAACTTTATTATAAGCCCAAGTGCTTGACATTGTGTTCTTGTAATTTGGATGCTGAAGCCTCAAAGTTTTATCGACACTTGAATACATAAGTTCTTTTGAAAATAGCGACAATGGCGTCATCTTTATTTATTTATTTAAGGTTTTATTGCTAATTTAGATATAATCTTGCGACACAATTTACAAAATTAGCCGCAGTTATTTTGCAGATAAAAATATGAAAATAAGACAATAATATTCATTCGAAAATTTGAATTTGTAATTGTAAATAAACTAATAACCTGTTTTTGGTTTGATTTTTTATAAAGAAGACAAAAACTCAATGCTACTGAAGTGGGATCGGTATCGCTGATTTTGGAGTCTTTTATTTTTGTTAAATCAGTCGCAACGGCGGACGCATTCATTGGTTAAACTATATAAAGAGATTTTTTTAACACAAACTTCGTGGTCGTCGTTTGAAAAGACATCCACTCTAGGTCAGACACAAACAGGACTGAAACCGATGGTTTATCCTTTTACTACCTAGGTTGCTGTACTGCCTGGATCAGATGTTGGCAGTGATGCTGTTAACCCTTATACTCCCAGACGGGTCATTTTGACCCGAAGCAAAATTTAAATGTGTATTATTCGCGTTGTACTTGCTTTTATGCAGTGAGATTTCATAAGTCTTTCGAGTAACCTTCAGAAATACTTTCTTAAGATTTTGAATGAATTATGATTTAAACTTTTGCCGTAACTTGTAGTAGTCGCGTTACTTCCCAAATGGGTCAAATTGACCCAAGCCCAAGAGTGCATTATTTTACATGAATTATATTTTTTTTCGGACTTCAGCTATAGTCTTAGACAGATGAAACCTGACACCTTTTATATAGAGACACTTATGCATTATAAATAAAACTTTGTTGCAGGCATTGAACCCGTGACTTTTGAACTCGAAGTCCAGTGTGCCGATTCGGCCAGCTCTATTTTCATTTTTTGCGTTTGTTTCTTGTGCAGAAAGCTGGATAGAATAATTGGTAAACTGTCTTGATTTTTTAGAAGACCTTTGCTTTTTTGAGTGGAAAAGCTAGTCAGTTTAGAAAGCAATCCAGTTGGATTTGAAATGAAACCTCAAGCAATTGAAAAACTTTTTTGTGGCAATTTTTTTACTTGTAAAGTTTTTGTCTCTAGAAGGTTGAAAGAAATATGTATTTTGTCAACAGAATTTTACTTCAAGGTGTTGAGTTCTTGCGTGCAGGACATACCTGACTGTTGTATAAAGTTAGTCACAACAATGTTGTCAGTAAAATGCTTGGCTAAAATAATCTTTTTTAGGTTGAAAAGGAAACATTGTGTAAATTTTTTCAGCTAATTCTGTAAACAGTTGTTTTTTTTTTTGCTATTATTTTGCTTGGGTAAAGTCAAGATGAGCAATTATCGTACTGCAGATGAAGTTGCTGGTCTTCTTTTTGATGACAATCAGGAGGATTCAAGCACGAGCGACAGATTGGATGATGACGACGATTGCAGCGATTATGTTCCTTCAGACGACGACAACAAAGAAGACATTATTCTTTCTGATCCAGAGTATGATTCCGAGGATAATAATGATAATGCAGAAGCTAGTGACGCATCTGGCAGATACATTACAAACACCAGTACTGCACTTTTTACATCAAAGAGTGGTGTAGAGAGTTGGGCAGCAGAACCTTTACTTCCACTTACTTCTAAAACGAGCCAAAGAAATATAATAAGAGAAAAGTCTGGACTGACTAGATATGCCATAAGAATGAGTGGCTCACTTGGAGATTGTTTTTCTTTGTTTTTCAGAGATAATCTTCTGGAAGAAATATGTAAATGGACTAATAAAGAAGGTCTACGTGTATTTTCAAATAACTGGAAAGATACTACAGTTGCAGAACTAAGAAAAATGATCGGAACCTTATTGCTAGTTGGTGTATACAAGTCAAGCAACGAAGATCTTTCTCAGCTGTGGCATATGGAATATGGAAGACCAATTCTTCGTAAAATTAGTTCGCGTAATCGCTTTCAAAATATATTACGTATTCTTCGATTTGATGACGCTGCAGCTCGACGATCTGCCAGATCGCCAGATAAATTTTCACCAATTAGAAATGTATTTGAAATTTGGAATAAATCTCTGTTGGATGCATATGTTCCTGGAACCAATCTGACGATAGACGAGCAACTTGTGACATTTCGGGGTCGTTGCCCATTCCGCCAGTACATGCCATCAAAACCAGGAAAATACGGCATCAAGATCTGGGCAATATGCGATTCAACCACACATTACGTACTGAAAAAAAATGTGTACAAAGGAAGAGAAATAGGTGAGCCAAGGGAAACAAATCTAGGTTCAAAAGTAGTGCTAAAACTCTCAGAGCCTTTTCAAAAAAGTGGAAGAAATATTACCAGCGATAACTTCTTTACAAATTTGGAATTGGAAGAAAGCTTCTGATGCAAAATCTCACCATCGTGGGAACAATTCGAAAGAACAGAAGAAAGCTTCCTGCAGAATTTGTGTCCACGAAGGACCGAAAAGAATTTACTACTCTCTATGGTTTTCAAAAAGAGGCAATGATTGCTTCTTATTGTCCCAAAAAAGGAAAGGTGGTTACTCTTCTAAGTACCATGCATTTAGTCAAGGGCACTGAATCGCCTAGTCCGGAGAAAAAACCAGAAGTCATTACTTACTACAACGCAACAAAAGGCGGTGTAGATACCAAATAGTGAGATGGTTTACTACCAAAAGAAAAACTCGAAGATGGCCCATGGTAATCTTTTATAATATGCTGGATATCAGCGCTCTAAATGCATTTATTGTATGGATGTCCCTCAACAAAGAAAACTATACTGCAAAACGTGGCAACAGATTGCGAAGGAGTCTATTAATTAGTTTGGCAAAGGAACTGGCTGGACTGCAGGACGAAAATTCAATTCAAATACCAGCTTCATCACCAGCAAATACAAGAAAGCGAAAGCGCTGCTCTATGTGTCCTCCAAAAGCCGATTGCAAAACAAAAACCCTTTGTGAAACATGCAATAGCTATATTTGCAATGATCATTCTGTCGTTATTTGCAGAAAGTGTAACGACTAATAATCATAAACTCTTTCGCATTTGTTTACACTGTATTATTGTGAAACATACTTTCGTTTATCACATCTTCTCTGCTGGAATAAACATCTATATGAATTATGTACAACGTACTTACCTGCCTAAATGTTAAATTTTTCGTAATCATGATTATAAAAATAAAGCATTTGTTTTTTATTACAACACTCATTGACTGGATATATTTGTCCCTTTTTATAACACCAAAAGTGTCCTCTTCTAACAACATCCTCTAGCGTAATACACAGAAAACAATATGCGGGTCAAAATGACCCGTATGGGAAGTAACGCGACTCAAAAAGTCTGGGAGTATAAGGGTTAAGCCAGCATCGATTTTCGTTATTTAAAAAGTCAGACCTCGTGCTCCGTGTCGTGCCCGATGTATGGAGCACGCTATTAGAACGTGGTCTACGATTTGTTCAGCGGCGCCGCACTCGCGATTCGGTGAAAGAATGAGACCCCAATTTATGCATGGACGAATGGAAACGCACAAAACCAGTCCGCAGGTGATTGAGCTGAACCCAAGCTGTTTGAGACAAGCTCACTCCAACAGGCCTAGCACTAGTCCTGGGTACAAAAACGCGAATCCTGGATTTATTCTCGCAATACTCCGCGTTCCATCTATAGTTTGTCCACTCAGAAGCGCGGATGCCAAGTCCGACAAACCTGATCGGGACAATCAATTAAACTTCTGTTCTAGCGTGTTATGCATTTGAAAAATGTTGGACTTTTTAAGGTCAATTAACTCTGCTTTTCTGATTTTTCAAACAGCTCTGAATTAAATTCATACTTCTCACATATAAAATAAAAAAACCATATATAAGTTTTAGCAAAATAGTATTACTTTAGACAGCAGAACTTTTTCCAGTAATTTTCCGCTATTTTGAGTAATGTTTGTAGTAATTTTATTTAATAGCAACTTAAAGTTTTCTCATGTTTTGCAACTTTTGTTAATAAGAACCTTTAAGATTTTTCTCTTTCGATAAAGAGGTTGCTTTTTTAACCATGCAACAATAACAAACAACAGCCAGATCGGATTTATAGTACAGTATTTTCTTTTTTTTCTTGATAAACATTAAAAATTACTTTACAAAAAAAACAAATGCTTTCAAATTACTCAAGCAGAAAATGTTGGTTTTTGATAAAAACCTTTTAAGACGAACTTTTTTTGAGAGACATGAGAATTTAATTTTAATAGAACATTGCAAATATTTAACAGTTTTGTCATAAACTTTATCTAACTAGAAATAAAATACACTTTAATGCGACGTCATAGAATAATATTGGTAGACTACTTACATCATAAAATCAACGATCAAATCTAAGAGATTGAATTTAGAGAGAGTAAGAGAGTTAAACCAATATCATCGTTGAATTTATGATCCGGAAAAACGTGTCAAATGTGCCCATACCAAAGTGTCCAGGTATGCTGCTGCCCAGTATGCAGGGCATAAGCAGGAGAAAACAGCATTTTAGGATTGGATACCTGCCCAGTGCCCGGTATCCAATGCTAAAATGCTGTTTTCTCCTGCTTACGTATATTAAAGATGAAATAATTTAAAACTGAAAATTAATGTGAAGAAGTTTTTGTGCAAATTTACATATTTTGGTAGTGACAAACGAAAGCCTTACTTTATGTACAGTAAGTCTTTATAACTGGTTTTTCTTCTCGGAGCCATCTACAAATTTTCTTTATTTTTTGAAAGTTCTAATTTGTACGACTCTAAGATGTTTTACCAAAAATCAGCTTTCTATTGTAACTCTCTTGTATTTTTTCTTCAACCGCTTTGTCCGATGCAATCGCAGAAGTAACAGTTCAAAATGAAGCCGCTACACATGAAAGAAACTTATATCATCCTTTCGTTTCTATGCGATGAAGTCCCAAGCAATTCAAATCAAGATTATTCTTGTCATTCTGACCATTAGTTCTCAAAGTGGTCTGTATCAATCGACTTCAAGGGTCAATTGCACCACTCAAGGTATCGATAAATAGTCAAGTCATCGAAAGGGAGTCGAAACATGGCCGCGGGGTCAATAAAAAAATGTTGGGATCTACTCGTGCAATAATTGGTGCTTTTTACCTTTTTTTCAACAATACTAAACTAAAAATCTGTACACTGTAGTTCTAAGTTATGCTTTAAAGCCTAAAAAACTGTCTATTTAAAAGACACAACTTTTTTTTCGTTATGAATATTTAAGTTATTAATTGCGGTAAAATGTATGTAAAATTTAAAAAAGCATAAAGTGAAAACCAAACAAAGGTCTTTCTTTATTTTAGTTATTTATTTTGGGGTCTTTTAAAGCGTGATTTAGATGTGAGTGCACATGTTTTTTTTAGTTTGATATGTACCGTTGCAAAAAGGTTAAAAACTCCGAATTAAGCCGTCGACAGAAAACATTATACATGAATTGGGGGTCGACGTGCAAAAAAGTTAATTTAGGAAAGCAAAGAAGCTCTGGTTAATTTAGGTCACTTCAAAGGATTCTTCTTGTATATGTTTGCAAACAAAGCTTGCAGGAACTTTCCAAAACTATTTTAGTTTCATATCAAAATCTAAAAAATTAAACCAAAAAATCAAAACTAAGATTTTTTAATCAAAACAAAATTGAGAAAAGTAAAGAAACCGTGAATCAATCTAACTTAATCAATTAATAAAATTCAAAATTGATATCTCATGAAAATCAAACTCAAACTTAAACCTTATAAAAATCAAATTAGAATCTCACGAGAATCAATCAAACTTAAAACTGAAAATCGAAACTGAGATTTTTTAATTGAAAGAAAAAGCGAATCGTCATTTAATTACTTTGAATATTAAAGTTTTAAACTTCATCCTGCACACTACTGTTGATTTGATTGCTGTAGAAAGATTGCGTGTCTTAATGACTATCATAGCTGTAATGACCAGACAGCTTATTCTTCTGTTAGAGTAATTGAAGAGGGGGTTACGACAGTACTAAAGAGCTTTTAGTGAGAGAGACTAGACTCTTAATTCAAACGTAGAGCTTTAAACTCCGACAGATTGTGTTTGTTTGCTGCGGCAGTCATACTTTGACATTTTTTTGCTTTAACTATCGGCTTATTTTCTTTGCCATTTACAACTTTTTGAATGATTACTACTTCACAAAATTTATTTATTTTTTGTTTGAATTTCTTATGTATTGGGTCACAAAAATAGAAACTGAAATTCTGCACAATATAAAAGCAAATTTACAAGATTCAGATTAAAGCATAATGTACTATATTAATAAACGAGCAATTCTTAATTTATATGTAATTTTTAAGCCACAATTTTGCCCTTTTTTAAACAATAATAAATGAAACTATTTAGAAAGAACTTCACCGGCTGATAAGACTTTTCTTTCAATGTTCACTGTTTTAACACTGCTTTGATGTATCCATGATATTGGAGGAGCATTGGATGATTCAGGAACATTTTTATCAATAGCTTCTTGCAGTGACCCCTGGTTGTTAACGTGTTCTTTATTGCCATCCAGCTCGTCCTTCTCTTCATCGACGGAGTCGTCATCGTCGTCGGTTGCCATTGTACTTTGATCGATCTTGTCTCTCGTCAACGAAATCGACTTCATCAAGTTACTGTCAAGGTTGGTCGTGTATTTGTGGAGTTTTTTCGCTTCTCCTTTTGTCAAAAAGTGTTTGCAGGATAAAAGCAAGTTGTATAAAACATCGGGATCGTAATCGAGACAGAGTAAACGATCATGTGACTCCATTACTTTTCGTTCTTTACCGAAGACGTAACTACAAAAAAATGCCGAAACAAGTTTTTATCAGCTAGTGTAAATCCGCATACTTCTCTGATTTAAAGATTTTTATTAAGTTGTTCGTATTATTTACGAATAATAGTTAATTGAGAATATTTTTCGGCAATCGACTGCATCACCAATAAATTGTAACATTTTATTTTTAAAAAGTATATGATATTTGATACAAGTAATGTAATATTCCAATGATGGAATAATTATGCTACTAAACAAGTTTATAACTTCATGCTATTATTTATGTTCATGAATGGAATGAACGAAATCTTTTATTTTAAAACTAAATAATATTATTTTACCAAATAAAATTAAATTGGCCCCGAGTAAAAAACATTTACACCCCTAATTATTACATATATAACAAGAAAAACAAAAAAGATTTTAAATGTGAAGGTCAATAAAGTGTTTTAGAAGCTGTATTAATTAACGCATAAGACGTATCAAATGGGATACAAAACAATTTAAAATTTTTTGCTAGTACAAAATTTTAAAACTTCTCTGAAACTTAAAGGTCGCATCGAGAAACTCTTTTGTTTAACAGGTACCCTAGAAAAAACTGTTTTTAAAAATTAGAAGATTTTTGTTTAGCTCTTTTCGGGAGGTTACGTTTAACTGCATTGTAATTTTTTTACAAACTGACACTTGTTTGATTGGCTAAAAATCTAGTTAATAATCGACTTTTAAAGAGATTTAAAGATAATTGATCGTGCGCAATTTTGCGACAAGTTTGGTTGTTGACTAAAGACCGAAAGGTCAATTAGCAATTTTCCTGCGGCATTATTACAAACAGTATAATACGAGTCGTATGTCTTAGGTCGACAAATTATTTTTTATGCAATTATGTGTTATTTTTTGTTTTTTCTTGTTATTTTGGTTTGTTTTCTTTCCGAAAATAAAAATCTATTAATTGATTAAGTTGTCACAAAGATCTAAAATAAAATTAACACTTCAAAAAGAACATAATTTTAAAAAGTTTTTACTAAGATTTTGAACCAAAAAAATATTTATTCTCTATTAATAATTATTTAAGTCTGTAAACAACTTAATCTGTCGACATAATATGGGTTTACGCCTTGACAGAATTGTATAAAATTGGTTCCAAAGCAGCTAAATCAAACCCAGATATCACTACATGGTGAATGAATACAGTACAAAACTGGTTCTCTTTGTTGTGAGTCAGACGTATTTAGTTTCGTATAATTAATGTTCTTTAATGGCTCATGAAAAGAAGGCGTGTAGAATTACGTCATATTTTACGAGAAAGTGGAAAATGCATCTTTAGAATTACGGGTAAAGCATTTCTGGTGGAAAAATGTGGTAGAACGGCTCCAAAACAATAAATAAGCTTATAAATAATTTTACTTTCGTTCACAAACAGTTTAAATCTCAGCTCAAGTTGCAAAAATTTTATGAGCTCATCAAAGATGTGATTGTTTTAGATTTGGCTTGTATCACTAAAAATTCACTTTTCAAATTTTTAATACTATCAACTTACGTTTTGTATATTTCAAACAAAGACATCGAATCATCTAAGGCTTGATTGCGTCTTTTCCCATCCGACCTTTGATCCGCATCTTCAATCACAACTAGAATATAACTCATGCGGAAGGGCCATTGGTCAGTGAGGACAATCCAATAAAGAACCTTTTCTGCAAACTTCTTGCTTTCTAAAATTTAAATTTTTTTAAGGTACTTTTCTAGAGCAAAAAACTTAATGTTTATTTGATCACGTTTCGGATACTCATGTTCGAAAAAGCTTGGAAAATTAGTATTTGCAAAAGAAAAGCAATGGTTAGTAATTTTGACGAGCAACTTGTTAATTTCTCAATTATATGTATTTCATACCTTTTTTTATATAATTTTTAAAAATTAAACAAAGCTTATGTCTAATTAAAATATTTATAAAATTTTTTAAGCCAGGCATTACAAAAAACAACAAACCATTTCTATTTTCATTATTTGAATCAATTTCACGGCATTTTTTGATGAAACACCGGTTTTCCTAAAAAAATGTAAAACAGCAGGAATGAAACAAGAATTAACGAGAAAACGTGAAAACATTCATACAAAAGAGAAAAACGATTAATTTTGTGATAGTCTAAATCGTGGCTCAGAAGCCACTTGCAGCTCTTGACGTGATTTTCCAGGGCCCGATGAACAACGACAAACATTTTTATTTTGCCATTACACTTTTTTTATTTAATACAAACCTTATCGAAAAGTTTTGATCAGCATGGTCTAGTGCATGACGTTTTTTTGTAACCATTGGTTGACATAAGCAGTCATATCATAAATCTAAATTTTATTTTGACACGCAGCTCAATGACGATCAATTTATACTCAGGGCATCGTCAAGCAATTACCCTATCTGCTTTTGGAGATGCCAAGACCCAGTTGAAAATTTTTATTTAGTTTTTGTTTAGTGATATGATTGAAATTCAAAGTTGCTTGTGAGACCAAAAAGCGAAGGATAGTGCGTTAAAGTGCCTTTCTCAAAAATACACAAAATGACGAGAGTAAGAATTGAACTAGAACCATCTTGATTACGATCACATGTAAAGCAACGAACTACTTACTCGGCCACTTTACAAACTAAACTTTTCAAATTTTTAAGCGCTTTTGTTTGCCAATAATTAAAAACAGAATCACTTTAAAAGCGTATTTACAGTGTAGTTTCAACTTTTTCACTGATAAATTTGGAGAGTTTTAGATCATGTGCATAACGAGCACTTACGGTTTTGAAATGTGGTACATAGAAGTGAACAATTTGGATCAGGCTGTTGTAGAATACAATAAATAAAAAAAGAAATCAATCTGCGATTTACCTATTATAATAGGTAAATAATAGATGAATCACAGATTTATTTATTAAAGAACACAAGAGAAAGCAAAAAAAGCGGTTTCGAATCTCGCTGTCATCACAAATCTGCAATTTATCTTTGACAATAGATAAGTAATAAATGCATCGCAGATTTGTGACGACAGCGAGATTTAAAACCGTTTTTTTCCTTTATCTTGTGTTCTTTAGAAATTATTATTACAGCGTTTTTGCAACGCTCTTTTTTCTTTCAGTTTTAATTTTGCTTAAAACGTTCAGTTTAGCTTTTTACTTTTATAACACAAATTTAATTAGAACAGTCAGAACAAGCGAAGTACAATAGTAACTGGTACAAGATTTTGCTTGACTTATGATTATTTGGACAGCTAGAAAAAAAAGAACAGTACACGCAATAGGTGGTGTGTCATACTTCATTCCTAATAATTTTAATCATGGCGATATAGCTTATTTTCCTCTTAAAATAATTCAAAGTTTTGTATAACGCAGAAATCGCTTGGGCAAGGGATAATCGCTTTTGTACTGTGTTTTTTTAATTATCTGCTTGCAAATGTTTGAATGCAACTTTTTTTCCTTTCGCCAGACAGTGATGACGAAATGCGATTTGTCTGTATCATATGAACGAGTTAAGTGCAGTCTGGAATGTTCTCACTTACCATGGAAAATGCGTTTTAATTTTAATGCGCGTGACCGAAGCGTTTTCGAGATAAATCCAGCCGATTTGCATCATGTGACTTTTTGTCTATATAATGTATATGTACGCTCGCTCGATTGAAGGCATGTGACGACGAGAGAAGAGAGTTAAGCGTTGGTTTGGCGTGGAGTGCGGCGAAGGATTCTTTGATCGTATTGTATAGATGAGTGTTGAATTTATTTTACGCCAGTGTGTTGGAGTTTTGTTCTACGAAGGTAGAATCATTTGTGTTGATCGAATTAAGTCGCAGCGCCGATTTTCGCTTTGCACTGGCAGAGCGCGGAAGAGAATTTTCGTCAGTCGTGAGTCGTAAATTTTATAATACATTCGTTTTAGTTCGAGACAGTGGTCTCTGTTTGTTTGCTGAGAAAAGTCTTCGACGAATCAATCAGAACTTAGCCGAAACCAACTGTATAGAAGCTTTAGGCTCATAGCAAACTACTTCTTGAGCCGGAATAAAATAAAATTAGACACAGCTTTGTTTCAGCGCAGGTATTCGTGTTACCTTTTTCAACTGATCCCTTAGAATTCCCCAACAAAATATGTGACATGGTGACGGCCTTACCTTTCTGAATTGAAAAATTGAAACAAACAAAGGTTTTTAAACATTACAGCTTTAATTACTTTATAATTTATTAAATAATTGAAATTTGTTTTTTGCTTGAAAGATGGTACAAGTGTGAAGGGTACCTTGATGATTATGCACAATGGATTTTTATATGAAGAATCGAAAGTTCATTGCTGATCCAGATAACTTGTGTATTTTTCTTTTACAAAATAAAAATACCAACATTTTCCGAGCATGTAAATCTAAATTTTATAGAAGTTAAGAAAAGATAAGAAAAATGAAAGCAGAAAAGTAATCTCTTTGCATGCTTGTCAGCGAATTTGATAGTTAATTTGACCTTCATACCATTTTCTGGAGTTTCAAAAAAGAAATATCATTATATTATCGTAAGCGCAAACCAGATCTACAAGTTATTTTTAGCCGAGTTCAAGTTCGGGTTAACAAAAAAATTACAAGTCCCGAGTTCGAGTTCAATTCACCATTTTTAATTCATCGATTTCAATAATTTATCAATAAATAAAAGACCAAAAAAGTCTTTGCTTCAGATTTTAGTTGTAAGGTTACTTTTCTTGATGATATATGCATATGCTTGTCTGTGTTCGAGTTCGAGTTAAAATTGACGATTTTCAATTCATCAAGTTTAGAGTTTGATTGACCAATTTTAATTCATCGAGTTCAAGTCAACCGTTTTTAATTCATCTAATTCGAGTTCCCCATTTTTAATCCATTGAGTTCGATAATTTATCTATAAAAAAAAAAAAAAAGTCTTCGCTTTAAATTTTAGTTGTATGATTACTACGTTTTTTGTCCAAATACGCATATGCTTTAGCGGCGTAATACCAGATGGAAACCTTTTTATAGTCTCCGTTTCCTTATACATTCAAATCCAATGGACTTTTATTTTGTTAAAAGTTTGAATTTAGGACTTTTTATTTATTGAGTTCAAGCTCGGCAAAAAAGATCGAGTTTAAGTTCAAGTTTGCAGCCCTGGTGCAAAAAGATATGCGAGTTGAGAAAAAAGAGAAACAAAATGGCACTTCAGCTCGCAACGAGTTATAATGCAACGAGTTTAAAACTAGTATTAAGAAGCCGTTTCCCTATTTGTTTTATCCCGCACATTTGCTATTAATCAAGCCCACTTTGAACAGCCTATTTTGAATCGTAGTGTTTGTGCAATTAGTTTTAGTGCCCCTGGATTCGCTGTAACAGCTTCCTGTAATACATAGGGTGCCGCGTACCGACAACCTCAATCGGAAAGCTTTAATTAATTGCCATATTAAGACTTATCCGAGTACCCGCTCTTGCATTGAACTAATGAGCGAAGCCGTGATGGAAATGACGTTGAAGATTCGTTTGAGATTGCGCGGATTTCCCGACATCTGTTTGATCAACTTCTTGTTGTGATACATATGATGTCTAAAAAAAGCACTGAACTGTATACAACGATGAAATATGATAAAATTTCTACAAAAAATACAGCAAAGACAAGAAATATTTTACTGCTTACGTGTAATGCAACTCGACGTAAATAGTCGTGAGGTAATATTTTTTTAAGTAATCTAAGAATAACAACTCAGCTTAAAGTGCCAAACTTCGTTGAGATTTAACATTAAAAAGTACAATTTAATTTAAGCTTTTTAGCGAAAACATCATTTTCCAAAATAATTCATTATTGATTATCCTAACAAAATGCAAAAACCACAATTTATTCACTGATTCAATTTAACAACCTAATAAAAAATAGTTATTTCGTACCTGCAATCAAATAGAAATTGTGAAAACTCAATCGATACTGTTCCAGTTTCTTGCTCAGATATTACTGTTGCATCAGTTGATTCTACATGAACAAATGTCAAGTAAGGTTTTTTTGCTCAAGTTTCTAAAATCAGTCATCGTATAATTTAACACCATTGAAATACATAACACGATTGTTGTTTCAACTGTACACCAAGGGTTCACAACTTATATAAATTGTCGATTCTTAAAAGTCTTAGATTTATACGAACAACAATATTTGACCGATTCTATACATAATTTATTTCGGAAGTCAAAAGAAAATTTTTTTACACCTGATTTTTGATAAAGTTTGTCCTCAAATCTTGTAATTAAAACAAAAAAGCAAAATGAAGACCAAAAAAAAGTCTTTATACTTGGGGAAAAGCATATTCAGGTTGTGAAACCTTAAAGCATATTCAGTTTTTTTTAGACTTCAACTTTTTTTACAGCAAATTTTGCGATAGTTGAGGTTAAAATTTTACTTAAAATAGTTCGGTTTCACCGGCCTCCTGTGCCAAGAGGAGCTTTTTAAGCGAATTTGCGTCGCCTTTTTCGACGCCTCATAGTTTTAAAATGACGCATCAGTTGAGAATCCCTGAACTAAAGAAATTTGTTTACTAAAACGAAGCAAGGAAGGATCTACCTGGGACGAGAAAGGCTTTTAATGAAACCAGAGAATTTACGAAAAGTTATGAAAAACTGAGAGTTTATAAGTTTATGAAAAGAGTAATGCAAGTATTTAACGAAACCAGAGAGTTTAAATTTACGCGAGCTCTTCTTTATTCCTTAAATGTTTGCGACATTAAATGAACTGATGAGACTTAAATGAACTTAAAGAAATAAAAAAAACACGAAGTAATGCCAGAGTGAAAAGACTTAACACTGGTCAGGGTAGGCGTAAGCTGAATGACACTACTGAATGAGCAAATGTAAAACGTATTGTCGGTTTATAAATTTTAAAGGAAGTTTAACGAGCCTGTCGCCAATATGGATTCTTAGAGAATGGTTAAGCGTAGCTGAGGCTTGTTTATCTAAAAGCGCGGAAGAGCGCCCGAATTGCTCAAATATAGCCTAAAATTGTTTTTGAAAAAGTTCTATTTGAATAAGTATCGGAAAAAAAATTTTAAATATTCTAGTTGAATAAGTATCTGAAGAAATTGTTATATACGAAAGCCGATAAACGTGATATTTAGCTTGGATTTTTTGTCAAGAAAATTTTTTTAATTAATTTTTTCTGTTTACGCATCCTACAATGGATCTACCACTCAAGTTTGGTCCTGGTTTACGAAGCTTTGGACTATTTTGTGAAAAAAATGTTAAATGTAAATTTTTAACGTAATTTTGCTTAAAATGTGTTGTAATAAGTTAAGTAGCCAGGGCTTATCAACAACCTTAAGTGTGAACCGTTCCACTAATTCAGACTTAAGTTGGAGCCTGCTAACTATAAAAAATAGATTACGTGTCATAATTAAGTAATTACGCTTCAGAATGCAATGTCTGTATCGGTAGTAGAAAAGTTATGTTTTATAATAACAACAGACTAATAAGAAATTTTTATTCATAAAAAATCACCTGCCGGCTTGCTATATGTTCCACTAGTTGATATTTTGTGTTTATCGCTCGGTCGAGCTGGAAAAATAAATAAAAACAAGTTTGTGTCAAAGAACCAAAATTGTGGGTGCTAGCTATAAAATTTTGGTGAATTATCTTGCTTAATACTATCATGAAGTCTCAAAAAAGTATTTTTTGAGAGTATTACAACAATTCATTGATGTGGCATAAATAAATAATTTGAGAAAAGTTTGTCTCATTTAAACGTCTGTTTAAATAACAACTTATTTTTAAAAAACAAATTCGATTGTTTTGGTTTTATGAAAAACAAAACAGCAAATTTTAGAATAGTTTTTTTAATATTTTTTAATCAACCACTGTGGCAAATAATAGCACAAAATAAATAAAAAATACTTTTAAAAACTTTATTTTAAGTTAGCCAAGTGGCAGTAATGCAAATTTTTAACCCAATTAAGCTTGTCTTTATAATATAGAACATTTCTGACTTCTAAGCGTAACTTGATTATAACTCTTGTTCGTGACGTCCGCTTCATCTATCAGACCATTAATGTAGCAAGATTTTGCATTGTCATCCATCTATATGAGAAATTAAAAACTGTAGCTGTTATCACAAAAATGAGTAAAGAAAGTATTTTTTTATTATTTTTCATCATTAATAAGAATAAACTAATTTTTGATACCTTAAGTTTAAAACGAATTGCTATGCAAGAAAAAGGAAAAGAAATTTATAATCCAAAAATTACCTTGCTGTTTAACAAATTCTAGGGTTATTTCTGTGCGGCATAAATTAGCCAATTTCGAGGCACAGAAACCTTGGCGTGGTGTTAAACTTGTTCAAATAGAAACAAATAAACCATTATTTATGCTACTTAAACTATCCGAATTCTTATTCAAATAGAATTCAATCAAAAAGTTTTATTATTTTCTTATTCAAATATAATAGAAACAAATAAAATAATAAAAAATTAATTGATAAACATAGCTATCACAAACAAATACTCATTACAAAACATACCTAACCCTACTCTAACTGAATTAACATATAAACGAGTAAAACGCTAACCTAACCCTAAGCCAGTGGTTTTCAACCTTTTTCATACCGTGGCCCACTTTCCAACCCAAGATAACTTAACGACCCACTTCGGTCAACACAGTGGTTTTCAACCTTTTCTGTACCGTGGCCTATTTTTCAACCCAAGTTAACTTCACAACCCACTTTGGTCAACAAAATTAAATTCCCATCCCAAAATCATAGTGTTCTCTAAAAAAAAAAAAAAAAGGTCTTCACTTGGAATTGCTGTCAATTTTCCCTATTTTTGTCCCAAAATCATAGTGTTCTCGAAAAAAAAAAAAAAGGTCTTCACTTGGAATTGCTGTCAATTTTTCCTATTTTTGTCCCAAAATCATAGTGTTCTCTAAAAAAAAAAAGTCTTCATGTGGTTGACTGCACAGGACGCCAGAAAAGTGCCTAAAAAATGGGACGGATGGCAAACCTAATTATACATATATATTATACATATTGCTTTCATTTTGATTTATGCTCCATGGCCCACTAAAAAATCACTGTGGCCCACTACTGGGCCATGGCCCATAGGTTGAAAACCCCTGCCCTAAGCTAAGCTAAACTAAACGACCTCGTTAAACGAATGAAAAATCAGAATACAATGAATTGTTACGTCACTATAATGTTTCAAATGCTAAACGTAAGAAAAACGTAAAGGCGAAAAAAGAAAATTAGAACAGAGTTTAATAACGAATTGTTTTCTATCAGTCGCGGTATCGGAATGGCAGTTTAATTAGGCGACCGCGCCTAGACAATTTGGCGGGTCCGTCTGCCGCTGGAACAAGGTTTTGGTAAGATATAGAATTTTGAAACAGATAAATTGAATCTTCAAAAAATTTTGGACAGCGTTTATTTAAACTTCTTCATCAGCACAATTTGACAGTGAGATAGCTCAGTCTCATAATACACCGCCTGCGACATTTCAATTTTTCATGTTGTGAACTTTGTACATATAAAAATTTTATACTGGCTGCTTCGTTGCTAAATATTGCAAAAATGTCATTTACATATCTAAAATGCCTCCCATAAGTCTATTTCGAAGGCAAACATACCAACTAAGGATAGACTATTTATTATCTAATTCTAATCATCTTTCCAATGAAGATGTAATTCTAATCATTTTTCCTAATCAATGTAAATGAATTACAATTCACTTTGGCATTAAACAAATAAAGGCTAGACCAGCAGTTAGTTATACATTGATATAAGTCTAAACAGAAAGTTAATGTTGCAACCGTAGCGTAAATCTGCAAGTGAAAATGATTGCCTTAACACATTAAGGGCCAGCAGATTTTTCACTTACAAATTTCCCCGCCAAGATTTCCCCCGAGCAAAAACGTTTCAGTTCTATGACAACAGCGACAATTAAAGCTGTATGTGTGTTAACCTCTGCTGTCTAATTTCTTCTTAGACAGTAAAAAGTATGGGACGCATGTGGTACATAAGGATGTACACTTTTGTTTACTTGATTTTTCATCCTTCTATCCACCAACTGTGGACAAAAGACATTTTTAAAAAACTTTTAAATGTACTACCGGTGGTACATATGGCGGTTATTGAAAGTTTGTTATCTACCCCCAGTAGTACATATGGCGGCTAACGTGTTAAAAAAAAAACTTGTCTAACGAAGGTGATTTAGCCTTTAGATTTACATATATCTTGTCAATTTATTGCATCCACATCGCACAAGGTATTATCAATAAAAATATGTTACCAAATACATGTAATTTAAACTTCTTTCAATGTCATCACATTTGCAATTTGTTAGTAAACCTAGGGAGTTTTATTTCTGTAAAAAAACTAATCTGAAAAAGAGACTGTCCACTATTTCACAATTCACGCAACTTGCAACTAAGGTTTTTCAGCATCCTACCAAGTTGTGCACAGAATTGCAAAGCTGCATACCTTTGGTTAAATACTTCGAAACTTCGAACGGGTTTTTAAACTGGTGGAAAAACTTTATTTTTTTTTATAAGCAAATAATTCACTTTCTACAGTAATTGCTTAGCTTGGAACAAAATTTTTAACTTAACAACTTTGCTTGGGGTTTTTAATATAATTTCGGTGTTTATCTAAAAGCTGTCTTTGTGAAAAGAAGTTTTTGATGCTTAATACTTTTTTGTTTAATACACTTGAAAAGAAGACTATAGGTTACCTTTACATTTACAAAGGGCATTCTTGTAAACATCTATCGACATCTATCTATCTACTCTAGAGTCGAAATGCATTCAGTACATTTTGAAAATTTTGCCAAGCTATCAATCAGTGATGGATATTGGGTGGGGCGAATGAGGCAGTCGCCTCAGGCCCCCCTTTTTTTGGGGGCCCCCCTCGAAAATAGCACATACAGTTTTGAATCCGCTGCAGATGTTTGTTCAGAGAACGATTCTGAGTGAAAACCTTTTTTTTTTTTTTTAGAGAACACCCTGATTTTGGGAGAAAATATGCAAGCCAAGATCAGACCTCTTTTTTTTTCAGACAACATCAATTTTCGAAAATTCTTGCCTCGGGACCCTAAATTGGAATATCCACCACTGCTATCAATTGATTTACATTCTTTATGTTCAATCTATTTTTCTTTCTTTACTAAACAAAAAAAGGCAATATAAACCTGGTCTCTGATGGTTTCTCGAAAAAATAGTGTAAATTTGATTAATCGAATAAATTTTTGAGTTTGAATAAATAGGATGTACCCAGGCTAGATAAAAAAGCGCTGCCTAGTGGTTTTTCCTCTTTTTACAAAGAACAAATGCGAAGCAGGATATATGCCATGGCTGCAATTAAAGAAAAAATCAAGAATAATCCTTAACACTTTGAATGCCGCGGGGCCACTAAAGTGGAGAAAGTAGAAATCTGCAAAAGTAGCTTTGTCTCCACTATTGTGGATATATTTAATAATAAATTATAGGCCAACAAAAATTTTTGAAAAATTTTGAACCTTTACCCAAAACCAGCTTGACATTGAAAGTCTTAAGGAAAAAATTCCAATGTTAATTTCATAAATCCTTCCTAGATTGGACAAACTTTGTAAACATAAGCAAACCAACACATCACATGAAATCATATTTCGTTTTTTATTTTGCTATGTTTCATAAATAAATGCAACTTTTATAAAATGTATCTATGCCTAAATACTATTGCTAAAACGTCACGAATCCAGCAAACTTTTTTTAGAGATGTCATAATGAAATAAGTTTGAGAACCTCTGCCTGAAACCGTTGCTTTTCCTTAGTTTTCTAAAAAGTAAATCAAATGTACCAATAAACTAACAAATATTATTTTGCAAAGCTAATACAATCAACGTACTTCTGGTAGGCAAAATGGAAGATTAATAATTTTCTTCAAATATTCGTGTCCGTTGACAGTGGGTGGAACATCTCGGTTTTCTTCTGATGCGATAAAACAGTCATTTGCAATTCTGGAGTCAATCGCGATCAAACAAATAAAAGGAGAATCTCGATCACTCAGTAAAATGTTGACAGCTTCCAACACTGATTTAACCTAAAATTTAAAAAAATTAAATCAGATTTACTGATAAAATCAATTTATGAAATAATTCTAAAAAATCTTAAATTAAATTTTGGTACAATCTTCATTTTAAACAATATTTTTTCAAAAAAAAACTGATTAAATAAGTAAATACATTAAAATGAGTTTCACATAAAAAATTAAATTTACTTTTGACAAAGGAACTCTATCTAAGTCATCAATTGAAATTATCACTTTGTATTCGATGTTATGGCTCAACTCTACTGTGTTGATCAAGTCTGTCATAGACTGAACCTGAGAAAACATAAAAAGTTAACAATATTCTTGAAAATTAATCCAAAAATAAAATATAAGTATTTTTTAAAAGATGCACTATCTACATCAGTGTTTCCCAAACTTTATTTACCAACCGCCCCCTTAGGGTCGCCAAAAATTTGATAACGCCCCCTATTTTTTGCGTACAGTTACGCTTTACTATAGCGTTTAATATATACAATAAATTTACGCAACTTACATGTAAATAATGAACACACATGAAACACAAAAATACATTTATTCTGTTAGCATACGTAATCAACACACCATATACTCACATCTTAATGAGATGGATGCGCCTGAAGCAATGATACCAACTTGTCAGTTTCTGGCTTCAGTGCAATGAGGAAAAGCCTTAAGTCTCCCCGATCTGTGACAGCTAGTCTATTTCTTTGCTTGCAAAGAACCTGGAAAACTGCACTGAACCCTTTCTCAACCAGATAGGATGTTGGAAAAGCTATAAAGTACAGCTTCACTTTGTTTCACACTGCTGGGTAACGTTCACAGACAGCTATATGCAGCCAGAAATCCTGGTAGGAGTTTGAAAGCTTTGGTCTCAATTCAATATCATTTCGAAGTAATATTAGTTTTTCTTCTAAGACACCTGTCCCTTCCAGACTCGAATCATGCTGTGGATCTATCACCCAATCAGGCACCTCCAAGGAAAAAAATGTCTTAAAATCTACTGGTCATATCCTTGTGGAACTGATCTAGGTGTGACCAGTATTCTTGCAGGTCATTATCTAGTACGACGATTTCTTTGTCAAGCTCAGCCAGGTTTGGAAATTGAAAAAGCTCATGACGACCTAAGTTGCGCTTGTAAAGTTCCAACTTGGATATGAATGCCAGTACAATCTCAGCCTGCAGTACAGCCGCTATACAGCCGCTGCCTGCATCTCAGCTCAAATGACTGGTAATTTAATATTGAAAACAATGGCGTCAGTTTTCACAAATGGCTAGATTGAGAAAAGTAGCTAGATTTTTCATTTTCTGAAAGAATTTTGTTTTCTAAAATCAACTTATAATTTAAAGATAAAGGAATTTAATTTTTCAATGTTTAACACCCAGTAAGGTCATCTATAAAAAGTCATTAATCGTCCTTCATCTATATTTCTTCTTATTGTTTCCTATCGACCCTTGTCTTCTTACCGCCCTCTCACTTCTCCCTTTCTTCTTACCGCCCCCCTAAATCTCGAAAACGCTCACTGGGGGGCGGTAGCTCCCACTTTAGGAACCACTGATCTATATCAACTCTTATTCTTCTGATAATTTACACACTAAAAAATCTTTTTCACCTCTTTTTTGATCTTTTCCATAAATCCAAGTTCGTTAGCTAGGTCTTTTTTTGCTCCTTGTAATGCTTTGATCACTTGGCTACGATGAGAGTTATACAAGGCATAAAGAAACTTTAAAATGCTCCAAAACAAAGTAACTCCGGCAGGAATAAGAATTAGAATTTCCTCTGCGATTGTAGTCAATTGTGATTGGTTAGTTTCCTGAAAAAAATGCCACACAAAATGTAAAAAAGTCGCTTTCGTTTTAAAAAAATACTAAAAAATTATTATTGAGTTTAAACAAACAATGCATAACTTGCGGCCTTGGACAATAATTTGTGCAGCCGTGCACTTCACTCCTTCATTCATTACAAGTTTGACGTCAAATTCTCCCTTTTTCGCGTGCGCAAATAACTTTTTATTATAACCATGCTTTACTTTAATTTTATATAAATTATAAATGGCTATGTCCTATATGATTTTAAAATCCAGTCAATATTTAGGGATACAGCATTACCATGGTTTCACAAATTTGACATGAAATAATTTCGGTTTCCTAAACTTGATATGTAAATATTTAGTCGCCATTAACTTTTCCTGAAATACTTAAATTGGGTACGGATAAGAGCTAAGACCCGTTTCTACTACGAGCGTTGGCGGGACTACTCTTTGCTGATTTATTTTTTTTTACGCTTCTTCTTCTTCTTTGTTTAAGCAAGATGTTGTTATTGATGGTGTTTCCTCACCCCAGGCTAAATGTCAGAGCAGATGGTGAGCAGCCAGGATCTCGCCTTCCAGTATTGTAAGACAACGTTCTCCATTTGGAGGGTTGTAGATGGGAAGTTGTTAATGATGTGGTCTGCAGTCTGCTCTTTGCCACACTCACAGGCCGCAAAATGAGCTAAACCTCATTTGTACAAATTTGAACGAAACCGTCAGACGCCAGTTCGTAGGTGGTTTAGCCTGACTCAACATTTATGCTTAAATGTTGAAAAAAAATAATGAACAAATAAAGAATAATCCTACCAACGCTCAGTGAAAACTGGCCTTTAATATCAAGGTTTGGGTAATTATGCTTAACATATCGAATTAAATTAGAGTAGAGCGAAAGAAAATATGAAACAAATGCGTGGATGCAAGCGGAAGTTTATTCCGTTTGGATTTCTTAAATTTGACATGACAAAGACATAGTCATAGACATCAGTTTATTTTACCATCAAACATTACCCAGCAGAGAATAAAAAATAAAAACAAAAAACAAGTACATAGTGAATAATAAACGAAATAGTAACAGCATAGCATTTACAGTGTTTTTCGATTTACTTTAGTTCTCTACCGATCAATTTTAATCATGTGTCGATAAATTTTAGTCACTACCGATCAAATTTAGTTCTGTGTCGACCAATTTTAGTCATGTACCGATCAAATTTAATCTTGTGTCGATCAATTTTAATCGTGTACCGACCAAAAATAGTTATGTCGACAAACTTTATTTTTATTGGTAAATACATGTAAACAATTTTGAGATATAATTTTTACTATAAGTTTTTTTGTTAATTAATTTTGTTAATTAAACAACTATTGCATTTTCAAAAACAAATACTGTAAGAATATCATAATTTTCTAGAATACCTTAAAGAATTTATAGGGTTTTTCGATCTAATTCGTTGTTTTTGCAATCGAATTCGTTCTTTTTGCAATCAACTTCTTTTTTTTGCAATCAATTTCGTTTTGCAAAAACTTTTATATATATACAGTATCTTTGTATAGGGTCTCCTGATAGGGTCTATATACATATATAAATAATATGGGGTCTCTGTATTAGGTCTCCATAATCTATAGTCTCTATAATTATGTTTCTATAATATAGTCTCCATAATGTTCATATAGATAGGTATATATACCTATCGGAGATCCTTTATGGAGACCCAATATTATGGGGACTATATTATGGAAATCATATTATGGAGACCTAATACAGTATCTATTATAGAGACTAAATTATAGAGACCTAATTTTGAAGACCTAATATTATGGAAACTATATTATAGAAACCTAACTATGGAGACTATATACATCGTGGAGACCTAATTATGGAGACCTAATATTGTGGTGACCTAATACAAAGACCCTATATTATATATTTATATATTTGATAATATAGAAATATATAATATAGGGTCTCTGTAATGGGTCACCACAATATTAGGTCTCCATAATTAGGTCTCCACGATATATATAGTCTCCATAATTAGGTTTCTATAATATAGTTTCCATAATATTAGGCATCCAGTCACAATGCGCAAAGCGTCATTGATAGGCTTGTTAAAGGAGACGAGTATGGTCGCTACGACACCAGACAGATGAGCACACAGCGTATTCTGCGGCTGAGTGCGCCAGGGCCAAAGTAGTTGTGCGCAATATTGTGGCGCCAGCACCCCAGGTCGGCCCCGCAATTGCCTCAAAGTCAAAACCCCAACGCGTGCTGTTTAGGCTCGGCACAGTATGGTAAGACTCGTCCTTCGACGCTGATGGAAAGCTCGCGTCGTGCCTCTTTGGAATTAAGGTGGAAGTCAGCCGACATCGTTTTGGCTGTACTGAACTTCAATGTCCATTTTGAAGGTACGAAGATAACATTGCCATGTCCTGACTTGGAGTACCTCTAATGTCTGCCAATTGGATGTTGAGTACACAATTGCCAAGTCACCAGCTTAGGCAATGTCATTGACCTCCTTACAGTGATTCCTGGTAACTGAAGCGATGAAGTCCTTTGGGCGAAAAATGACAATATCAGAGAGCTTCCAGGGTGGTAAAAAGATAGACCCTCGGCTCCGGAAGCAAAAGAGAAGATACCAATTGCAGGCCAAACAGCAAACGCTCGAGTTTGCCTAGTACCCTACTGCTCAACATAGGAGGTTTGAGGGCAAATAAGATCGGCGCTGTCAACCATCTGGCCAACAGATACAATGCTCTCGTTATCCTTCTCCAAGACATTAAATGTGTTAATATTTTATTTAATATCGCCAACTCAAAATATTCTTACCGAAGGTTTATCGTAATTTTCAAATATTTAAGCAACAAAACAAAAGAGATTCACAGCACTTACCAATTTCGAGGAGTTAGTCTGGGAATCTTGAATTATTGCATTAGTAAATAATCCTGCTGACGTAAAAATCACCAGAGTCATTCCGAACAATGATAAAATATAGCCAAGTCTTTTATAGCTTTGAAAATGTTTGTAAAACCTCCCCGTTTTTCCACAGGTTTTCTTTGTCTCCAATGAGCGATCGGGGGTTTCAAGGATAGAAACCTCTAAGTCCTCGTACCTTTGCAATTCTTCGTATACTTCTTCGGCTTTTGTCATGTCGACAAACTCCACAACCCAGCAATTTTCTTTATCAGCAATTTCAACCTCAAAATCTTTTCCCTTGATCCACTCTGTTAGCTCTTTACCTACGGGAATATTGCGTTCTTCAAAACTTCTTTTTATGTCCTGTAGTGAACAACAACTGTTTGCATTTTTTTTAAACTTGATGAGTAAATACTTAACGTTGAAGTGACGTTTGAAGAGCGGTCTTTCAATTAATTTTAACGAAAGCGATCGAAACACTCGCGTAGTGTAAACACCAAATTCTTGCTCAATTTTCTGCGCTAAAGCTGTGACGATTCCTGCCCACAAGGTGTCGCATCCCGCATACTGCCAAGCATTATAGTTGACGTAAATAAACCTGAAAATAATTTTTTATTAGTTTTTCTAAGTTAAGTTGATTTAAACTAAATTTGTTTTATAACTGCAAAATATATAGTGAAAATTACTTTTTTAACCAATACGTATTATCAGTGGGGGATATTGGATGAGACAAATAAGGCCTCAGGCCCCCCTTTTTTTAAGGGTTCCCTCGATTTTAGGGACCTTTTCTTAAAAATAGCACGTATAGTTTGAGTTTGCTGCAGATGTTTTTTAGAGATTATTATGTATTTGGGACGAAAAGTGGTAAGTAGAAGATCGATTCAAGGTGAAGACCTTTTTTTTAGAGATTAACATGATGTTGGGAGAAAAAAGTAAAAGATAAAATCAAAGCTCTTTTTTTCTATGGAACATCAATTTTGGGAAATTCTTGCCTCGAGCCCCTGAATTTGAATATCCACCATTGCGTATTATGATAAGAGGTTGATTTCTTAACGAATACAGATAGCCAATTTTATTTTTAGGAAGTAAAAAGCATTTGTATTAAAGCTTTATAAATATTTTTTATATCCAAATTACTTTCTCTTTTTAATTTCAATCTTCCATGATCTATTTCAGGGTTTTTCAACCAGGATTCCCGGAACCTTAAAGTTCCGCAAAAAGTCTCTGATGGTTCCGCGAGAACAAGTGATTTAGTCAAATGTACTTTTAATTTTTTCAATTTCATATATTACTAAAGTAATATTATTAAACACGCACAACATATATCTGACCTTTTTTTCAAAGGGTTTTCTTAAAACATGCAATTTATTTTCAGGGGTACAAAAGGTTAAACAGGTTCAGAAACGCTACTTAATTTGTTATCATTACTTTTCTTTCTTTTTTAATTATGCTCGATTTGCTTCTTTTGCCTTTTTTCTTTTTTTTTTGCTATGCGGCTCTAGCGATCGCCATATGGTCATTCTTAGCTTAGTAAAATTCAAGTCTTCGTAACCCGCCGCTCCAGATCATTTGTTGAATTGAATCTTGGTCAAAAGGTACTTTAGCAAAAACGTTTTGCATCACCGATCCGCTAATGGGCGAAATGCGGTTATATCTACTAAAAAGCCAAATCTGCCTTATCTTTTAAATCGCGTAATCGCGTAACCGTCGTCCAACCATCATTATCGATCTCTTTTTTTTTATTTTTTATGTTAATGTAATCAGAATTTGTATACTTTATCGTATTTCATTTTAGCCCACTTAATGCCTTGATATCGCGTGCAGTGATAGTGCGTCGCGTGCAGGGGGAATTATGATAGATAAGTTGTCAGTGTATGTCGATCTAATCTCTGGAAAATTTAGATTCAACAATAATGTTTAAAAAAATTGTGTTTAAGAGTCATTTTGAAGTTGTGATTCAATTAAAAATATTTTTTTTGTAATCATCGCTATTGATATGACTAAATCAGCATAAATCCTTATATTATGCACTCTCTCGAAAAAACACAGATTAAATTATTGATTGATTAAATTAAATTATCACCCAATATTTTTTTAAGTGTTTTTATTTTATGCAATTCGTTTTTGGTTGGTTGGTTGTTTTCAAACTGTATGAGCAAGCTTGTAAAATTTGAAGTTGATTTTTCAACCAGATCTAACGAGAGTGTTCGAAATATCCTTGTAACGAAAGCACCGAATTCATCTTCAATTTTTTCGTTAAGGCTTGCTACCATTCCAGCACATAATTCATTAGACCCAGAATATTGCCATGCATTGTAATTAACAAAAATAAATCTAAAACAAAGAAAAATAGACATTAAAAACCTGTGTACAGTGATAATGCACGAAAAGAAAGATGCACTAAAACAGAAAGTTTTTTTTGTTTCTAAGATATATTTTTGAAGCATCGCTTGAAAACATTTGAAAAATGCTTCAGTCAAACTAGTAAATTGTTTTCTTGAACTCATTCGATGTGATATGATTAGGAATAATAATGCAAGAAAGCAGAATCAATCAGTTTTAATAGCGCTTTCTCGCGGATAAACAAGTGTATTTCAATCTGCTTTTCAGATTTCAGTTGTTTTTCAGCATAGCAAAAAAAGATTTTATATCTACATAATTTTAGAATAAGTAAAGTTAGATAACAAATACAAATCAACACCAATATTTGCTTATTGGTTATTGGGAGCATCCCCAAACTGAAACTTGCTCAAAATTTTTGAAGTATAAAACGAAATACAGTTGACCTCGGTTAATCCGAATTCGATTTGACAAAAAAAATCATCCAAATTAAGTAAAAGTTTGGATAACCCAAAGCTTTTTATTAGGAATTACAGCATCATCCTATACAGGAAATCATTTGTACTTTCAGTTTAATTCAAGTTTAGCAAAATTCCGCATTAACTGAATCCTAATTAACCGAGTTTTACTGTATTTGACAAAAATTGATTATTTTGTATTTCCTGTTCGAATGAAACATTATTCGAATAATTACCTTTGCTTCTTTTTGTGTTCTTCTCTATTTTCTCGTAGGGTAGGTTTATACATAGTTGGGAGCCTTGTACTAATGTGTGGGGAGGAACTTTTTTTAATTGGAAGCTGTGTAAGTAAAATGTACCAAACCACTTTAAAGTATTTGCAAAATTTCTCTATGGATTTTGTTGAGAAAAAGAAGGCCAAAAATCCCATCGCAATCAAAATATAAAGTATGAGTGTTCCCACCAGGAAGCTAATACCTGTAAGTATGGAAAATATCGACGCCACCCAAATCCCAATAAGTGCGACCACACAAATGATTGAAAAAATCATTAAACCAAGCTCTTTGTTACTGTAGTTTTCAATTTTTTTTTTTTTTTGTTTCTCAATATGCCTAAACAAAATTTTAAATACTTTATTTGACTAAAAAAGTTTGTAAAAATAACTTGTCAAATAATCATTTGTCATAATTTATTTTTTATAAAACTTAAAATAGTATTTTGAAACTACATGTATTCATTTAGAAAGTAAGCACTCTAGAAAAAGAAAAATGGAAATAATTTAAGAATACTATATCAACGTATTTTTTGACTAGCAATACTTTTAGAAATTAGGGCAACATAATGCAGAATATTTTAACGATATTCCAAATAAGAAGTTAATTTTTTGTCTTCTGTAAAACCTTACGTCTCTATTAACTCTAATGAAAAAGTTTCACTAGCCAGCAAATAGTATGTTATACTGAATTTAATTCTCGTGCACGTTAGAAATGGGCGATCCTCATTAAAACAAGCTTTTTTGATTAGAAAAACAAATTTACAAAAACATATTTCAAATTTATGGTTAAGAGATCAACGAATGAAACACTTTAATTTGTTTAATTTCTAACGTTTTCAAAAAAAATGCCTACTATATTGAAAATCGGTCATTACTGATAAAAGGTTTATGCTTTTAATTGACCAATTAAACGCTTAGTTTTTCGGTCCAATCAGGTTCGTCGGTTAGTTGAACCCAATCAAACTTCTTCCCCAAACAAATCATTTACTTTGAACATATTTCATCAGGAAAGACTTTCCGCTTCCCCATCTTCCAAATATCCCAACGGTAAAAGGAGGCTTGAGTTTTTCTATTTGCTGAGCAAGTGCGTTTGCATAAACATTATAATCCAGATGATCGACATCTTCAACAGTGTCGCTTAAAATTTCACCTGTAATGAAATGAAATAATTAAATTCTAAAACAAAAATAATTCTTTGGCGTTATATTGTTTGAAAATTTTAATATTGCAAAGAATTTTTTTTTGAATCAAAAATAAAAAATCTTAATTTTTGTTAAGCAGCGCCATATCTTTCTATTCAATAGTCTTTGTTTTACAACTAAAAACCTTTGTTTTAGCTATTACAAAAATTACCTTGAGAAAGAAAAGATTTGACATATTTTCTTTCCAGCTCCATTGGAACAGTAGTCGTCATTTCCAATACGTTTTAAAAACAAGAAAAATAAACTATTAAATACTTATCAAAAAATCTAAAATACTGTTATTATCTACAAAAACAAATCATCCAAACATTTTAAAATTTGTCATTCGTTGTTGGTTCTTGTAACCTTTTGTTTGAAAATTTCCAGCAAAAAAAGCTTTTGCTTGATTACAAGGATACACTTATGGAACTGATCATGGAGAAATAAACAAATATACAGTTGAAAAATATAGTAGAATTCAAAAAAACAAGTCTGAATAATTTGCAGTCTTTTTCTACTTTCTGTCGGCTCTTCCTCTTCTTAAAGTTATTTTTCTTAAACAGAGTTATATAAAATTTCACTCTTTCCTCTATTAACGTAAAAATCACAAATAGCCTACAGTAATTGGGAATAACTGTTTCTTCATCTGTAATATAATTTTTAAAATACAGCTGGCGCAACCTTTAACAAAATTTCCATTTTATTATATGCTATAAAACCTTAAATTACATTAATCTCACAACTCTGCTTTTATGATTGTGATTTATTAATACATTAACAAAGGGTCAGTGTGGAAATTAACAAAGGGTCAGTGTGGAAATAGAATAACACAACAATATTATTTTTGCTTCACAATAATATTAGGAGGTTGATTTATTTAGAGAATATTAGATATTAAAGTTTTTAGAATGCCTGGAAAATATACTAGCAGTGAGGAAAAGGCTAGAATTCTTGCCTGGAGACAAGAGAAAGTTTCCATTAAAGAAATATGTGCTCGTAGTAGAAGAGCCAAGTCAACAGTAATGAAGCTTCTAGCCTCAGCCAAAGGGCTTCCTCCCAATAAAGTCCCCAAGCACAGATTTGGAGGTAGACTAAAAAAGAAGACATCAAACGCGACGGACACTTTAATAAAAAGGGAGGTGCAAAAAAATCCACGACTGACAGCCCTGGAGCTAAAAAATTTGCATCCAGAACTGCTGGAAAATGTTGCCGTGCGCACCATACAGCATCGCCTGCAAAAAGGCTTGGGCTTGCCTAGTCGCAAAGCTGCTAAGAAGCCTCTCTTAACAGAACGAATGAAAAAGCAGCGCATTGCATTTGCAAAAAAATACATTCACTGGACGCCTGCGCAGGGGAAAAGAGTTATGTTTTCGGATGAGAGTAATTTTCAAGTGTTCCAAGTGGGATCCCCTATGGTTCGACGCCCTCATGACTCTAATAGATTTGACCCTAGGTTCACAGTCCCAACTGTAAAGCACCCGGATTCATTCATGGTATGGGGAGCTTTTTCTGGGGAAATGGGCAGGGCTGGTCTGTATTTCTTGCCTAAAAACAAAAAAATGAATAGCGATCAGTATGTAAAAGTGCTGGAGGAGCACATGCTCAGCATGTTTCACATTCACAGCTGTAAAGTCTTCATGCAAGACAATGCTCCATGCCATAAGTCCAAAAAAGTTACGAATTTTCTCCAACAGCAAAAAATAAGAGTGCTTGATTGGCCTGGTAATAGCCCGGACTTAAATCCAATAGAGAATTGCTGGCAAAAAATGAAGAACATCATGAAACAAAAGAAAACACCAAACTTGGAGACCCTAAAACTTGAGCTCATGAGAGTCTGGTGCCAGAAGATGTCACTGGATTATTTTCAAAATTTGAGCAATTCTATGCCCAAACGCCTGCAGATGGTCATCAAAAAGAAAGGAAATATGACAAAATATTAAACACCGTGTTTTGTTTAATAAAAATTGATAAATATAATAAAAATTGTGTTTTAACTTAAAAAACGGTTATGTCCTAGGTCATTTTGCGCCAGCTGTAACTTCCTTTTAAAAATTTCATTTTATTCCTTACCTTATAAAAATTATCTTTAGCAATTACATTTTAGCATATAACTGTAACATTCTTCCTTAAGGTATAACTTGTTAAAGTGGTTACACAATTTTACATTTACAAAATTTTTAGTTGTTATCAAGAAAGTTGAAAAAATTTTTACTTGTCTTCGGCGTATCAAAGGATATTTAAAAATGACCAATGGTATTGACGGAACCATTAACTCTTTCAATTTTCGGTTGTCTTTAAAAAGACTGTTTTTCTGGAAAATTTTTTTCGCCAACTCTTGTCAGAAGAATTCGTTGACAATTGACGAACTGCATAAAACACGTGGTTTAAATAAAATTGCAAGACATCAAAAATAATGGCGTCTATGGTTGATTGGAGAAAGAGAGCACGCGATTGGCTGCGCGTTCATTTAAGCCGCAAGCGAGAAAGCTTGATTGAAAACCAGTTGATGAGGAATTTTTCTGCGCAAATTCTGTTATCTAACCAATTTTGACCAATAGCCGAATCCCAAATAGGTGCAGTTTTATGCAGATTTACATTGACGTCTAGGAAGATCTTTCGAGATTTAAATTGATTTTTGATAAATTTCGTTCCAAAGTTTTGTATCGAAATCAATTTCTTTATCATAGTTTTATTTATTTATTTTATTTTATCTCTATATTTATCTTCCTAACTCGCAGGAAAGCGATGGAGGCGCTAATACATAGGGTAAGCAATTATCCCGACCTGCTTCCGGAGATACCAAGATATTGCTGTCCGCTTGTAAATTAATAGAGATATGACTATAATTTAGAACTGCTTGCCAAGACCACCAAGCAGGGGAATGTCCCCTAAAGTCTCTTTCCCAAGGACACAACAGAATGGCTCGAGTAGGTTTTGAACCAAGACCGTGTTGTTCACGAGCCCGGCGCTCTAACCACTCGACCACGCTGCCAACCACAAGTTAAAGGCTTGTATTGTTGTTGCAAGCTTATCTTTCATGGGAATAGGTAAAGTATTGGAGCTTAGAGCCTTTTGGTGAATTACGCAAAAAGATCCAACAGCATTGAGGGTTTTCCATATTTTCTTTGCGATAAATTCACTTTGAGACCAAAATATTGTCAGACCGCGAATTTTTTCTAAGGTATGTTATTGTTGCAATTAGGGTTTGGGAACCGGGATCTCAGTTTTGTGAATTCCCGGGATTTTGCAATATTTCAGGTTTCCCGGTTTTTTATGACTAAAAATTTCCGGTTTTGTTAGCTTTTGTACGTAATATCACTACGACAGCCGTGTGATGTGTCCAAAGCAAAATCATCCTGTTTGTTTCGATTGTGACGACACAATGCTTCTTGTCCCATTTTTTAAGCTGTTTCCTGTTGATTATGAGATCGTCGTCGTCGTCGTCGTCGTCGTCGTTTGAAGGGCATCCACTCCAGGCCAGACACAAATAGAACTGGGGCCGAGGGTTTATCCTTTTACTACCCCAGACTGCTGCACTGCCTGGATCAGATGCTGGCAGTGATGTTATTAAGCCAGCATCGAGTTTCGTCATCGAAAACCGTCAGAGCTTGTGCTCCATGTGGTGCCCGATGTATGGGGCACATTGTTAGTACATGGTCTGCGGTTTGCTCAGAGGCGCCACACTCGCAATTCGGTGAAGGAGCGAGACCCCATTTGTGCATGGACGAATGGAATCGCCCAACACCAGTCCGCAGGCGGTTGAGCTTAACCCAAGCTGCTCGGGGTAAGCCCATCCCAACAGGCCTGACACTGGTTCCGGGCACAAAAGCACGGAGCCTGGAAGCACTTTCACAGTACTCCGCGTTCCATTTGTGATTCGTCCATTCAGAGGCGCGGATGCCAAGTCTGGCAAGATTGTCCAAAAGATTCCGCGCACCTGGCACAAACGGGCGTCTCGATCTTAGTCTCACTTGGCCAATATCTGAGGACCCACTTAACAGACCATGCAAGATATGATCGGGGTCCAGAGATCCACGGTAAGCCAAGGAGAGTGTCGCTCCCATTCGGCAAAGCTCAGCTGGCTGGATGCCTAAGAGTACAGGTAGGTGGTCCGTTGGAGTGGGACGCAGGCATCCAGTAACTATGCGCAAGGCGTCATTCAAGACACTGTCAATGAGGCGAGTGTGAGCACTGCGACACCAGACTGGCGCACAGTACTCAGCTGTTGAGTAGACTAGAGACAAGGTGGCTATGCGTAGTGTTTTAGCACCAGCACCCCATCCCGAGCCCACGAGTCGCCTCAGCAGTGTGACGCGCGATGATAGTTTTTTGCGCAATGCCACTAAATGTTGACGAAACGTGAGCGATCTGTCCAGTTTTACCCCAAGGTAAGTAGGGGTTGGACAGAACGGTAAAAGTCTACTATTGTTGTAGACCTTTAGCTCGCGTTTGGCCTCTCGGTTATTTAAGTGAAAGGCTGTCGTCACCGTCTTAGTGTGACTGAGCTTCAACCTCCAAGTCTGGAGATACGCTGACAGTGTGGACATGTCTTGGCTTAAAGTCCCCTCCAAGTCCTTCCAGTTTCCAGAAGAGTGCAACAATGCTAAATCATCAGCATAAGCAAACTTTCTGGAAATCATGGAAGGAAGATCGTACGTATAGATGTTAAATAGGAGGGGAGCAAAGACCGATCCCTGAGGAACGCCGTTTTTAAGACGGCGTAGCCTGCTTTGCTTGCTGTCACCGGTGGTAAGGGTGAAACTTCGATTTCGGACAAGCTCCATGATCATTTTGACCATGTGCTTATCCGGAAGTAGTCTCAGCAGCTTGCAGGTAAGGCCACGGTGCCAGACAGTGTCATAAGCAGCTGTCAGATCGATAAATGCGGCACCGGCCTTCTTTTTAGCCTCGAAAGAATCCTCGATGTTCTGGGTTAGCAGAACAACTTGATCTACGGTTGACTTCCCGCGTCGGAACCCAGCCTGCTCTTTAGGGAGCAGTGGATCGATTAATGGTTCAACGCGGGCGTAGATAAGCCTCTCGAGGATCTTGTAGGGGACACAGAGCAGAGATATCGGTCGATAACTCTTTGGATCCCCCACTGGCTTTCCTGGTTTTGGGATCGCGACCACAAGCGCTCTTCTCCAGATCTTGGGAATTTTGAGTCGGCGTAAACAGGAAGAAAGGAAGTCACGTAACCAGGACTTCAAAGCAGCTCCGGCATGGAGTATAAGCTCGGGGCAGATGGAATCAGGACCCGGAGCTTTACCTGGTTTTAAGCGCTGAAGGGCAGCAGCAAATTCTCTCTGTGAAAATTTGTCAGAGATATTTACTGCGTCTGGTGTTGTGGCCCTCCAAAGGTCAGACACTTCTTGAAAGACAAGTCGAGATGACTTGCGATCAACAGCCTCGTATTTCCCATTTCTAACCAGCTGAGATGCAATAGCATCGGCTGAAACGGGACAGTGACGAGGAGAGTGTCGTGACCTACCGGTAAGGTTGTTCAAAATACTCCACGCTTTTCGACTAGAGTGTGAGAAGTCAATGCTCCGAACTGCTTCGGACCATCGATCCCTTCGCTTTCTGTCAAGCTTGGCAAGCAGAGCTGTAGCAGCCAAACTCGAGTCGTCTCCCTGAGGAGACTGCAGAAAGGTTTTATAGAGGGATTCACACTCTGCATCCCAACACGGAATATAGTTATTTCGATACCCGCGTGGGATAGTCTTTTTGGCTGCTTTCTTAATGGTGTTACAGAAGTCCTGGTAAGCCGCATCCACATCAAGTGAATCAGGCGGCAACAAAGTCTTTGCGAATTTGTTCGTCAAAGCAATGTAGTGACTCCAATTGGCCTTGCGGAAGTTCCATCGCTTAACAGGCATGCTTGGCACTGCCATAGCAAACCTTGGTGGTGTAATAAGCGAGGGTCGATGTTGTGACCTGGGGAACTTCTCAAGGACACGTCTATCCGGTAAGCGACTGTTTGGACCTACGCTAGCGAAAGCTAGGTCTGGATTGGTGCCAGTGTTCCAGCGGCCGGAATAAAAACTGGCAGCGTCCTTGGCATTATATAGCAGGGCAAGACAATTAATACTTGCCCAGCCAGCCAAGCACTCACCGTCCGGACTGTTGTCATCATAACCCCAGTCAGCATGACGACAGTTAAAATCGCCAGCGTACAGACAGGGGTGAGGAAACACTGGGAGATCCAGGGTTCGCAATCGCGTTGGCGGTGGTTTGCAGACGTTGACTATTTTATAGCCATCAACGTCCACACACAACCACTCGATCTCCAATGTCGGTGGAGATTGGTCCAAAAGCGTGTATCTCAGTCGCTCGTCGACAAACGTGACAAGGCCATGCTTCCTGCTTAAAGAAGACCCAGCTAGTTGGTAGTGTGGTAGCACCAACTTCTCTGCATCAGTGCAGTGGGTCTCCTGCAGTAGGATGACGAGTGCCTCAGACTGCATAGCGAGGTGATGAAGAACATTCATCTTGCTTGCAGTGAGGCCTTCGATGTTCAGCTGAAGAATAGTGGGTCTTCGGAACTTGTTGGCAATGTGCCCTGAAAAGGGCACTTTTATCCTGACATTGCCCCGTCCTGAAAAGGACGTTTGCCGATTAGCAAACCCACACTGAACATCGGAATGGGTGGATACCCTTCCGTTTTGGTAGGTTCGGTTTCGGTCTGTCATTTTAAAATCAATGAGCAGACTTACTCACGGCCCAGGCTGCGTGAAAGCACCTACCATCTGCACCTACGATTATGAGATAAACAGGTTTGAGTCAATTCAGCACTGTCATTGCTCTCGAGTAAGTAGTTGAAATTCAAATGCAGTGTATTTAGTTATGGAGCGCGTTAATCAGTCTAAATTTCGGAAAAATTTCACTCGAAATTATAATGATGACAAAGCTAAGTACATACATTGTTTACAAAATATGACGTGTAAAGGTGGATCAACTAGTGGTCTTTTTCGTGGCTTGAAAAGCAAGTATAACCTTAATAGCTTAGAAAGCGAAGATCAACCTTGTTCCAAGAAAGTAAAAGTTCAGCAGAAATTGATCTTACCGTTTGCAGGTGTTAAAAAAGAAAGTTTGCAAGGTATTGTCTCTCAACTGGCAGCTGTGGATAGTTTTTTTATACATTCTATTAGCAAAAGTAAGTTTATTCGTGATTCACTTAGTGCCAAAGGCTTACGTCTTCCATCTTGGGACTCTGATATTATGATAATAATATATCGTAAATACAACGACATTCAAAAACAAATAAAAACTGAAATTGAAATAAAACTTAAAGGCAATTTCCGTTTCAGTGTGACTATGGACGAGTATACTTCAGTTCGTCGCCGAAGATACATGAACATCAACATTTATTGCCAAAACGATGTTATAAACTTGGGCATAATAAGAATGCGTGATTTATGTGGTGCTGAAAAAATTTTTCATTTGTTGGAAAAACGGTTGGCTCATTTTGGAATTACAAACACGCAGACATCTATTGTCAGCATTGTTTCTGATGGCGCCACAGTAATGAAAAAACTTGGTAAAATTTCTCAACTTGATCACCAACTCTGCTACGCAGATGGTATGCACCTGGTTGTATGTGATGTGTTATACAAAAACAGAAGTATGACTCATATTGCAGGTAAAGATTACGACGATGATCAAGACGAAGAAAGGTATGAAGAAGATTTTGGCATAGTGAGCCCCACAATAGCATCAAACGAAGTACCAGTTTTTAATCTAGAAATAGAAAATGTACTCAAGAAGATGCAGAAAGTGGTGAAAATATTTTGGAAAAGTCCCGTGAAAAACAAAGTCTTGCAGAAATATGTGTTGTTGGAACAAAACAAGGAGTTGTCATTTGTTCTAGATTGCAAAACTTGCTGGAGTTCCATGTATGAAATGGTTGAAAAGTTTATATGTCCTAAAAAGTGAATATCAAAGGCTTTACTCGATTTTTCAATTAAACATGGCATATCTACAACTGAATTTTTATTTCTCAATTACCTAAAATGCGCTCTCTTGAACCAATAAAACTTGCGGTCGAAGCTTGCGTCGTAAAGATGAAACGCTTTTGACTGCCGAAGAGGTTTTTTAATTTTTATTTGTGGAGTTGGAGAAGAGAAAGTCGAGCCTTGCGGAAGATTTACTTTGTGCCGTAAAAACTGTATACAACAAAGACGACAACATATAGTGGTTAATTTGTTACGTTATCTTCAAAATCCAAATTTATTGATTTATAATGAACATTATGCTGATGAAATACCGTCTTGTAGTAACAGCGAAGAAGGTTTTGTGAAAACTGCTACCACCTTATTTTGCCGTTTGTTTTGGGGAAGTGACAGCAATAAAATATTTTGGGGAAGACTTTTTGTCAAAGTCAAGATGAGAACGAAGTAATAGAGCTGGCTAGCAACAATCAGAAAGATGAAAGTCTTTTCAAAAGACTTCAGACCCACATTGAGCATTCCACTAACTCCACTTCCACCCAGCAGTTGAAAACAATTGTTGATGATCGATACCAAGTCAGCCAACTCAAATCGTAATTAAGCAGGAAATAAAACTATTAAAAGCTACTAAAAAAAGGCCAGGCAAATTGGAGCAGTTGTTTAAAGCTTTATTGAGCATTCCACCAACGTCAGTCGAAGCTGAAAGAGCTTTTTCTGCTGCTGGATTGTTTACCACAAAACTATGCTCACGATTAAGTGACAAATCTGTCAATGCACTGTGTTTTTTACGCAGTCATTATATAAAAAAAAATAAAGCATAATAGTTGCTGCTTTTGCTTTTTTAAGGGTTACTGTAAGTTACAATTAAAAGTATTGTGTATTTGATTTCTTCTTTTCATATACATACCTTCGTTATACTCTCACTACTGCGTTTATATTGTTAAATTTTCGTACATTTGTCTTTTTACCATTTATTTATTTTTTGTGCATATGGTTCTATTGCAAAATTATGTGCCCGTGTAAATTACAACAGACAAGTATTATAATAGTGGTTGCATTTAGCTTTTGTTGTTTGTGTATATGATTCCCGGTTTTTTCCCGGGATCCCGAGATTAGATCAGACACTACCCGAATTTCCGGATTTTTTTCAGAACCGGAAAATCCCAAACCTTGCAATAAATGTGGAGAGAAATTTAAATGCACCATTTGCTCTTCATGTGGTCTCTTTTAACATGCACGGTTTAATCAATGCTTCACCAATGTTGTGAGGTTTATTCTCTTTAGAGTGAGGTTTATTCTCATCACAACACAATAGATAGGGCAAGCAATTAACCCAACCTGCTTCTGGAGATGCCCAGATATTGCTGTCTGGTTGAAATTTTTTATTTTGTTTTTTTATTTATAGGCCTATAGAGATACGACTGAAATTTAGATTTGCTTGCCAAAACTGCCAAGCAAAGGAAAATGCCGTAAAGTGTCTTTTCCAAAAAACACAACAGAATAGCGGAAGTAGGTTTTGAACTGAGAACATGTTGATCACAATTACAGTGCTTTAACCACCCGACCACACTGCTGATATTTTCGTCCCGAAAAAGTAATAATTCCAAAATACTTTTCCTTTGAAGTACCAATTTTTTTGCCTCACTTACATTGTAGTGAAATTTTCAAAATCTTTCCTAATTCTTCCCCCAGTGATTTTTCCTCCTTGGAAATATCAAATTTCTCCTTGGGAAGCCAAGTGACTCACTTTGAGAAACACTGGTTTAGATCAATACCAATTTATGATTAGATATCTGAGAAACCAAATTTGGCTTTGCTTTGCTAGCATGGCGTACTATAACAATTGGTTTTACCAACTCACAACCCTCTCTCTCGACTGGAGGCAAACGTTTTTAATTTGCAAGGTTCACGATCTTAAATATTTGCTTGAAATAGTTATTTTCAAACGCTGGGTTATATTTATATTTTTACTTTGAGTTGTTTTTATTCTGCAAAGTCGTAAATTGCAAATAATAACATTTTATGATGTAAAATAAATTACTTTTCGTGCAAGTCAAAACTAGGCACTTATATTAAGTTTGTTTAAAGATTGATATTAAGCTAAAGTATTAAACTAAACTCGTAAATGACCACCAAAAGGTTTGAATATGTTTGAATATTTTATATCAGGGATGAAAAACCGCCAATCCGCAAGTCACAGCGTGACCCACCCATTGAAATTCAATAACCCATCTGGTGTTCCAAAATTTCTGTATAAGGGCGAGTTAGTTTTTTTCCGAAATAGTTATAGGGGGCCATGTTTACAATTATCATCATAGGCATTTTCGCAATGGCTAAAAAGTACTTTTTTATCTTTGGTTTAAATTTATGTATATTTATTAATTTTGTGCTCCTTGGAATTCCCAAAATTTACTTCATCATATTAATGAAGACCAAAAAAGTCTTTACTTGTTGATAAGAAAAAAAAAGAAAAAAATTCAGATATGTTTCAAAATTATTTTAGCCAATGACCACTTAATTAAATTATTGATTACATTTCCATTTTTTACCCGAGCTGTAAAAAAGGTTTGCTATACCTGTTTTATATGCTGGAAGTTGTGAAATGTTGTAAATATATGTAATGTCATCACTGAAGTAAGTCGCGCATAACGCTCAAGAAATAGACGTCATTTTGTTTCTTTTTGAAATACTGATAGTCTCTTGGTTTATTCGATAGTATCATATCTGTCTCGCGTTACGTAAGAAATAAATGTAAAAGATGTTTAATTTAAATAAATCGACGTGATTGATTGAAGTAAGAGAAAGATTGAAGTTTGCCTTTACAATCGAACATAATATGGCGTCGTCGGCTAACTAAAAAAAGCTCTAAAATTGTTTAAAGAGAAGTTATTTAAAGCAAAGTCAGATAATTGCAAACAACTGTGTGACTTCAAACTGCTGGCTAACATTCCCTCTTTTAAGTAAAAACTTACTTTTAAAAATGCCGAAAGATAGAAAAAATTTAGCAGTAAGCACTGAAAATAAGACAAAAAACTTGACCCAGTGTACGGCGCATAATGTAGTTGAGTCTTTGGCATGGCTTCAGCAGTTGCATATACTAGGCTATAAAGCAAATCTAAATGGAGCAAATGAAAGCTGAAGCTCATTAAGGGCAGCAGGCTCACCTGAAACAAACAAACCAGTTATTCACCCAGCTATAATTCAAGCAAGGCACGACTCCCTTAATCAAGAATACGAAAGCTCAAAAACCTACTTGAAATAGTGAGCAAAATGCAAGCAATGCGAATAGGGCTCCTAAACCACTTCACTTATATGTAGATATATCTGTGGCTAAATTTTTTAAATGGAGAAAGTTGTACAACATTTACGTGACCGTGTCAGAAGCACATGAACAGCCTCGAGCAAGTCAAATTGTATTGTTTCGGTCGTTCTTAAAACTACAAGATTCGGTTGAATACATCTTACTTGTTCCTGATGACACGGAATTAGACACCAGCGCGATGTTAAAAAAAGTTCACAATTACATATGAAGTCAAAGAAACATCGCTTTCTATTGTGTTGCATTCAAAGACAGCAAACAAGCTTTTTGTGAGTCTTTCGACTCGTTTCTGATTGCTGTTAAAACGCTAGCAAGAGATCTCATCTCTGTAAAGCATAAATCGACCGCCAATTTGTAACTTAAACAATATCAGATATCTGCAATAAACAAACGCGGATCAAACTTTTAGCAATTTTGCCACTTCCAAATTTAGAAACCATAATAGCTATATGCCAATCCAAGGAATCAGCACGGTTAGATAAAGCATGAATCGATAATAAAAAATTCATCAAATGCGGTCGCTCCACATCAGAGCCTCGTAAACCTGCCTGTACGAGATATAGAAACATGATATCCCCTCCCAAGGGCAGGACACTTGTCAACACTAAAAAAATTTGCTTACTGTGCAGCAAAAAAGAGCACTTTGCTGTTGTATGCTTTTCAAGCAACAGTGAATCCAGCCAACCACAAAGCAGTAGAAGCAAATGCACAGGGCAAGTCAAGAAGGTGTCGCAAAAAACAGTTGGAGACGCTAACACTGATGCAGCACCTTAAATATAAATAAAGCTAAGCTCTTTCACGTGTCGAGCACCAATTGGAACTTTTCTGGAAACACCTGATACTGGGGCTGAAGCTTTTTTTTGTGGGGTCACGAGTGTACGTAAATTTTGTTTTTACAAAAATTAGGGTTACGGAAAAAAAGTTTGGGATCCACTGGCGTATATTGTCAAAATCGGCAATGTTTGAGACCAATGGCATCCGTAGAAGCTGCTGCCGAGTCTCCCGAACAAGGATTCTCTGCTGAGTCTGATGGACAGTGGGGTCCTCATCCGATAATCTCTCAAGTGTAGGACCGGTGCCCGACTGCACTGTTGAGTCCATTCGCACCGACTAAAACGCAGTGAGTGACTGTGATGTTATTGCCACGCGATTAAAACCGAGTATTTCTTCTAGCAATGTAGTACGCATCCAGTCATGGCTTTAATAGGGTGCGAATGGTGCGGCCGCACCGGGCCCCTTTAAAATGCATCAAAAAGTGGCCCCCTTACACAAGATGTTGCTCTATTTCTTTATAGTAGCACCAGGGCGTGGTTCTGACTTTGTTGCAGATCCTGACCTAGCCCTAACCCTAACAAGAAGAAAGTTGGTGGTCCTGACTTTGATTCCAACTCAAGACAGTTGCAAATCTTAACGCCAACTGTAACCCTAAGAAAGTTGGTGATCCTGAGTTTTATTCCCGTCCAAGACAGCTGCAAATCCCAACCCTAGTTCTAACCCTAAGAAAAACTTTGGTTCAGAGTTTGATTCTCACCCAAGTCAGTTGCAATCCCAACTCTAGCTCTAACTCTAAGAAAAACAGTAGTTCTGAGCTTGATTCCCACCCAAGACAGTTGCAAGATTTCAAACCTAACTCTAAGAAAAACTTATCGTGAGTTTGATTGCCGTCCAAGACAACTGCAAATTTCAATCCTACCCCTAAAAAAATCAGTGGTCCTGAGTTTGATTCCCGCCCAAGACAGTTGATAAAATAATTGTAAATCCTAACCCTAAAAAAAACAGTAGTTCTGAGTTCGGTTCCCACCCAAGACCGCTGCAAGATTTCAATCCTATCCTTAAGAAAAACAGTAGTCCTGAGTTTGTTTCCCAGCCAAGACAACTGAAAATCCTACCCTTAACCCTAAGAAAGTTACTGGTCCTGAGTTTGATTTCCACCCAAGACAGGTGCAAGGTTTCAATATTTACCCCAAGAAAGCCAGTGGTCCTGAGTTTGATTTCCATCCAAGATTATGAACAGCGAAGCTGTAAATCCTTATCCCAAGAAAAACAGTAGTCCTGAGTTTTTTTCATTACCAAAACAGGTGCAAAATTTCAATCCTAACTCTAAGAAAGTCAGTGGTCCTGAGTTTAATTCCTATCCAAGACAGTGGAAAAAAAAGTTGTAAATCCTAACCCTGAGAAAGTCAGTGCTCCTGAATTTGATTCCCACATAAGACAGTTGACAGAAAAGTTTACTAACCCTAGCTGATACCATAGTCACGAATTTAATTTCAATCTAAGACAGAAGCAAGATTTCAACTCTAATTCTAACCCTAAGTAAGACAGTGGTTCTGAGTTTAACTCCCAACCAAGACAAGAGTAAGATTTCAACCCTAACCCTAAGAAAAACAACAGCGGTCTTGAGTTTGATTCTAACCCAAGACAGAAACAAGATTTCAAAACGTAATATAAGACTTTATTTCAAAACATTGTGCAAGATTTCAAAACAATAAAGTCAATCAGTTTTCTGTTTTTAGGCGCGCAATAAAAAGTCTGTAATTAATTTTTAAAATTTTCCTGATTTTACGCGCACGTTGGAAAAGTCTGTGTTTAATTTAAAAAATTTTTCTAAACGAACTTGATTTTCGTTATATACTTATATTTAAGTTAAAAAATTTTGCTAGTTGATTTTTATTTGTAAGACATCAATTTTTAATAGTTTTCTAGGTAAACTTGACTTTTGTTATACCTTTTCATTTTTCAAAAAATTTTCTAAACAAACCTGATTTTTATGTTTAATTTAAAAAAATTTTCTCTAGGCAACCTTAATTTTTGTTATATCTACGTATGTTTAGTTTTAAAACTGTTTCCAAAACAAATTTGATTTTTTGCTATTTATAGAATAACTATACTTAATTTTTCAAAAAACTTTTTCTAGGTAAGCTTGATTTTTGTTATACCTTTGTTTAATTTAAAAAATTACTTTGGCAAATCTTCATTTTTTTAAACAAATTTGATTTTCCTTAAACCTATATTTAATTTAAAAAAATTTTCTAGTCAACCTTAATTTTACTTGTAAGACGTCTATCATCAATTTGAAAAGTTTACAAGACAAACTAAATTTTTTATACTTTTGTTCAATTTTTCAAACATTTTGCTAAACAAACTTGATTTTTGTTTACCTGCAGTATATTTAATTTAAAAAAATTTTTTTGGCAAACTTGATTTTCAGATATCTACCTTCAATTTTTTTCTAAACAAAATTATTTTTTGTTATGCTTTTGTTTAAAATAAAAATATTTTTTTCTAAAAAAGCTTGATGTTTAGACGCCTTTATTTACTTCTAAAAGTAGTTCTCTATACAAACTTAATTATCGTTATACCTTTATTTAATTTTAAAAAATTTTCTAATCAACCTTGATTTTTCTTGTAAGATGTCTATCTTTAATTTTTTCTAGACAAGCTTGATTTTTGTTATACGTTTGTTCAATTTTACAAAAATATTTCTAAACAAACTTGATTTTCGTTATACCTATATTTAATTTTAAAAAATTTTCTTGGCAACCTTGGTTTTTAGATAGCTATCTTCAATTTATTTCTAAACAAACTTAATTTTTGTTATACCTGTGTTTCATTTTTTTAAATTTTTTTCTAAGAAAGTTTGATTTTTAGATGCCTATATTCAATTTCAAAACTTTTCTGAGCAACCTTGGTTTTTGTCACACTTATGTTTAATTTCAAAAATTTTTCTTGGCAACCTTGATCATAGTCAGTTTTAAAGTAGTTTTAAAAAGTTTTTAGACAAGCTCGCTTTTTATTTATAGAATATTTGTGTTCAAACTTAAAAAAGATGTTTCATAATAAAAAAGTTCGAGTTTTTTTCCATTTTTGTTATTTAGTAAACCAACCAAATTCAAACATAGTTATTATTTTTATTTTATGCTGTATGAATTCGCTTTTTGTTTTAACATTTTGATTGTTTCAAAAATGAATTCAGTTCTAACTATGTTTAAACATTTGGTCATTTTTATAAACTTTTAATAAGGAAAACTACTTGTAATCACTGTAAGCGTGACATTGTGTATAAGTGTTTCAAGGTCTCTCTCTTACACAGAAGCTTGCGGTTCATACCGTATCGCGTTTCCTGTTCAAAGTTTGACATATTCATGATTAGAGTGTGAAAATCTGGTTACTTTAATTTAATTTTTAGTGTAAAAAAGAAGCAAAAATATTTTTATAATCCACCTTGATTTCTATAGTTTTTCAAAAACAATTTGTAAAAGGAAAATTTATTTTATATTTGAAGAATTATGAGGATTTAGAATTAATTTAAAACAAGCCGCTTAAAGATGAGAAGCACCAGACTCGAGTTTCTTCGAATTTTTTCAAATATAAAATTCTTCCTTCTCTCGTCAAGCTCTAAGAAAGTAAGCGCATTGGTTAACACTTGTCGGGTAAGTTCCGGTCATGAGGTACGGCCTTGGAATTACAACATAGTGAATTCTATGTATTCCTTATTCAGTAAATCCGGGAATAACTTATAACTTATAGTTGCTTTGAGTCTATCGATCAGCCGAGTTGTGTGGTCTAGTGGTATAGTAACCTACGTGAAAGAATATAGGTACTTGGTTCGCTTTGCAGTGAAATAAGCATCATTGACTAGTTCTAACAAGAGCGAAACTCGAGTCTGGTGCTTCTCATTTCTAAGCGGCTTGTTTTAAAAAATTTATTTTATTACAAACTTGACCAAAAACTTTGATTTCAAAACACCGACTTCATCTTAACTGTCAGTTCGATGCCCAGTCAAATCTAACAAGCGTTTATATTAAACAGTTTTACATTCTTTCACTTTTACTAACGAAATTCATCTTAAAACTAAACATGTTAATGCATTTTATTAACTAAATTTTCTAAAACTAACATTTCTTTAAAATTTGAAGTCAAAAAAGGCCAACATAAATAAGATCAATTCCAAAAAAAGTCAGTTGTATATTGAAAATCTTGTAATAAGATTTATTCTATCAAGTCCTACAATATCCAGATGAAAACAAAACAAGCTGAAAATATTTAACAAATTTTTATCTTTGTGACTAGCTCGAAATCTAACAATAAACTTTTGAAAAAGCAGGGTTTTTAAAAAAACAAGCAAAACTTTTTTTTCAAAACACGCTTTGCTCGGAACGACAAACACAAATAAATTAATAGACCAATAAATTCAGTCTTTTATATTGAACGTTGTTAACCTCTGAGAAAAAAGATTTTGACAGTGACCTTGTAAAAGAAACCTCCAAAGGATATTAAAAACTAGACTTTTTGATTTTATTTTCCATACCAAAAGTTTGTGTTCAAGTTTTAAATTATTGTAGAAAAACTTTTATTGTTTTTAACAATTCTCTCAAAAGTTTTTAGTCGAAAATGTAAAATATTCAAAAAATGTAAGACTTTTTACAGGCTGACTTAATTTTAACTCTATTTCCAGTCAACAATATTAACTTAAATGTTTTTACATTTTAAAAAAAAATTCATGATGCTTTTAAAACTATATTTTTAATTTATTTTTCGAAACTTATCGGTTCCCTCCAAGAAAAAATTTTGAAATGATTGTAATAAAAATTAGACAGGTGCACGTTGATTAACAACCAATCTCTTAAGATCAGTTATTCTTCCTCAAACTTTACGATAATCATACTTCTTGAGACAAACCGAGTAAAACTGATTCAAGTTAAATTAAATTATTAACTTTTTGTTTTTTTACTAGCTTAATAAACCTTCAAACAATCAATTAAAAAAAAAGAAACGACGGCTTGTCACTAGTTAAACCAAAATAACTTCAGTTTTTCTTTCACCAAATAAACTTTTTAACCAAAAGCTTCATCAATTAATATAAAACATTGATCAATGAATAGAATTTTATACATTTTTCACACCGAGGTTTTGTGGTCAGATTCTTAAAATTACTGTGTAAAAACTTTAAGCCTAATTGTCACTATTTAAAAATTCTCTCAAGAGTCTTACATTTTAAAACTTTTTACTTGGAAACACCAGATTCCTTTTACGTAAAAATATTTAACTTTATTTAAAAGGCATACCTTTCTTTCAAGTGTCTTACATTTTAAAGTTTTTAATACGAAAACACTAGCTTGCTTAAAAAATCTAAAAATTTTTTTCTCAAAAGTGTACGAACATTTTTTCCAAGTGCTGCAGAAGTTTGTTAGTTTTTGGAAAAAAATCCTAAAAATTGTGTTTTATTTTAGATTTTTGCTGTTTATGAATATTTTTTTCAATGCATTGCAACAAATCAATCTCAAAATATTTGTAAAAATTGTTTTTTTAATTTCGCGAATGTTGTAATTTTATCAAACGTTGGGAGTTTAAAAATAAAACTCTGTATAAATCTTGCACCGAGGCAAATATTCGACTTTCGTACAATTCAAAAGTTCTTATTTTTCTTAGCTTGTTTTTCCTAAAGTTAAAAGAGACGCATCAAAATTTTAAAACAACATTGTTTAACTAAATATCGATTCGTTTGTTTTTAAATTATTCGTACTGAACAACAATACAAACATTTCAAAGGTTATTTTCAAAAGATGACTACTCAAGGCTTCTGAGACTCATCTCTTCATCAAAAGATATCAATTTTTGACTTAAAGACCTTTTATTTTTACCTTGTAACCTAAGTGTTTTGAATCTACTTTGCATTAAAAAGGTGTTTAGCATCACAAAATTTCACAAAATTTTCTCAAGTTGAAACCGTTTTTATTGAAAAACAGCAAATTTCAGCTTGGTTTGTTTTCATTTGGATATAACAACTAACTGTGATAAGACTTGATAGAATAAATCTTATTACAATATTTTCAAAATACGATCGACTTTTCTTGAAATTGATTTTATTTACGTTGGCCTTCTTTGACTTCAAATTTTAAAGAAATGTTAGTTTTAAAAAATTTAGTTGATAAAATGCAATAAAATGTTTAGCATTATGATGAATTTTGTTAGTAAAAGTGAAAAAATGTAAAACGTTTTAACATAAACGCTTGTTAGATTTGACTGAGCATTAAGATGAAGTCGGTGTTTTGAAATCAAAGTTTTTGGTCATGTTTGTAATAAAATAAATTTTCCTTTTACAAATTGTTTTTGAAAAACTATATAAATCAAGGTGGATTATAAAAATATTTTTGCTTCTTCTTTTTTACACTAAAAATTAAATTAAAGTAACCAGATTTTCACACTCTAATCATGAATATGTCAAACTTTGAACAGGAAACGCGATACGGTATAAACCGCAAGCTTCTGTGTAAGAGAGAGATCTTGACACACTTATACACATTGTCACGCTTACAGTGATTACAAGTAGTTTTCCTTATTAAAAGTTTATAAAAATGACCAAATGTTTAAACATAGTTAGAACTGAATTCATTTTTGAAACAATCAAAATGTTAAAACAAAAAGCGAATTCATACAGCATAAAATAAAAATAATAACTATGTTTGAATTTGGTTGGTTTACTAAATAACAAAAATGGAAAAAAACTCGAACTTTTTTATTATGAAACATCTTTTAAGTTTGAACACAAATATTCTATAAATAAAAAGCGAGCTTGTCTAAAAACTTTTTAAAACTACTTTAAAACTGACTATGATCAAGGTTGCCAAGAAAAATTTTTGAAATTAAACATAAGTGTGACAAAAACCAAGGTTGCTCAGAAAAGTTTTGAAATTGAATATAGGCATCTAAAAATCAAACTTTCTTAGAAAAAAATTTAAAAAAATGAAACACAGGTATAACAAAAATTAAGTTTGTTTAGAAATAAATTGAAGATAGCTATCTAAAACCAAGGTTTCCAAGAAAATTTTTTAAAATTAAATATAGGTATAACGAAAATCAAGTTTGTTTAGAAATATTTTTGCAAAATTGAACAAACGTATAACAAAAATCAAGCCGTCTAGAAAAAATTAAAGATAGACATCTTACAAGAAAAATCAAGGTTGATTAGAAAATTTTTTAAAATTAAATAAAGGTATAACGATAATTAAGTTTGTATGAAGAACTATTTTAAAAATTAAACATAGATTTTCAATAAATAACAAAAAAATCAACTTTGTTTATAATAAGTTTTAAAATTAAACATAGGTATATCCAAAATTAGCTTTTTTATTGTTATTACAAAATAAATTTTAAAAAGTGGCCTCCTTTTTTGCACCAGGCTTTTTTTTTGTAAAGCCATCACTGCTTGTAACCGCACTTTCAGGAATCAAAGCGCTTAATTGAGCCTTTATGTAATCTGGATTTTGTCTCTAGAGAACATCCGTAAAAGATTAATGAAAAATTGCGTGAAGTAAAAGATTTTTCTTCCCAAAGCTTTTCATCTGACACTCTTTAGGGGAAATCGTCAGAATGAAGCAGAATTGAAACCGAACTAATTAATAATCCGCCATTGGTCAAGATCTTCTTGACAACGCCCAATGTGCCCTTCATTACAGCAACGAAAAATTTTCTATTCTCGCTCGAGGTCGCTCTTCCTTTCACCTTTCTGCTCTTGAAGCGACTTTCATTAAATCTCTCAATCCCCTTCTGTGTAGGCAAAAAGAATTCGTCTACTCTTTGAAAATTTCTTAGTCTTTTCTCTCATTGGTTGACTTTTTCAGCCAATGAGAACTCTACTTTCTTCCTTTATAAATTAGTTCGGTTTCAATTCTGCTTCATTCTGACGATTTCCCCTGAAGAGTGTCAGATGAAAAGCTTTGGGAAGAAAAATCTTTTAGTTCACGCAATCTTCAAATTCTGTACCACCAAATGTTTATTAATGAAAAAGTAATCGAATATATTTTAATCTTCTCAGTTTCATATCAAGTAAACAAAGGTATTTTAAATTAACTAACGTAAAACAAAAATAGGAACTTAACGAATTTTGAAGGAAATGAGGATGATGTTGTTATTCATTGTACACTTCATTCGCAATAGAAACTTAAGAGCACATGACCTGTAGCACCTATAAGACTTCCTCAATTGTTCTGGTATTACTAATCATACTCCCAATTATTTAATTCGGTTGCGTAACTATTCTCTGACTGGCGGTTTTTGTTAAATGCAAATGATAACCATAGATAAACTCTTTAGTAATTCTTGATTTCGCCCTTTACGTAAATTTAATCTTATTTAGGAAAATTCGTATATCATGTGGGGTGATCTTTATAAGCATGAAGTTTTGTTAGCATCTTATTTCAGTTTAAATTATAATTATTTCGGTTACGGCTCGTTTTCTCAGCGAGCGTGGAATTGAGCATTCTTTGTTTTTTTATTGATCTTTCCGCTTTTAAAATCTAAGCGAGCGCTAGACAAAGCAAAAAATTAATAAAACAAACAAAGAATACTCCATTCTACGCTGGTAGTGGAAACAACTTATTCCACAGTCTAGTTAAAGTTGATTGATAAGTATTGGAATTATTTTATGCCAGTGCTTTTGGAGATTAATTCTATAAATAGATAGAATTACTTTGGGTAGCGGACGAATTATTAAGTTGTGGCGCCGGAATCGCTTTGAAGTTTGGTGAAGCGTGGGGGCCAAGTTTTTGTGAACCGGTCAAGTTTCGTGAATTTTGTATATATATTCTTTATAGTTAGAAACAGTGGTCCCTGTCTGTCCGCGGAGAGAAGTTTTTAAAAGAATCAATTCGAACATAGCCGTAACTAACAGTATACAAAGCTTCAGTCCGACGGCAAACTATTATTTGAGTCGGAATAAATAAAAAAATAGGCAAGCTTTACTTCAGCGTAGATATTCGGGTTACCTTGTTCAACTGCTCCTTTTGGATTCCCAAGTAAAGTTTATGACAATTATACTGTACAACTTCACATATCTAAAATACCTAAAAAACTTCGGTCTAAATTTAACAATAAATAACTTAGTTATATTGTTCTGTGGGTATATAGTATTTATAGGCCTATATGTTTTGTGGCTTAGAATATAGAGTGTTTACAATTTTTTATGTTTTGAAATAATTATTTTGAATTAAGCTAATTCAATTATTAGTCAATCTTATACCAATAATTCATTTTTGTAATGAGGTATTTCTATTAAAAAAATATTGAATGTAAAAGTGTTGATTCTATAAGTACCATTGTCTTTTTTATACGTTTTATAATATAAATACAATAGTTTTTTTAATCAAAAAAAAGTTGTAATACTAGAAGTACATGTAGCCTAATAATAATAGACTGCAATTAATCTAATCTAAATAAAAAACAAACCCACCAACGTTTAAAAAAGAAAACTTTTGAAAAACAATGTAAGTATGCAAAAAAACATTTAAATAATAACAAAGTAAAGTTGTCCGGTGATGTTACCAACATAATACCCGGCAAGATTCTGTTTTTTATCTCATTCTTTAATTTATTTATTTTTTGTATGCAATAAACTTTCCTTGAAAGTACAAAACGCTTGCTTTAGTTCACATTACCTAGAAAAAGAGTTGATTGGATAAATTTTGTTTCTTAAAACAATTGAAATTCTTGATATTACTTTAATATGTTCCTGCTAAATACTAATAATTACAAGTTTTAACAAATGTTTTAAGACTTCGACTAATTTATTAATATTTGGTTTAAACAAACTAAAGCACTGACATCAATCTGAAATTTCAACAAATAAAAAAGCAATCGTAATTGTAATCACCAGTTCAATAATAAAAGGAGGAAAAGGAAAGATGACGCATTCAAACGGAAAATTACGCAAAACAATATGTAGGTACGTGATTTTTACACTACACTAAACTTTGAATTCCGGTAATACGTGCAAACAACGTTTATAATGACTAAATGTTTTTATCTTATAATTTCCTTGCCAACTAAATATAAAATACTTTAAAGTAGAGTTTGAGCAAAGTAGTAATTTTCTTTAACCGTACAACAATAGAAATTTATTAATGCCAGTAAGAAAATTTGTGTTCAACCCAAAAAGGAAGTATTTATTAGAAAATCATCATCAGATGCAAATCAGAGGTAGGTCGACAATTTCTCCGCTAACTACTCTTTCCCGGTTTTTTAAAGGGTTTGAGCAGGGCGTCGAAGCGAACCGAAACCGGATCCGTAAACCTGTCTGAACCATTATTATTCTTTAAACCTAAATCGGAACTGAACCCGAAAGTATTTAATTTGCCGTACTTGAACCTGTTTCGGAACTTTATTTTGAACGGATCCGCTTTGATTTTAATTTTATGTAGGACTTGATGAATCACAATTTCGTATTTAAAATTTTTACAATTTTTTGGTCACCGACTTGCTGTGTAAAAAAATAGAGACATCATAAACGACTTTTTAAAGCCTAGGCGAAAAATTAAATACTTGGCAACGGTGCCAATTGATTTATGAGGCACAACGTTATCTATACGTGTAAAGACACATATTCTTACGTGTAAAGACACATATTCTTTTCTCCTACAGGCAAATAATACTGAATTTTAACCAAATTTAAAATTGGTAAACATTTTTAACATGTATGTAAAAGATTTTTAAACTAAAATTGCACACCCCAGGGTAGGAATACTAAAAATTTGCAGAGAGTTTTGAAGTTGATAGAACATTGCACAACATGTATTGCTGATTCAGAAATTATAAAGAAAAAAGAAAAAAAATTTGATGCTAAGAGGTTGCTGTCCCAAACATTTTGGAATAATTAGGCCTACTATAAAATGAGCTGCTAGAGAAATTGCAAAAAATGAGCTTCGTATGTAAAATTTGACGAATTTTAACTTATAAAGCTTAGTAAAAAGACTCCTAAACAACCGAAACTATTAGCTTATGTAGGTTACATGATGTAGGCCATTAAGCTCTAAAAAAATAACTTTATTCACTTTAGCGGCCCAAGTTATAACAATATAGCATGCAGACAAAATAGAAAAAAAATAGTTAATAATAAGAAGAGCACGGTTGCTATAGCAACATCTTATTTGTCATATTCACAGGTAAGTTGCCAGTCTAAAAGGAATCTAATAAATGCTTACACAAACCAGTATAAAAAACTGATTTCGATACGCCTGCACAACGTCGTTTACTGCATAGCGTCTCAGACTCCAACGTTCCCTTGTGTCATTCTACTACTATCAACCTGTCAATATAGCTATAAAGGCGCAATTTTAAGACTCAAGTTGTGCTTTTTAGTAACTCACTATTGCCTCGTGAGCCTTCGCTATTTTAGATTAGATTGTGGTTGTGGGATTACTGCTCACTGATATAGCGATGCCTGATTTAATGTCTTCAGCTCTCTGGCTTCCCAGTTTTAACGCCCTTGCTTGACACTAGCGTTCTGTAAAATAATCTAAAAACTTGATATCAGAAAATAAAATTACAAAAGGGGTTCCCCTTACACTTTTAGTGCTTGCAAAATTATTATAACAAATTCATTCAATTTGTTGAACCTTACAAAGTTGTTCTTGAAATTCACACTTAAATACCTTGCCGGTGAAAAGGTTTAGTGTTTAACTTTTTAAAACCGATATGCCTAGCAGAAATTACCTCTACTCAAAAAACTTTAGGTATGCCATTGTTTGCGATAATTCTCCAAAAAACATGCCAGTTACGCCCATGAAATATCATTCGGCTATAAACATAGCCTTACAAAATTGGGAGAAAATAGGGGCATTGTCGCCATCTCAAGCTGTTTAACCAATAAAAATTTATTAATCTGATTTTTCGGGCAATGAGTATGTTTTTCAAGGCATAAAATGCACATGCAAAAATGTTTCTAGGAAAAATAAAAGTTATTTTTAATTCAAATAATGGTTTATTTCCATGTGCTGTTGGCCCTACACCAGATTCAATCATATAAGTCTTTTTAGAATAAAATTGATTATTTCAACGTGTAACACTAATTTGATTTTTGGATGCCAAGAAGATTTTGGGTACATAACAAAGTTGATGCATTCTGCTCAATTACATTTGTTACGTTTGAGCTTCGTGGTAAAATCGTGAAAAACTATGATGCGGCAAATTTGTTTCGGACCGTTTTCAAATTCTTTGGTCTGGTATATTTATGGTCAATATCTACAACCCATGTACCTAGTTTATACGCTTGCAAAAATGGATAAAAAAACATTTTATAAAATTATAAAGATCGAATCAAACAGTTTTCAAAAATCGTATAACGCCTAATTGTTTTTTTTTTTAACCCGAACTGGAGCTGAACCGGAACTGAATCTTTAAATATAATGTTTGTCGAACCTGAACCGAAGCTGGATCCGAAAAATATAAATTTGCGGAATCTAAACTGCACCAAAACATTATTTAAGGGACATATGATAAATCTGCTTTTTACTTGTAGCACCGAAGATTTAACCCATTTCTTATTTTACAATGTATAAACTTTTTCATAGCTTCAGTTTGACAGCGTGTAAAACGATAAAATTGACATTGCAAGTGATTCCACTGTTTGCGACCAAATGCAAATTATTATTACTTAACAGCGTGACTGAACAGCAGGCAATTTTGACTTTAGTTACTCGATGAGGATTAAGGACTCAAAGACAAGACAATGTAGCTTAACATAAAGATTTCAGAATTGCGTCTAATATTGAGGTACAGCACACTTGACGACTGTAAAATGCTTCCCTCAGAAAAGCCAATTTCATAGCGTTTAACATTCTCAGTACCTACTATTGAATAGATCTGCATAAAAAAAATTTGTACATCTGGAAAATGCTGTAATCACAAAGGCCCTTGCCAGAAAAGTTTGTTTTTGTAAAAGTTTTTAATGGCTTTGTTTTTTATAATATCAATAAAAAGAGTAAGTTAGCAATTGATTGAGTTTTGACAAATCTTGCTAATGTCGTTTTTAAAAAGAAAATGTTAACAAAAAAACAAAAAAAAATAAACGCCGGAAAAGTGGTTTACAACATTTAAAATTTTGGCATAACTAATATAACTCTCGGCAGTAAAGTTCGGTTCAGCATTTCTTAGACGGCAACAGTTTGTTTCAACTAAAATGGTTTAATAATTTTCATCAGAATCATCATAATAATCATTTGCTTACCCACTGTATCTACCGTAGGCATTCGCCTAATCAACACAACCACCATGGCTATAGCCAGAAACGTAGGTCTTTATAGAATTAAAAAAAAACTTTCAATGATTTCAGAATAAAAGTTAGTAAATTTGATAAAAATAAAGGTATATTTATTTAAGACACCAATAACTATGTATAGTCAGGATCGGTGATGATTTGCCACGGTCGATTCGGCACCGCCAATTTTTACCAACGTTAGGCCATTTGGGTCATTTTGCCATCGAGGATTATTCGCCACCAGAAATATAACTATAACTGTGTACTATATTTTTTTCTCTCTACAACTTTCCATTTTTTGGCATTTTTAGCTTTACGACTACAATATCTAAATTAAACAAACAATACATTTGACAACCAACATAAACCAAAGCACTAATAGATGAGCTAAACTAAAGCGTCTCTTGTAATTGAGAACAATTTTTTTTCATTCTTTTGTTCGTTTTAATGCGGCCGCGAATAATCCATTGCGACAAATTGGTCATGGCTAACTGTCGGCCGCTAATCGGTGCGGCAATTGGTCCTATCCCCATATAATCAATGATAACTCAAATTTCATGAAATTAATCAAAACACCAAAATCTATTCAAGAAAGTCCATTACGTAATTAGTGAGCAATTATCTGAAATTATATGGAAGTGAAACGGTAAATAACTGAACCGTAAAAAGACTTCGAGAAAAATGTACGGCGCATCAAAGTCCACAAAAATGATAGCCCAGCAAGACCAGTTATATCAATAATTGGCTCCCCGCAATATGAACTTGCATGGTATATTCGACTGAACTATTTTTCGAAAAAAATTACTTTAAATTTAAACCGGAGCATAAACTTGTCAACTTTGACATTCAGTATCTTTTCGCCAATGTCTTTTGGGATAAAACTATTAATGTAATTGCTGAGTAGATTTACTTAAAAGATTACAGGATCAAATTCAATTTTACACCAATGGAAAGAGAGATCATGATAAAACTTTTTTGTTTAGATCACGAAGGAGTCTTTTTACTATATATAAAGACAAACTACATCAAAACATTATGGTTTCAATATGGATTCTCTGCTGACTCCGAGTTTTGATAATTTCTTACTTACTCAGATAGAAAATAAGTTATCAGAAATATAAGAAAAACAATCAGATTTTTATTCAAAATTTTATTCAAAGTACGTTAATGGTATTTACTCTGATTAGGGGGTGGCTTAAAACTTAAATTTATATGAGGCCCTTAAAAAAATATCCTACTCATATAAATAAACATGTTCACACAAAAAATGTGTTTTCAAAGAATAACCCAAATATTGGGTGTTAAAAATTTTAATGAGGACGCAAAATATCAAAAAAACAAATTTTAATTTAAACCAATTTTATTTTATTTAAAACTACAAAGCAGTTTTTAATGATGCAGAGCATCAAAATAAACTAATTTATAAATTGATGCATAAATTATTTTCTTATATATCTGTAAAATGCTAATGTTATAAACGGTAAATACCGAAGTTTACCAGCATTTCCAATGAGAAATAAATGTATTAATTTAGCTTTGTTAAAAAACAACTGTGCTGTGTATTCCATCAGCGCAGTTAGTGCTAAGTCAATAAAAGAAATAATTTTGAAAATTTCTTTTTCAAGTGCAGATGTTAAATGCCAAAAATTTAAGGCTATGATGACTTCGTTGCCATTGACTTCAAAGTAGACCCCATGTCAAAATATTTACTTTCTCAATACATTTTTGTTTAATGTTTATAAAAAAGTTTTAAATTTTTCTCTGGCAATGAAACAAGCACTAACCTTGATAAAATTTATTCAAGCTTCTTGGTAAATGTAACGACAAGTCATGAATGTGCTTACAATAATAGTGTATATTGATTGCTTAACCAATTTTTTTTCCTAAATTTGGTTATAAATCCTTAACCACCAGTATAACAAAAAGATTTTTTATTTATTTTTGGGAAAAAATTTAGCCAGTTGTTTGAAAGTGAATAGGTTTAATAGTCCAACTATTGTGCTGTCATTGTTTTCAATTAAAATATCTCAATATTTTTTATTCTTATGAGCACATTAAAACACTCTGACATATATTTTTCAATGTTTACATTATGTCAGATATTATTCTATTTTTGATCTAAGTTGATTACTTGACTGCAGTGGCGTACCGAAGATTTTTGAAATAAAAGAGGGATACAATCAAATATGCTTAGCAGAAAAAATTTTTCCCAACCACCAAAACTTAATTTGTTCCTAGTTCATTAAATGGCAAACGAAGCAAAGCGGGAAGCTGCCAAACTGTGAATGGCAAGCTGTCAAATTGCTTTTGAATAGAAAAACTTGCGCTATGAAAAAATCCGATTGCAAAACAAGAATTTTCGTTCTACACAATGAGATAGCGATTGCAAAACACAAGAATTCTTGTTTTACGCAGGAAAAGGGTTAATAAAACATGTTTTTTTATTACTATCATTATTCACTTTTTTTATCTTTTAATTTTTGAAAAACGTCATTCATAATTGTTATTTTATGCATAGATACATACATATATTTCTTTCAACTCCAACTTCGACGGGCATAATAGTCATTAATATCATTCATCATATCCTAAATTGTTTGCTTATTATTTGATTTATAATCTTTTTAATTTTTGTATATACTCTTACATACAGTTTTTACCAGATACATTTAGAAAAGGTTTCTGGATCTGGTGAGATTTCTTTTTATAGGTGCTTTCTTTTTATTCATCTTGCTCAGTTGAGTTGAATTTTTTATCTTGACTAGCTGTCCAACACATCATCATTACGCAGACTAATCATGCACTGGTTATATAATTTAATTTTTTTAACAATATTCTTGTAATATTATATATCTTTTCTTTTTTGTCTCATTTCTTATATTTACCTGATTAAGGTGTTGCGGGCATGTTTTCTACCGTTTTTTACTTGCATTTTCTAGATATCTTATGATTGTTTTAACGTCTGCCGCTGTGCCGTTTCTTCCCTTTCTTGATTTTTTTAACATTTATGATTTTTGGATGAACTATTTATTTGTAATCAAGAATAAAAATAAATGAATAAATCTAAACTAGAGCAAAAGACAACCAACAAACCAATTTCTTGCAACCCCGCAAGCATAGCGTACGAAAAAACTGACAAAGTTTCAACCACGTTTTTAACTTTTGGTACAAAAAATACAGTAAAAATCTTGCTTTTTTTGAAACTTTGCTAATTGTGTCTTGTACTTCGGGTTTTCTTCTGCTCAAGTTTAGCGAAATTTAGCGTGGCTTGTGATGTGATGCGACCATACAAAGCAAGACTCTCTTCCAACATGTTAGACATATAATAAAGACTTGTTTGTTAAAAGACAATCTTATATTGTTAAAAAAAATTATTGCATTTTGAATTATTCAAAGAGCATTTTATATTACTGATGGTCTCAGTATCGGTTTCCGTCTCGTTTTCGATCTTGGCCTCAAAAAATTACCCTGTTTCGGTCTCAGTATCAAACTTTGTGCTTTCTGTTATATCACTGGCCTGCATTCTTCCGCTCGGAGCATCAGATAGATTGAATGTTTTCATTGTTTTACTCGGTGCTTTTTCAACGAGTTATGTTGTAGCTGTCACCGTTTGATGGTGGTTAGTTTTTCTAACAATACAAAGTTTAAAAATTTTTTTGTTGTAGTAAATATCGTGATAACCTTTAATTATAACTTAAAACGGTCAAAAATTAGCTTTATCCAAAAATTGGGATACCTACAAGGATGATTGAGCAAGAAATCTTAGTTTTTTCTTTGGTCAGTTTAAACTAACCATAGGAGGAAATATAATTCAATCCCAGAACTCTAAACCCGGACAAGTTGTTTTTGTTCGTTTCTTCGTATGGCCAGATCTATTACCTATATTTAATGTTTTTATGGGCCTGGTTGCCGCAATCTGTTTTAAACGAAGTCACTAATGTACATGAACAGCTTGACCGCAAGGAAAATTTTTTATTGAATTACCTTTCTTAAGGGCGCATAAAAAATTATTCAGGTAGATAGAAAATCAAGCTTGCACTTTTCTGCTACCAAGTCAGAGTGTTACGCGCTGTGCTGTAGGAGTCAATTCAGCCTAGATCCTAGGCTATATGCATCTTTTGATAGCATTTTACTATAAAATTCTGTTAACACACAATTTTCCATTAAGCACATAAACTCTACTATTTGGGATTATATTTCAAAAGAATTGAAAAAAATTTAATGGGTAGTTTATAAGTTTCAAAAAAGTAAAAATTTTTATTGAGTTCGTTTAAGACAAAAATATTTAGCTTCCGGATACAAAGTTTTTTTTTGCTTTTATTTTTGCAATTATTTTATATTTATTCTTATTATTTAATTTATATTACGTGTTTTTTTGTTCTCTTTCTGACTCCACATTTATGTATCAAAAATTAGCCTACACCAAACTTTGCTTCAATCATTGGCAGTAGTTATTTGATGGCATTCGCCAGAAGCCAGAAGCGTACGCTCGCTAATCCTAAAGAGCCATTGCGTCGGTATGCTGATCTTAGCCTTACCCTAGACCTGAGTTCAATTCTTAACCAATGCAACAAAGATGCAACTAACAATCTCATTGATCAACTTTTTTTGAGCACGAAAGAATGAATGGTTTAAATGCGTTTTGGATCTACAATATAGTGATCGTGAATTAAACCAAATCAATGTAAAATTGAGGCATAAAAGTTAAACTCTAGTAGTCGAACAAAACGATGTTGACAACGGCCGATGCTGGCAACCTGATCAATTGAGTGAGAGGACTGTGTTGATATCGAACAGTATTGATGCAGTCGGTGCGGCGTTCAAAACCCATTCGCGTCATTCCTTCTGGAAAATAATTTTAAGGCATTTCTTTTTGTGTGCTTAATTGGCGGTCTTGTTTATTAGATTCTTAGATCTTGTTTGTTAGATATATTACTTTATTTGATTGGCAACTCAAATAAAGCGTTGTTCAATATTTGTGGAATGTACAAAACTTTAGAATCAAGAAGCATAATTAGAATAAAAAGTACAATTATTCACATTTAATACAATTACAATCTGCATTTCATACACTTTCTTTATTATTGTTCTTATTTCTCATTTGGGAAATTGACTTCATCAAGTTGCTGTCAAGGTTGATTGTGTATTTCCGGAGGTTTTTTGCTTCAGCTTTTGTCAGAAAGTCTTTGCAATTTAAAAGCAACTTGCAGAAATAATTCGAATCGTAGTCGTAACAAAGCAGATGCTTATTAGATTCCAATATTTCTCGTTCTTTATTCAAACAAAAACTATAAAATAATCTACTATTACCGTTCGGTAGTCATACTTGAGTGACAACCAACATTTTTTTACACAAGTTTTATTATAAAGTTGTATTGTTTAGCTATTTTTTTCAAAACTGTATATGCAATCAAAAGAAGCAAAAATCAAATATGTATTGAAATGCTACAGCATTGCATTGCACCGCGTATTAATGGGAAGTATTTAAATTTGTTTGAAGTAGACGCATGTCGATGTCCTCAAAGAGGACACCATACTATTAAAAAATAGATTTCTAGCTACTTCTAACTAACACGGTAAGTTAAAAGATTTCCTAATAGGATAACTGGCTGTTAATTTTTAATGTGTTTTTATGCTTATGTATTAAAAATAACAGTAAACAGCAAAAATAATTATTAAGTCCTGATTCAATGTAAGGTTGATTTCATGTGGGTCCCTACTACTTTATTTTACATATGGAGAAAAGCCTAATTTGGCCCAAAATTTTATTTTCCTGCAATTACCTATATGTTGTATCTATTTGTCCCCACCAAGTGCATAAAAAAGAATACATTGTGACATTTTTGATATTAAACTAAGAAAAAATATATTTGGAAAAAGCTTTTTAAACTAGTCCAAAAAAATATAAAAAAAAAGACAAAAAATTATAGCATTTCTTCTGTTCCCGATTGGAGGCAAAAAACAAAATTCACCATTTATACGTACCTTACAAACTGGTCTCAGTACGCAAGACGTGGAAGGGCACATCGGGGCAAAATGAAATTCGGCTCTAAAAACCAAGTGAAGACTAAAAAAATAAAGGTCAAGGTCTGTTTTTTTATTTAGGCTGTAACATTCTTTCTTTTATTAATAAGTGAAGATCTTTTTTTATTTTTTTCTATTTAGTCTTTATTTGGTATTCCGGCTGCCATTTCAAGGCCTATCGGTTATTCAAATAAATTATTAAAAATTCACTTGTATGCCGAAAACAATCACAAAAAATTATGGAGGCAAAAACAAACATGGTCTCTATTGTTTTTTGGTGGAAGCGGGTCTGGTAACATAGAACAAACATAAAAGGAACAAAATAAGGATCACTAAACTCTTACATTAATTGTTTCTTCAATATCACCAACAATATGCTGTAAAGCCGTAGAGGGTAAAATACGTCCCAAACATTGAATGTGAACGGTGTAAAAAAAGCAAATTTAAGACCTTTTCTTTTGGTTTTCGAGTAAGTTTGAGGCACAAATTCATGCTGTAAATAACATTGCAACCCTTGATCAAAATTATCTTCTAAATCCGGCCCTGGAGCTAAACAATTTGTCCACCTCTGCTGTATATTGTGTATATGCAACCCGTAAAATTGAATCAGGAAGAAAAACTTTTAACACATTGCATCAAATCTACGAGGTATGTGACACTATAAGACCTATGCCGACAATTGAATTGAAAATTACTGACAAAAGAATAAATGTAACATTACAGCTTGTTATTACTTTGCTAATGCTTCCAAGTTCAATCAAATTCAGTTCTGCTATCCTTTTTATTATTTAACAGCACAAATTAATTAATGAGGTCTTATTTCTATATATTTTAGTAAATTGTTAAAGTTTTCAAGAATTTTTCAAAACTTTTGTATTTAATAGATATTCTTTTTATGTAAGAGCGGAAAATAAATTTTACTCTGCATAATAAACACCTTTTTACGGCAAAAGGAGATTTACAAGTACACATGGTACAAATATTTGGTGGGACAACGTTCTATCATTTATTTCTGTATTGTTTCAGTGGACTTGTTTTCTTCTGTGGTCGATGTTCGTGTTAAAAAAGGAACTAAACAGTCTACCGACCATCACCTGTCTACAGACCTACACATTTGTGGAGTGTAATGTTCGGCGCCTGCTGTTTGCAGATGACCTTGCATTGTTAATCTCGAACAAAAGTGATCTCCACTATGCACTTGATTGGTTTTCTGCTGCATGCTTGGATGCTGGAATGAAAATAAGTACGGCTAAAACTGAAATCATGTGTTTGTCAAGGCACCCTTTCCAGTATTCTTTCCAAACAAATGGAGTAACTCTCAAGCAAATGGAGAAGTTTAAGTATCTTGGAGTCACATTCTCGAATGATGGTAGACAAGACAACGAACTGGACACACATATTGGAAAAACAAGTACAGTAAAGCGCCAGCTTTATCGATCAGTTATACTGAAACAAGAGCTGTGTACAAAAGCTAAGCTTTCTATTTTCAGATCAGTTTTTGTTCCTATCCTCACCTATGGTCATGAGTGTTGGGTAATGACCGAAAGAGTGAGATCCCGAGTACAAGCGGCCGAATTGTTTTTTTTTTGCGAAAAGTCAGAGATTTATCCCTACTTGACAAGGTTAAAAGCACTGACATTCGTCAATCTCTCAACATCGAACCGCTACTACTCCGCATAGAACGATCACAACTGCGCTGGTATGGCCATGTGACACGAATGCCCCACAAGCAAATAGCAAAACAACTAATGGATGCTTTTCCGAATGGCAAAAGGCCTAGAGGGCGACCCAGAACTCGCTGGCGCAATTATGTTGAAGAGCTGGCAGGTCATGTCTTGGAATTCCACTATCAAAATTGCCGCTATTTGCAGAAGATAGGGATGCTTGGAGATCCCAACTCGAGCTGCTTCCCCCGCAAAGCCAAAAGGACAAGCGGACAAAGGGAAGTACACTGAACTAATTCAATGTTTTCCCTGAGAATGATGATGATGATAATAACAATTCGTAAAATTACCGGATCAAGTTAAGAAATGACCCTCTGGAAACAATTAAAATGTAAAATAAATAACAAGTAATTTAACACTAAAGGCCCGTTTCCACTACGAGCGTGGAAAAGAGCATTTTTTGTCTCTTTTATTGATCTTCAATTGAAGCGAGCAATTAAAATTGAAGCGAGCGCAAAAAAAATCAATAAAACAAACAAAGAATGCTCTTTTCCACGCTCGTAGTGGAAACGGGCCTTAACAAGAAAAACAAATAAAAAAAGAAGTTACATCAAGTTTATTTTTATATTATCTATCTTTTTAAAGTTCATCATAAACCAATAGACTTTAAGAAGATAGGTACGTTAGATCAAGTTAAAAAATAACCTTAGAGTAATTTCTGTTTTTACTGGTTTTTCTTGTTAATGTTGTATTATTGTATTACTTGTTATCAAACCAATAAACGGATCATAACTTTATATTTTACATAAAAATTAAATAAATTGCACATAAATTTATACGCCTTTTTTACAGGCGCAGGAGGAGCGTTTACGGAAGATACTTATAATTTTACCAATGCTGCGACATCAACTTTTGAGTTTATGATAAATACAGTGATGGCTTTACAAAAAGGAGGACCTGGTTCAAGAGAAACGGAAGCCCACTTTTTAAAATTGTTTGCAAGGATAATAAAAGGTAGCCTAGCTTTGTGATCTCTAAAAAAAGAAAAGCTCATTACTTTCAATCGATGTTCGAAATCTCCATTTTTGCTCAAAAAAAGTAATATCTAAATAAAGATTATCGCCTTCAATGCCTGTTTTCGTCTTAAAATTAAGGTGAAGACAAGGGGCACCGGCATGGGGCTACTATGAAAAAATCGAGCAATATCTTGCTTAGAGTGGCCACTTTTTTGACATTTTTTTTGGGGTTCCAAGTGGGCTGCTTTGTTCGCTTTGTGCCAAAGCTATCACTGGATAAATAGTGTGTATTCTAATTATGAAGAGTCGTTTTTATGATTCTCTGTTATACAGTAAAATGACTGCAATAATTTGTACAATCATTGGTAAATCACAGAATACCATCAACTTTTGTAAAAATTTTTTTCATTATTGACAATATATTTTTTCAATGAAAACAATGTTCTACCAGCGCAACTGCAAAGAACACCGCTAAGCCGCAAGGGCATACTGGCATACTGGCATCTAATATATTTTTTATCATACATTTACATATGACAATAATATAATCAGATGTAAACTTTTTTCTATTACAACATTTGTTAACAAGCTAATCCTATTCTTTGAAAATAACTGTGTTTTATTAAATTAGAAGAAAGAAACTTTTGATCTTGAGATGATTAGTATCATGTGAAATTTAGGCGTTTTTGCAATTTCGCTTTGCGGCGCAACCTATGTTTTTTTGTCATAATTTTGAGTTGTTTTTGCATATTGTTTAGATATTTTTGTATTAAATTTTATCTAAATAAATTTCTGAGTATTATTTTTTTGTACAAATACAGAAGAGTTTGTAACCAAAAATTATATATACTTTATGTTGTAAATTTTTATGACAGGCGCAGGCCATGCTGTTATTCATGGTAATCATATTAAAACATAACTAATTTTAGTTTTACCAACACAAAATCAGCAAAAAATAAATGTATTTATGCATACAAACGACTAAAGCGCTTTTCAGTTTGCTTTGACCAAATAGTGTGATGTCACAACTTACTGCTGTTTTTGGCCATTGTTACTTCATCAATTTTCGGTCGTGAATAAGAATGCTTAATAGAATTTTTAAGAGTTTGAATTTTTTAAATGCAACGTTTAAGGTGAAATGCCATGCCAAAAAATTTTGCGGTGTGATACATTTGCCAAGCGTGCTTATAAGCTCAATTTTGCATATTTGATTGCTGTTAAAAAAAAATCATAAGCTATAATATTATTTAGATTCTAAGCAAGAATGTGTAATTATATCTCTGCGGGGCAAGATTTGAAAAGCTTATTAAAGTTTTAATTTTTTTTAGTTTTGAGCATAATATGACATTACTGCTGCAGCATATATATACATTTTTTAAAAAAAGTTAGTATTTTTTTTTATATGTTTAAACATGCAAAGTGCAAAAGGAAAAATATTTATTATGGTGCATTGTATACTTTAATCAAGAAAGAATGAAAAATAAATTGGTAGTCGATTGGGTTGAATTCTTTATTTATTTTCATACTTTTCCTTGTATACTTAAACATGTATTCTTATGCAGCAGAAAAAATAGTTTTGCTAATCATAAAAATATTTTCGATTAAGATCAAAACACTAATTTACGTTGCATTTTATTTACAAGAACCGAACAAACTTTTTAGAGTGGAGTCACTTTGCTCTATCAAAAATATTCGCAGATCAAGTAAACCAATTTTACAGGAGAAAATCTTTTTCAGTCTTTACTTCCATAATAGATTTTTTGACTTCAAACACAAGTGAAGAATTTTCTTGGTCTTCTATTGGCATAACAATTACGATTTTGGAAATTGATTGACCTATTTAGTTTTCAAAGCCTTTACGCGGGCCTAATGTGACTCACGGGATATGGTTTGGATGCCCTGTCATACACTTCATCCTGTTTAGAATATTGTTTGCTTGTGTTTTGTATTCTCTATTAAACTTTATACGAAATATATGTTTAAACCTACACAGTCAAACTAGTTCGTTGTGATGACAAAATCAAACTTAGAAGAACAAAACATTTTTATAACAACCTTAAAAAAAGATAAATCTCAGAAAATATTTTAAAGTCAGTTTATTTTTTCCATGAAATATTTCGTAAAAAAAATTACGCTACATATTCTTGTTCGAAAATTGTAATTGTACTAAAAAAAAGACTATTACAGTAAAAAAGCGTTGAAGCGTTTAATTTATGGTTAATGAAAAAAGATATTTTGATACGTTTAAACGCGCAATATTCGTTTTTACCTAAAAGAAACGCAATAAACCATTATGCAAGATAAACTTTAGTATGTTTAAGCATACACTGCACCATAGAGAGTTTTAATTTTTTTAATGTTTTGCAATTTTCCGAAAAAAATAACAGAGAAAAAAATAAAGTTATACAATCAGACGGAAAAGTTAGTAAAATATTTATTTTACATGTATATGGCCTCTGTGTATTTAATATAATATAAAATCATTCAGGGTTTTTATTTCCGAAGTGTTTGTGTCTTGGGTTGAATTAGAAAAGTTAATGAATCAAAAGAAAAATTAATTCTTTAGATTTTTCTTGATTTTACGTGAAAATTTGCTTTTTATTATCAAGCACTGACTTACGTTTCGTATATTTCAAACAAAGACTTCGTGTCATCTATTGTCCCCAGGTTGTCCCCAGCTTGTCTTTGATCTGCTTCTTCAATCACAGCTAAAATATGACTCATGTGGAAGGGCCATTGGTCTGTGAGGACAATCCAATAAAGAATTGTGCTCGCAAATTTCAGGCTCTCTGAAATTATATATTTTTAGAAGGTAAATACAGCTGAGCTAAAAATATATACATGTGTTACTCTATTGATTAAGTTTCGTATGCTCATCAAATGCCAATTTGCTTTTGCTCAGTTTTTTTCATTTTTTCGGGCCGCGTAACCGACTCGTTCCTTCTCAGTATCTTAATTTGGATATAAATATCAACAGAAATTAAAAGTCAAAATAAAGAAATGTCACTGAAAGTTTTTATACAAGAACCTGATTCTCAAAAACAATGAAAAAGAAAGTTAAACAATTATTATACGAAAATCAATAAAAGAATAATGTTTAAGTTTTGTAGCCGCTATTTATGCATTACTGTACCAACAAGGGCGTGCGGACAATACCTGAAAAAATGCATTCTATGGCATTGTGCACCACGCACGCCAAACCCGAGATCACCGTCTGCTTACAATTAAAATTATCAGGTTTTTTATGCTTGGTATTACCAAGATATCCTATATAAAGGGCATGTCTACCTCATGAGCGTATGCTGGCCACAACTGTAAGATTTTAACCCCAAAAATTGGCTGCGGGCCACGATCCGGTAAGCAAACAAAATAATGACTTTTTTTGTATTCACTTGGATTTCAAGGTTTTTACTAAGTTTTAGAATTTGCCTTTCGGGCTTATTCTTTTTTTAAATTTTAAGTTGAAAATTTAAATAAAGACAAAAAAGAAGGTCTTTGCTTTAATTTGGTGACAAACTTTGGCCACGCAGGGAGTTGTGCAAATTTTTTAAAATTTTATGTTGAAATCAAAGTAAAGAGAAAAAAAAGATCAGCATCCAATCAGTTCTTTTAAAAAAAATCATGTCGTTATTGTAGACGAAACGTAGTTTTGAATTAAGTAATATTTCAATTTCGTATTGAGCTTCTGATTAAATATTTTTTAACGATTTTGCTGGCCGCAAGTTTGTCAGGCGCCAGACTCCATTTATAATGCAGATTTTTTTTTGCTCTAATGCCAATGTCTTAATTCTTATCATGCTTAATTAACAATTTTGCGGGCCGTAAGTTTGTCAGGCGCCGGACTCCATTTTTAAGGCAGATTTTAAAAAATACATTTAACTAAAATTTATATTGTAAAAAAATGATTTTGAACAAAGAAACATAAAAGATAATTTCGTGGTGGCACATGGTATACGTTTTTATATTAGCTTACAGATGTGGAAGAAAATGTGTTCAAGCTGCTTACCTTCAATGGTGACCGCGGTTAATTCACAGAAAGCAGCAAATCGGTGTGGGTGGAACACAACGCTATTTACAGTATAATGCATGGTAAATAAAGTACAAAATGTTTTTTTTTTACTTTAATAAATAGTTTAAAAACATTGCGTTTTTCTGGTGCCAAAAAAATTGCTGGATTTAACACATTTTTTTTGTGATTCAATCATTACCTTTGACACATCGTTTCGATTTATTGTTATGGTGCTATCCAAAGAAAAAGTTGTTTGTTACAGTTTTTTAGCTAATGGCACGGATGTAAAAGCGTGTTATATTCTTGGAGTTGTAGTGAAGACTTTGTGCGCAGGAGTTCTACATGTTACTACGGCAATACCATCAGAAGTTGCATCTTTCGTGCTTTCATCATCTGATTCATTTTTATCCTTACTTTATCTGTCAATTGTCGAACTTGTGGTAAATGAGATGGAAGATAATAACTGCAAAACTGCATTCTGTCTATAACTTGAAAACTTCTCTTCAGTGCCTCGAAATTGGTCAGATAAAATTCTCTGTTGTTTCATGTCGTGTTCACAATCTCAATATTATGATGTAGAAAACAAAATTTTATAAAAATTTCTTCATTAGCTATAGACATATTGTAGCTGCAGAGATTGACAAGTAAAAACTTTTTGCAGTTGACCTAATTTGTAATATAAAAAAATATTATACCCTTACTACCAATACTCGTAAAACAATAAATTTTTTAAGAAATAGTTTGTAGCTAAACCTATCACTAAATATCAAATATATCTTTGTGACTATTGTTTTAGCAACATCATCACTTCCGCAATGATGAGCTACTAAAATTTCTGAAAGATAAACACAAAAGACTTGCAGTTGCAATTTTACAAATGTTGCAAATTAGAGAAACTACATCTGCCATGGGTAAATAAAACAAAGTATCACGTTATAATGCATTGGGTTAAAGAAGCAGCTATTGACACCAACAGAATTTTAAACTTGAAATTAAATTCAATAAGCCGATACAGTCTAAAATATTTTTTGATCTCTTCTAAAGCATTGAAGTATTTTAGGGTAAAAAATCGAAAAAACGCAATGATCTCTTGAAAATATACCTCAGAAATTTGTGCAATACTGTAACAGATAGTAAATTACATTTTATGAAAATTCAAGAAAATTTAGAACATCTCAATCTGAAGCAGAGGTCGCCTTCAAGTTTTAACGACTTTGGGATCTCAACTACAAGCGCTCTTTTCAAAATCTTGGAAATTTTGTTTCGGCCCCAACAGAAAAAAGAAAGGCACGTAACTAGAAATTCAAAGCAGCTCAAGCATGGACTATAAGCTTCAGGCAGATGGAATAGGAGCCCAAAGCTTTACCTGCTTTTTAAATGTTTGAAGGCAATAATAATTGTCTGTCAGAAATTTTCAGATTTATTTACTGGGTCTAGTGTTGCAGCCCTTTAAAGGTCAGACACCTTTTGAGAGACAAGTAAAGATGACTTGCGGTCAACAGATCCAAAAGAATTAGCTGAAATGGGATAGTGTTGTAGCCTTCCAATGAGATTGTTCAATAAGATCCATGCCTTACGATTAAAGTGGGAAACATTGATACTTTGATTTCCTTCAGACCATCGATCCCTTCGTTTCCTATTAAGGCTGGCAAATAAAGTGAAAGTAGCCAAATTTATGTCGTGTCCCTCAGAGGACCGCAAAAATTGTATTGAGAGATTTATACTCTGCATCCCAAGACGAAATGCAGTTGGTTCCATGACCGTGCGGTAGATTATTTTTGGCTGGTTTCATGATGATGCTGTAAAAGTCCTGGTTAGCCACATCCGCATCAGGTGAATCAGGCGGCAACTCTTAGCATATTTATTCGTTAAAGCAATGTAGTGACTCAACTTTGCCTTGCAGAAGTTCCATCGCTTAACAGGCATGCTTGGCTCTGGCGGAACAAATCTTGGTGGTGTAATAAGCAAAGGTCAATGTTTGGAAATCTTTTTTATTACATGTCTGCCAGGTAAGTGACTATAAGAACCTACATTAGCGAAAACAAGAGTTGGATTAGTGTCAGGGTTCCAGCAGCCAGAGTAAAAATTTGCGACATTCTTGGGATTGTAGAGAAGGGTATTAATAAAGATAAAAATATAAACATTACTTGGTATTATATAGAATGGTGTCGGCAACGTGGTCGACTGATTAAGAGCCCAGGATTGTGATTGAAATGGCCTCGATTCAAAACCTACTCGTGCCATTCTATTGTGTCCTTGGCAAAGACACTTTACGGCAATTTTTCTACTTGGCGATCTTAGCAAGCAGTTCTAAATTTCAGTGATACCTTTATAAAAAGCTAAAAAATAAAGAATTTAACCCGACAGCAATGTCTTGGCATCTCCGGAAGCAGGTCGGGGTGATTGTGCCCCTATGAAAAGTGCCTCCATCGCTTTCCTGCGAATCAGAATGATAAACACAGAGATGAAACAAAAATGAAAGATAATACTTGTCCAGCCAGCCGAGTATTTCACAGTCCGCTCTGTTGTTGTCGTAACCCCAATCAACACGCAAACAGTTGAAATCGCCGGGGTTGAAACAGGGGTGAAGAAACAGGAGTTTAAATCAGTCACTTAAGCCCAATACATTTTATCAAACTATTACGTTTCATTATTATCAATTTTCAATAGAAAAACTCTTCTGGGATTCAATAAAAAAGTTCTAATAAGCTTCTAATTAAAAAAGAAGTAAACTAGCCTTCTTCATTTTCTTTTCTTCGAGCAACTTTTTTCATGAAGCACCTGTGCTCCTATAAAAAAAAATTTAAACGAAATCAACTAAAGTGAGAAAAATAGAATGATGATATTCAAAATGTGACATCGAACAACAAACAAAACTACAATTCATTAAAATTTTGTAATGGCCAAGTATGGCATTATCGTGATAAATAAATTTTTTCCCGCTGATTTTAACTTCAAGTTAGGGTCAGGATTGAGATAAAGATTTACATTCTACAACGGTTAATTTCATATAAGGTTAGTATCGGGATAAGGTTAAGAGTTAGCCACGGAAATTTCACGATAGGGTTAGGGATAGATAAAAAAATAGAGTTAAAGTTGGATTAAGGTTGTTTTTTTTAATATCAATTGTTATCAAAAATTCTATTAAATTGCTTAAATTTTAACACGGTAACTTCAAGCTGGAAATTTTACTTAAGAACCTACAAAACAGCTTTTCACAGCTGTTCGGGTTTTAGTAAATCTAATTTAAAACAAAGACAAACAAAGCGTTGGTTTAATCATAGAAATTTAAAGAGTTAAATCAACTGTTGCTTTGATAAATTGTCCTTTTGGTGAACTGTTGTTCGATGACTTATTGTAGTAGAGTTTTAAAAGAATAAGCTAATACATTGGCTTATTCTTTTACTCTTTTATACTTTTATACTGTACTTGGCCAAAGACAGGCAATAACGATGTTTTTTAGGAAACACACCAAATAAAAATTTGGTTATCAAAATCGATTATTATGAAATTTGCTGCCATACTAAAATTTGCATAAGCAAAAAAGTTCTTATCTAACACTAATACAAGGTAAAAACCAAGTAACTTTTATTATAGTTAGATGGATACTTTGAAGTGTTATTAAAAAGGTTCTTGTTGTTTTCCTTAAAAAAACACTAAATTAGACTATTTTGCATAGTTCTCTGACTTGGTATGCAATCTTAATTCTAAATCAATAAAACCGATACAACAATATTTTGTTATCGTAGCGAGCAAATTAGCCTGAAACTTACAACACTTTCCATCATGTTTGAAAGAAAGAAACGGAAACAAAAAAATACTTTTGGTTAATGAGTTTTATTCCAAAAGCACGATGTTGTAGAAACTTTATCTTATGGCAGAGCGTATATGACAAGATTGCCCAATTATTCCATCCCGCACTTCAAGCGATTGACAAAGCCACTTTCGAACCCCTTTGTTTGATTGAAACAGTTGTGAAAATAGGATAATTTTATAAGCTCAACGGGTTTTCGCAACTCCCTTTAGCCTTAATAAGTACAAGGGCCCCCCATTAAGAAGCTCCGGCATTCGAGTATTAACTGAGATATTTAGACTCATCCGAGTACCCGCTCTTGCTTCAAACTGATGAGCGAAGCCGTGATGGAAATGACGTTGAAGATGCGCTTGAGATTGCAGGGATTTCCCGACAACTGTTTAATCAACTCCTCATCTTTGTACATAAGATGTCTGGAAAGAGTAAGCCTGATAAGACGGTTTTGTTTTTATAGAAGATATCTAATAAAAGCACTTGAATATATTTTTATGACGGCAAAAAAAAATAAACAATAAATATCCACGATGGAAAAGCGGCAAAAAGTGCTTTTCTGCTTTAGCGTAAAGAGGCTTAATGTAAATGTCACGAGGTCAAAATTTATTTTGTAATCCAAAAATAACAATACCTCCAAATGTTGTGAAGATTTTGAAATTAAATTAAACATGCCATTTGGTAAAATTTTTTTGCAAAAAGAGCAAAATAATAAACAGTCATCATAAAATAAAGTAGTAGTTTTTAAACCTACGAGGCAAGATTTTCTTAGGGGCGCCGGGAAAATTTGCTAAAAAGTGTTACAGTTTCTGTTTTACTCTAATATACAAGAATATTTATATATGAGTTCAGCTAACGGATAGATGAGGTAACAACCAGTACCAGTTATAAAATGCTTAATTGATTTGCTACGTGCGATAACTATTGCAACATTTTAAAGTTTGGCATTTTTTCTTTTTTAACAAATTGTGAAGCAGATGAATTACTTGCCATTCTGAACTATTTTTCTGTAATTAAATTTGTTGAATGAAAATATTGTACTGTTTTATGTAATGATGTTGTCCGTGTTATACTGGGTGGTTTCGGTGAGTTGCAAGTAACCCCAAATGAACTTATTGCCTTTAGGGACTACATCGTGAGACGTGTGCTTTGCAACACTTTATTGGTGACCTAAATAAGTGCTTAAAATTGTTGTTAAAAATTTTTATCTAAAAATCTTAATCTAAACTTTACTAGAACAATACTTTTTAAGGTTCGAGCCCGTACATAAGGGGACCTAGGAGGACATATGCCTGGGACTTAAATTATGTAATTACATGATAAAAAACTCAATGGTCAAGAAAGGTTTACAAATCTGGCTATTCTTAACTTTTATGAAGCTTTCTAACTCTGTTGCTATTTTGAATGAATAAAGATGTATATAAAAATGAATATAAAAAATTTGGTCAAAATGGGGGTGGCAGCCCAAAATTTACCCTGCGGCTTTTATACATAGGCTTGTGCAGACTCTGCTTAAGGATTTAACGTCTTTACCATAAATTGGTGCGAATGAAGTGTTTTATTGTATTGTTATTGTTCAAGATAGCTTTCCAAAAAGTATATTTTTTCGTATGTATAATATATTAGTTAAAAGAAAATATTAGTGTCTTTTTGAAAGAGAATAACAAGTACTTGATACAAAATTTTAAAATTAATTTTTTCTAAAAAAATTGACCTATAGGCTATCTGTAATATTTTTGCAAAAAATTAATCAGTTAAAGGTTTCACTACAAAGGAAAAATACTAATACCCTATAAATCCAAGAAAAATGAACACCTTTAAATGAAAACCAAGATTTTAAAAAAATGAAATGTCGGAAAATAACAAAATGTGATAGTTTTTCACTTTTGAATTCACAATTAAGCCTGCAATTAAGTAAATTCATTTTGCAGATTACAGATAAATATGTAATATGGACAGTGCAACTTATCTGTATCATGCAAAGATTGACATTTAAATGCTCTAATCTTGCCAATTGAAATGTGCTTTTTTGAAAATATGAAAAAGCGCAATTTGCAAATGCTTTTCTAGAATTTATATTTCTAAAATCTAAACTTGATCTTTTGTACAACTTCAGTTGAAAAACATGTTCTGCCTTGCTTCACTCATTTTTTTCTGTGTTATGGCTCAATCTGAATATCCGCTTATAAGCTATAAAAATTTTTTTGAACTTTATTATTTGCAACACCGCATTTATGTGAAACATGATTTCAGCTGTAGTTGTAATTACTGTAAGTCCAAATAGAATAAAACAAATCCACTGAGCGAACAATAGGCGTTGAGATATCGAACAATGAACATTGAACCGCGGTTTGACAAAGTCGTTCGAGCAGCCATCTCAGAGCTCCTAATAGTTTTTTAGTGTCTAAGAAATTCAATCATTTTTTGGTGCAATAAACACGATTTCTCGGCCATTTAAAATTCTTTAAAATTTTGGCTTAAATCGAGCGTCCGGAGCATTAAATTTTTTTAAAGAGCTCGCTGTCAGCAAAAAAATTTTGGGAGCAGTGCAATAAGGTACAAGCACTGCAATAAAGTATCAAGACTGAACAATGTTACAATTCGAATTGACCAAAAATAATTATCTTAATCGCATAATCATTTCTTTATGCACATTTTTTTGCCTGTGTTGCTTTTAATTTATGCAATTTTTGTCAAGCCATATGGATTGGAAATATTTATTTTACAGTTTCAAGATATTTTTCTGGTTTTCTTTGTCTTCCTGACATTTTTTTGGTCAAAATCTTTTTGTTCTGTAAATTTGTTGCGCCTCCTTTCTAAGATTACACAACATTCTCTAAATCAGGGCTTCTTAAACTTTTTTGTTCTGCGACCCCGTTTTAAAAAATAAAATTTGTGTAACCCCAATTAGTGGTGGATATTTAAAATTAGGGGCCCGAGGCAAGAATTCTCAAAAATTGGTGTTCTCTAAAAACAAAAGTGGGTTTTGATCTCGCACTTCGCAATTTTTCTCCGAAAATCATAATGATCTCTAAAAAAAAAGGTCTTCACTTTGAATCGATCTCCTTTTCCGTATTTTTCTCCCAAAATCATGCCATTTCGTCGCCAACTTCAGGTGTTCTCTAAAAAAAAGGTCCGCACTCAGAATCAAGCTCTAATTTGTCAATTTTCGTGCCCAAATTCTCTGATTTGCCGATTATATGTGCAATAACCATAATTTTTTACAAAAGTTCCACGGCACTACTGGGATTTTCAAAGTTTTGCGGCACAAAGCACAAAATGCCAATTTGTTTCGCGACCCCTTTTGGGGTCGCGACCCATAGTTTAAGAAGCCCTGCTCTAAATAAGCTCAGATAAGTGTGCTAATTTTTTTAACTTCCATATTATTTTTTAATTCTCACATACTGCCCTGCTTTGCTTAAAAGTACAGCGAACATGCACAACTATGTTTTATCACTACCTCCTTATTCACAATCTTTATTCTGCAATATATAATAATTTTGAGCTGATTGTAAGTAAAAATAAAAATAATAAAAAGATGATAAAAGCAAGAACTGCTAATAATTTAAAATAAGGGGCATCAAAACATGCGAGCTGTAGTTGTTTTGAATTTTTATGCACTATGGGAACATTAGGTAAAGACCAAGAATTTGAACTCAAGACTTTTAGTTTTTACTTGACGTTGCCAGTGTAATAAGCACTTTATTTTGAAATCCTAATAAAAACTAAGCGTTTATAAACAATAGTGATGAAAATGAAGCACGTTTTTAAAAACATGCATATTTAAATTTTCTGATTAAGAGAACGTTTACGAAATAAGCACAAAATAGTAAGCTTCAATATAAAAAAGTAGGCCGATTAAGTCTACAAACATATCTCTTGTTTTTTTAATTATTGTCAAGAAACCATTTTTCTTACCTACAATAAAAAAGAAATTTAAAAAACTCTATTGGTGCAATTCTAGTTTCTGGTTCACATGTCGATGCACCATCAGTTTTCTAAAGATAAAAATCATTAATTCTCCCTTGCTTTTCAAGTGAAATGATTATGATTAACAGACCTTTGGAATAAAAAACGGAACCTGGATAATTTTCATTAAACATTTATGTCTGTCGACAGGAACATATTTTTTTTCTTTTGAAGCATTGAAACAGTCGTTAGCGATTCTGGAGTCAATCGCGATCAAACAAATAAAAGGAGAATTTCGATCATTCAGTAAAATGTTGACAGCTTCCAAGACCGATTTAACCTTGGATTAAAAAAATAAATCAGATGTACTAATCATTATAAAACTTCATAAAATAGCTTAACAAAATTTTGTAGTTTTCCTAGAACATTCAATTGGATAAAACCAAAAAAAATTTAACGTGTGAAAAAACTTAAGCATGTTAAATATTACTTTCTAAACTAAAAAAAGACAACTAAAGTTACATTTGACAAGGAAACTTTATCCAAGTCATCGATTGTAATTATCACTTTGTACTCGATGTTATAAATTAGTTCTACTGTGTTGATCAAGTCTGTCATTGACTGAACCTGAAAAAAATCAGCTACTGTAAATAAAAATGGAGCACTCGCTTTACTCTAAAATTATTTTTTATTTTCTTTCCATTTTCAAAATTTTCACCTCTTGTTTGATCTTATCTATAAATTCAAATTCATTGATCAAATCTTTTTGGGTTCCTTGTAAAGCTTTAAATATTTGGCCACGATGAGAGGTACACAAAGCATAAATAAGTTTAAAAATCCTAAAAAATGCAGTAACTCCCACAGGAAGAAAAACTAAAATTTCTTCTATTGTTGTAGTCGATTGTAATTGGTCAGTTTTCTGAAAAAAAATCTATATTATATTTTGTTTTGTTTTTTAATTGACGAAAGGAAAAGTTAAGCTTAAACCATTCAACTGTTCTGTGATTCAAAAAATATATCTCTGAATAATTTTTTTTGAATAAAGTTATAGCAAAGACTAAAAGTATGAAAGATTTTATTACTAACAACAAAATCCAACGGCAAATTAGCATTATCAAATGGCACAATAGAAATTCATAAAAACGTCGAAAAATTAGATTAGTAGCCGTTCGCCTTTATTAGCGTCATGTCTGGAGCGTTTTAAAAATTTAAAGTAACCTACAAATGCACTAAACCAATTTTTTGGCTTTTTTATAATTTCAAAGATATATATGCAAATGTGCTTAAAACGTAAAATAAACTGACAACCAAAAAAGGTCTACGCATCAAATCAAAGTTGTCAAAAAAATTTTTAAACCAGTCTTTTACGTCGACCTTATTATACCTTATTATAGACTTATACGACCTTACAGTTACCGGTAATATCGTCGACCTTATGCTAACCAAAATAAAAAAATTATATTTGTATTAAACAAATGTTATAATTGAAATTATACAATTCTGCTGTAATTCTTATAAAAGATTTTAAACAAATAAATAAATTGTTATTGCAACAAGATTTAGTGAATCTCCAACCTTAATGGTAACTAAAAAAAAGCAGGCGAAACAATCACGGGTTGTTAAAGAATGTCTTCGTTAGCCTCATTAATTTAAAGTTAAGGTTTTTAATTGTTTATTCGTTTTTATTTTTCCACTCGAACGATACTTTTTGCTTCCGATTTAATATTCATCTTTTTTTCGGTTGTCGGTGATTCGCTTTTTAAGAATGAACCCGATTTGAATAGCTTGGTTTTGATTACATCTGCTCCGTAAAAGCCAACTAAATACTAAAAGCTGGTGGTTTAGTCCAATTTTTTTTTAGATTAAACATCCCGTTTTTGGTCTTGAGTTGGCTTTTACGGAGCAGATGTAATAGAAATCAATAAAACCTCTTGAACAAGAAAACCAATAGTCAAGAAAAAAACCCAATAAAACTCATTAATTCTCAATAAATCTTTTGTGGACCACAATTGAAAAACGCAAGTTTACATTCTGAACTTTTTATATAAATTTTCAATAATTTTTTTTAATCGTTGAACTATAGGGTTATTTGGTTTAATATTTATCACTTCAGCGCGCTTAGTAAATTTACAACTTATGTATCGAACAAGTAAAACTAACAACTTAGGTGTCTGACACAACTTAGATGTTTGACAAGTAAAATTAAAACTATTTTAGTATGACAAGTAAAACAAAAAAATAATTGGCTAATTCTTACACCTACCGACTTCTCGGAGTTATTCATAGAATCAAGAACTAATGCATACGTAAATAATATTGTTGACGTAAAAATAACAACAATTGTTCCAAACGATAATAGAATATAGTCAAGTCTTAAACAGCCTCCAAAATGCTTAAAAAAGCTAAACAAATTTTTAGAATTTTTCTTTGTTTCTAATGAACGATCTGGAGTTTTAAGGATAGAAACATTTAAATCGTCGTAATTTTGCAATTCTTTGTATACTTCTTGAGCTTTTTTCATGTTATCAAACTCAACAATCCAGCAATTTTCTTTATTAGCAATATCAATATCATATTTATAATCTTTAATCCATTTTGCAAGTTCTATATAATTTGATATATTTTGTTTTTCGAAACTTTTTTTTATGTCTTCTGTTGACCAATATCTGTTTTCGTTGTCTTTTAACTCAATTAGCAAATATTCGACGCGTTTAAAAACCGGTCTTTCAATCAAGTCCAACGATAGCGATCGAAACACTCGCGTAGTGTAAACACCGAGCTCCTGCTCGATTTTTTCTGCTAAAGTTGTAATGATTCCTAGCCATAAATTATCGCTTTTTGCGTACTGCCAAGCACTGTAGTCGACGTAAATAAACTTAAAAAACATGTTCGATCAATTTTTTTGAAATAAAGTGATTTAAGCTAAACGTGTTTTTATTAGTGAGATATTTATCTTGAAAATATATTATTGTAAAGGTTACGAAAATTTATCAATCAATTTTTTGTAATCAAACGATGGGTGATAATTAGTTATGAACCAACCCCTTGTCGCTAGCTTACAAATTATTGTAGTTAATGTGTAACGAAATGCTTGTAAAATATATTATTAATTACAGTCACTTTTGCTTTTTTAAGATTTTCTATTCAGCGCCTATAAACTGTTTCACAACAGATTTTGGTAAAGAAAGAGAACACTATAACGTGTTGATAACTGCGAGTGGCATATTTTCAATTATCTCCGACGCTTCATTTTGTTCTGCCGCGGAAAAGATACGTTATATTAGTTTTCTTTTTTTTTGTTTTTCAGAAGCATTCCAAAATTATAACCATATCTTTTATAACGAACTAAAAAAAAGCTATTTTTCTTTTTCCAAATGTAAGTCTAGGTAGTGTCTTGATACGTAATATTCTAAGATTTACAGTTATTCCAAACCGTTACCCTTTAAATTAGGAGAATAATTAATTGGTATTATGATTAGCAAGATAAGCATTGTACAACATGTGCTTAATTGAACTTAACAATTGCACATTATAAAGAGAAGAGAAAACGAGTAGATCACTGTTGGTGGTAAAATTAGCATAAACATCCTTGAATTGTCGTTTTCTTCAAGCACAAAATGTATTTGACTAAAACAATTGTACTTGTTATTATAATACATAATTGTAAAAAATGGTTCCAGTAAATACTTTTTTCGCTAAGAATCTATAAATTAATTCTTCTAATAAATTATTTGCGTGCATCCGCTTTTAAATAATTTTTTAAAAATCATAATCAAAGCTATCAAGGTTATTTCAGAAGTGCACACAATTTAGGTTTTATCATTATCAATAACGATGCTTTTAAATGTTATTGATAATACGTGCTATAGTAAATAAGTTGTGCAACATCTGTATAGTAAGTGTAAAAGATGGGGTCTTGAGCTCTCCTTCGCAGGTAAACCCAATAGTTAAAGCATGTATTTTGTTTTGTAACAATTCTTAGTTTAAGTAAGAATGGTCAAGTCAATCAACAAGCAAGTACCGACAGACTTGTTTTGTCCTTGTTGGGACTCGTCAGGGCACTACAGCTTGTTGTTGAAATTCTTTCTTCGACTAAAATCCAAGGAATCTTCCTTGGTAAGTCTAATTTAAAAGTCAATCATTATCTGATGATCTGACATTCTTTATCACATTCCCCCACTCTTTTTTACCTCTCTGTGAGATAATACGAGTAGATGACTTTTCAAACTTTTTGGTCTCAAAATTAGTCATTCTAAAATAACTATCATCTCAAATTCCCCTAATCTCTTATCCTCATTTTACTCTATATTTCCCCAAGGTAAAACTCTAACATCCGCTAAAATCCTTGGGATCTCTTTTTCTTTTCAGACTGAAGATCTGGAGAAAAATTGGGATGACCTCATTTGCTTCATACCTCACACTACTCTTTCATCTCTAAACCCCAACGATTCTTTTTTTTTCCAAAGTTATCTCACTTAATCAACACCTGCTCCCTGAACTTCTTTTTCTTTTTAGAATTATACTTCCCAATCCTAAACAAACTAAAATTCTCACTTCCCATCTTGTTAAATCTCCATGGAATTTCTCTTCTTTTGAACCGATAAAACACTCTACCCTCTATCTCCTCAAAACCAATGGAGGAATATTCTTACCCTCCATCGATGCAAGAACTCTTTCTACTTTCTTGTGGCAATTTATCTTTCTTCTTAAGCAAGAACCCCCTATTTCTTACTTTTGGATGACCTACGCTCTTTACAATATTGGATCCAAAATCAAACCTTTTAACCCGGCTCTCTATTCTAATTCACAACCCCACAGTCCCAAACCTAACTTCTATTGATCCCGAATTCTAAAAGCAATATTCAAAATTAATATTTCTCCTGATGTCTTTGAAACCCTTACTTTTAAATCCTTATATCTTCTGATCCTTAATTCTTATTCCAATCCTATTCCTATTCCGTCCCTTCCGTCTCTTCCAGATCCTCTCAGCACAAAACCAACCCCTTCTTCTCACACTTGGCTTTATCTTTTTCTCTTAAACCACACACATCGTTCTTTTCTAACACCGAGAAAGAAATCACTTTCTGGACAGCCTACAAAGGCTATGCCTGGGGGTGTTTCTTTCAAAAACATTTAATCCCTCCCCGCTTTCCAAATGACTTTTTATGTAAACTTGGCTCTTCTTCCACTGATGACCCTTATGATCTCTTTTTTGAATGCCCTGCCTCAAAATATCTTATTTCCCGTCTCGAACCGATCCTTAGTGAAACCTTAAAAAACCCTTTACTCTCAACCGCAACTGCCTTTATTATAACTTCACAAATCTAACCGGCACCCCTCACACAATAACTACCAAAATGGCTTTCCTTATCCGACTTACCCTAAAACAAATACGAAATCACTCCCTATCTTTCCATACTCCGATATCTAACTCTATACTAAATGAAAACCTATATAAAATCCAAACAAAATGTAAAACTTTCCTTAAAAATTTCTCTTCTATTCTCGAAACTTAAATCCTTTTCTTATTCAACGTAAAATTGTTTATAATGTAATTTGTAAACGTCTTGTACACTAAATTGATAAAAAAAATTTCACTTTGTTTTTTCTTTCAACTTTATTATGTATTAGTGTATAAATTGTATTATTAGTATATTCTTTTGATCTGTATTTACCTTTCATGTTAATGTGTATAACGTTAGTGAAGAATATAAATTAGTGTATTTTATATGTAGTTTCATGTTGTTGTGTATGTAAATATTTTTTTCTTGCTCTGATATTGTAAGACTGTTCATTATTCTTAGTGTGTATATCTTTTATTGTTGTGCTAGCTTATTAAATATTTACTCATTGCATGTATATTGTTGTTCAAGTTTATTGTTATTGTTTTTTTTAAATTTGAGTGTATTTGTCAAACTAAGTTAAAAGTATTTAAGCTCCTATTTACCCAACAAACTTATATTCAAATATGTCAATGATTAAAGCGAATAATTTTTCTATTTTGTATTTGTGTGTTTATTTTATCGTTTTTATGTATGTATAATCACTAAAAATAAAAAAAAATAAAAAGCCAGGACGAAACAGGTCTGTCGGTACTTGCTTGTTGATTGACTTGACCATTCTTACTTAATGTTTGCAATGGAACTGCAGGGTTTAGCTTGACTTTTCCCGATCCGTGTTAGTTGACTCGATGATGTGGTCAGCATATCGGAACTACCACCAGTATGCCTTTATGGCTTAGCGGTGTATCGCAGTTACGCTGGCAGTGCTTTGTTTTCATTGAATTCTTAGTTTGTTGTGCAAGCAATGTATGCCACGTTTACAACATGTAAGTATAATGCAATTGCGAAGCAATAGTTTTTTATTTGCGCATACGAGCAAGGGTTTGTAGCCAAAACTTGAGACTTAATTTTTTAAAAAAAAACTTATCAAGATGCAGATTGAAACACATATTTGTTGGTACATGAAGAAAATCAAGTTTTAAAACTTTCTAAGCAAATTGATGTCTTACAGAGAATTTTTCAATTATCCTGAAAAAGAATCAATTTTTCAGCCAAGCAATTAGTTAATACAAATTGCGAAAATCGCGGCAAATATTTTTTAAATGTTGCATTTTTTTACTGGAATATCTTAGAGGAGTGTTTTTCAACCGCTGTGCCGCGGCACACTAGTGTGCCACGAGACCGTGCAGGGTGTTCCGCAAAAAATTGTGAAGTTTTATCTACAATAGAACTTGTTTAATTCGTCATTGCTTAATTTGTCAATTCGCTCAAGTTGTCACTTTTTTGTCGGTCCTGGTAGAATTTCTATCTTTTGCGTACATTTTAGTTCGTCTAATTCGCCGTGGTCTAAATTGTCAATTCGGTCAATTCGTCACCTCTTTCTCTCCCTGAGAAACATTTTGTTCGACTATTACGTTATTTGCAGTTTTGCTTTTAATGTTTAAACAGTAAGTTAAAAAAGTGTGGAAATTCAAAAAACATAGGATCTTTATCTGAGAATTATTGCACCTGGTGATTTTATTACCGAATTTATACCTGACTCCCCATCGAAAGAAATCCCCCTTTTGAAGACAGTCTTAAAATTTCTTAAAGAATGAAAGATGTTCGATTAAATTATCGAGTCTAGATAAAGAAAGGAATTAAAGAGTAATTAATTTTAACAAAAATTTTTTTGTTATTTTGGCTAAAATTTTAGGCAATCTAATTTAAAATTTAAGAGTCTAAAATATTTTAATTAAAATTTTAGGCAGAACTATTTTAAGACAAGTAGTACGGTAATAAAAGTAATGGATAAATTTTTGAATGGAAGTCGAAAAGCCGAACTTGAACCTAACCAAAATAACGCTTTCCCAGAAGAAATTCCTAGTACGAGCAGTGGTCAAAAAAAAAGCAAAAACAGTGATGTTAAGAAAACACAACAAAAGTTATTTTTTGTTCGGATTTACTTTCACTGCGGATGCCACAAAACCTACTCCGTTGCGCGTAGTATGTGGCGAAAAGCTATCCAATAGTGCTATGGTCCCAAGCAAACTTACACGTCATCTGCAACTAAAACATTCTTTGCTCGAAAACAAGCTGGCAGACTATTTTCTTCGCTTAATCAAACACACAGAGAAACAGGCCACCTTTATGAATAGAGCCGTAAAAATAAACGAGAAAGCTCTCAAAGCTAGCTTTCAAGTAGCTGAGCTTGTATTCAAATCAAAAAACCGCACACTATAGCACAGTCATTAATATTACCTGCCTGCAAAGCCATAGTAAAAGAAATGCTCGGCTGTGATGCAGTTCGAGGAGTAACTAAAGTCCCTCTCTCAGACAATTAGCAGACGTATTGAAGACATGTCTGTAGATATTAAAACTATTGTTCTGGAAAAGATTCGCATTGGCAAACATTTTTCTCTGCAATCGGAGGAGTATACAGATATAAGTAAAAATGTTCAACTATTGGCCAACGTGCGTTTTTCGGATGGCGATACTATCAGGGAAAACTTTTTTGCAAATACTAGTAAAAACAGGAAAAGAAATTTTTTATATTACAACAGAATATCTTGAAAATGGAAATCTTTAGTGGGAAAACTTTTATAAGTATCTTTATTGAAGGGGGCCGCAGCTATGTTGGACGAAATAAAGGTTTTGTAAGTAGAGTGAAGGAAAGAAATCAAAATATTATCTTTACATACTGTTTTTTGTACCGCGAGGCACTTGTTTCCAACACTTTACCAGCAGATCTAGTTCCTGTCTTAAACGATGTGGTGAGTATGGTAAACTTTGTAAAGATGAAACCTGTAAAAAGTCGCTTGTTTGCTCTGTTGTGTGAGGAAATGGGAGCGGAACAAGCAACGTTACTGCTCCATACAGAGGTGAGATGTTTGTCGCGGGGCAAAGTGCTCGCCCGTGTGTATAAGTTGCGGGAAGAACTTAAAGAGTTTTTAACTGACCAAAGGTCAGATTACGCACCGCTGCTTGCAAGTGATGAACGGTGTGCAAAGTTGGCATATTTGGCTGATATATTTTAACATCTGAATGAATTAAAGACACGAATGCAAGGCCGAAATGAAAATCTGCTAACAAGTACCGATAAAATTAACGGATTTCGGTCAAAGTTGCACCTCTGGCAACAACACGTGGAAATTGGCAACCTTGAAATATTTCCACTCACCCCAAAACAGCACAATGCCAATAATGCTGTCCTTTGTGAGACAATAAGCAAACACTTGAAAACTCTGGAGAACAAACTGTCGTTTTATTTGTCGTGTTTTGACTGGGTGAGGGACCCATACAATTCATCCGCAGTTGTTGAACTTGACATAACGTTGCAAGAGCAAGAAGAATTAACTAAACTTAGACAAGATTGTAGTTTGAAGCTATGTTTCGCAGAAGTACCTTGGACAGTTTTTGGATAACTACTGCAAAGGAATTCCCCGTTCTGTCAAACAAAGCTGTTTCAATGTTGCTCCCGTTTTCAACAACACATTAGCTGTTCAAGCCTGACTGCTATAAAAACAAAGTACAGAAAAAGATTGACAGCTGTCGAACAAGAGCTACGCGTGTGCCTTTTCTCTATTCCTGTCAGAATATCCAATTTGTGTTTATCCAAATAAGCCCAATGTTCACACTAATTAAATTATGTTGAAACATAAATTCAAAATTAACTTTTTATTTTATAACTTGTTATTTTTTTAACTTTATGTTAGTAGTGTGCCGTGACATTTTTCTAAAGTAAAAAATGTACCATAGCCGAAAAAAGGTTGAAAAACACTGTCTTAAAGTCATCAATTGTTCTAGTTTTTCGGAACTACACGTATGTCATCAAAACTCAAAGCGCAAATAATAATTCGCTTAGAAGTTATTGGCTTCTTTCGTGATCAAGATAACTGTTTCGGCAAACTTATTTTCTTTTTCGCATAGTCAAATTCATGTTTAGCAACATACCTGCGAGTCTTTTTGTTTCCTTCGTCGTCATCTTTTTTCAATACATTGGAAGTGCTTTGTGAGTCTTTTTCTTTTTTAAAAGAATATCTAATGGGGATGGTTGAGCTGATATGGAGGTTTTTGTTTTCTCGAATTGGAAGTTTAATAAAAAGTGCATAAATTATCACTTTTAAAAAACGATACCAAGGTTTTCTTGTTTCGCATGTGCTGCACTCATCTTTTGCAAAACAACCTTTTAACAGAAAAAACAATAAAAGCAATATAATAACTCCAATGATACGTTGTGTGTTTAACACAAATGTCGTTATTGCTGCTCCCAAAAGTAAAATTGTAAAAATGAATAGAATTATCATGGTGATTGTGAAAGATCCTGAGTCGTTTTTGTTGTTTTTTTTCTGTTGTCTTTGCTTCTGCATCAAAATATCTGCAAAGAAACACTTTCTTTAATTTTAAAATTGACAATTGGAAATTTATAAAGCTGATAATTCGACGGTTAAATATACAGAATATTTTTGAAAAGCATAATAACATGCCTCGCAACTGAAATTTACTATTAGTTTAAATCTCACTAAACACTAACAAAATTTGAAGTTTATGAAAAGACTAAACATTAAAAAAAACTGCATCAGACCACATTTAAATAATTTGATACTAGTTCAATTTTGAAAAGTTAAAAAAAATTTATTATCAATAGAAGAGCTAAAGTTTTTGTTCATTGTGTTTTTTACTCCAAAGTTTAATAAAAATGTTAGTTATAGGGAGTGCGTCATTTGGTGACGGTCGGAAGGAGGTGAGAGAGAGGAGCGAGAAGGTGTGTAGAGTGGAGGTGTGAAAAACCCTAACCCTAGCCCTAACCCTAGGAGAAAGAGAGGGAGGTGTGAAAGGGAGGAGCAAGGAGGTGTGAAAGACCCTAACCCTAGCCCTAACCTAGCCCAAACCCTTTCCTAACTTTTTTTTTGCTATTTATAGAACTTCTATGTTTATTTTTTCACATATTTTTCTAAACAAACCTTATTTTCGTTATACCTATAATTATTTTGAAAAAATTTTTTAGTCAGCCTTAATTTTTTCTTATAAGATGTCTATTTTCAATTTTAAAAGTTTGCTAGACAAACTTGATTTTTGCTATACCTTTGTTCAATTTTTCAAACATTTTTCAAAACAAACTTGATTTTCGTTATATGTACATTTAACCTTTAAAAAATTTCCTTGGCAACCTTGATTTTTGTTATACCTTTGACTTCGACGTTTCAAAAGTTTTCCTAGTCAACCTTGATTTTTAGATATCTATCTTCAATTTAAAAAAATTTTCTTGGCTACCTTGATTTTTAGATATTTATCTTCAATTTTTATTTAGATAAACTTGATTTTTGTTATAACTTTGTTCAATTTTTCTAGAATTTTTTAAGCAAACATGATTTTTGTTATATTTACATTCAATTTAAAAAAATTTTCTTGAAAACCTTGATTTTTGTTATACCTATAGTCAATTTAAAAAAACTGTTTTGGCAATCTTGATTTTTGTTATACCTTTGTTTAATTTAAAAAGTTTTTTCCTAAGAAAGCTTGATTTTGAGACACCTTATTTTCATTTTTAAAACTTTTTTTCTTTAGGCTACCATAGTTTTTCTTATACCTATGTTTAATCTTTTTTAATGTTTTCCTAAGAATGTTTGATTTTTAGATAACTTTATTTAATTTTAAAGCTTTTTTTCTAAGCAACCTTGATTTTTGTTATGCCTATGTTCAATTTTAATAATTTTTGCTTGAAAACCGTGATTTTTTTGTTCATAGTCAATTTTAAAGTATTTGTTAAAACGGTTTTAGACAAATTTGATTTGTAATTATTTGGTAATTTGTGTTCAATCTTAAAACAGGTGTTTCATAATTATAAAGTTTAACTTTTTAAAATTTTTGATATTTAATAAATCAATCAAATTCAAACAGATATTATTTGTATTTTATGATGTATGAATTCGCTTTCTAGTGTTAACATTTTAATTGTTTCAAAAATAAATTAAGTTTTAATTTCTATCTATTGTTAATCTTTTGATTGTTTTTATAAGCTTTTAATAATAGAAAAACCACCTGTAATCGCTGCAAGCGGGACAATGTATATAATTGTATCAAGGTCTATCTCTCTCTCTTACACGAAAGCTTGCTGTTCATACTGTATCGCATTTCGTGTTAAAAGTGTGACATATTCAATATTGGAGTGTGAAAATCTTGTTACCTAATTTAATTTCCGGTATAAAAATAGATTAAGCGAAAAAAATTTTTTATAATGCACCTTGGTTTTTATAGTCTTTTAAAAACAATTTAGGAAAGAAAAATTTATTTTATCACAAGCTTGATCAAAAACATTTTGTAAAATTTCAAAACACCGACTTAATTTTAACTGTTAGTTTGATCCCCAGTCAAGTCTAACAACCGTTTACGTTAAAAAGCTTTACATTTTTATATTTTTACTAACAAAAGTCATGATAAAACTGAACATTTTAATGCATTTTATCAACTAAACTTTTTAAAATTAACTATTAATTTTTTTAAAAAAAATTTGAAGTCAAATAAGGCGAAGTTAAGTTGCCAAAAAGTTTTGTATAAGTAAGATCAATTTCAGGAAAAGTCGGTTGTTTTTTAAAAATATTGTAATAAGATTTATTCCATAAAGTCCTGTCAGAGTTAGTTGTTATATCCCAATGCAATGTTAACTATGAAAACAAACCAAACTGAAATCTTTATAATTATTTAATAAACTTTCTATCTTTGTAATTAGCTCGAAATTTAAAAATAAATTTTTGAAAAAGCAGGATTTTTTTTTTTAATAACTAAAATTTTGCTTTCATGGCACGCTTTTGCTCGGAATGACAAACACAAATAAAGTAAAAAATCCATAAATTCATTGTTTTATCTTGAATGTTGCTAACCTCTGAGAAAAAGGTTTTGGCATTTACCTTATAAAAGAAACTGTCTATGGGTATTATATATTAGACTTTTCAACTTTGTTTTCCATACCGACGTTTTGTGTTCAAGTTTTAAATTATTAAATCTTTTTAACAATTTTTCCAAAACTTTTTGGTCGAAAATGTAAACTATCCAAAAAACGTAAGACTTCTTACAGTCTGACTTAATTTTAACTCGATTTTTATTCAGCAATATGAACTTCAATGTTTTTACATTTTAAAACAAAATTCAAAATGCTTTTAAAACTATTTTTTTAATTCATATTTCAAAAAAAAATCCATATTGATGGCGAACATGTTTGACACCAACGCGATCTAAACCTACGAGTATGGGTTTCATTTTTTTGTGTCTTTGAAAAAGCAATTTTACGGTAGTTTCTTTTGCTTGGTGTTCTTAGCAATTAATTTTATTTTTAGTCAAATCATTAAATAAGATTAATAAAAATTAAATAAAAAATTTCAACAGGACAGCAATATCTTGGGATTTGCGGAAGTAGGTTGGGATAATTATTTGAGGTTGCCCTAAATATAGGACCTCTGACGCTTTTCTGTGAGTCAGAACGTAAATAGAAACAATAAGAAAAACAATATTAAATTTGAAAACGCAAGTAGCCGTGGTAAGAATTCAAAACCCGAACGAACCATGGTTAGGTTTTAAACTGGGGTCCGGTTTGTGTGATGCGCAATGCCGCAGATTGCACTATAAATGTTGTTTTTCAACCAAACATTTAGTCGCTTGTAGCTAAATGACTTTTTTAATTATAGACATTGAAAGCAAGACAAAAAAAATAAACAGTACCTTGAACATGTTTGAGAAAAAAAGATTTTCCAGTTTCACATCTTGCAAGCACTCCAATAGAAACAGGAGTTTTGATTCTTTCTATATGTTGAGAAAGGGCTTCAGCATAGACATCCCGACCAATCCAGTCAAATGATTCCACGTCTAAACAAGCAAATTATTTTGGGTTTTTTCTTTAAATTTTATATAATTCAAGAAAAACATCGATAAAAAAAGAAAAATATGTCAGTTTTATCTCGGTCATAACTAAATCTAAAGATAAGTGCAAGTATACTTCAAAGATAAAACAACTATTGTTTGTGTTTTTTCAAAATTATTTCAAAAATATATTTATCATGCTCAGCTATATGAATCCTAAATGTGTGTGCGCTACATGGACTGTAAAAATCAGAGATAAATCTTGAAAATATTACTGTTTTAAACATGAACTTTTTCATGATTTTAGAGGTTTATCATGGCTATACATACCACCACCAACGCTTTGATTTTTTTATTACAATAGTATACATTTTAGTTTTTTTGTAGATTTGCATTACAAAACTCAAAGCAACTAAAACTCTTATAAAGCAAGTTAAGTGCATATACAAACACAATAAATAATGAACACGTATGTTGAATAGTTTATTGTTCAATTTTTAGACATTTAAATTTATTGTTAGCATCAATTGTCACATTTCATTCCTAATAATTTTTATCATGGCGATATAGCTTATTTTCCACCCTAAAATAATTCAAAGTTTTGCTATAACATAAAAATCGCTTGGGCAAGGGATAATCGCTTTCGTACTGTGTTATTTAATTATCTGCTTGCAATTGTTCGAATGCAATTTTCTTTTTTTTTTCGCGAGATGGTGATGACGTAATATAAGTCACACTTCATTTCTAATAATTTTTATCATGGCGATATGGCTTATTTTCCGCCTTAAAATAATTCAAAGTTTTGCTATAACATAGAAATCGCTTGGCAAGGGATGATCACTTTCATACTGTGTTATTTAATTATCTGCTTGCAATTGTTCGAATGCAATTTTCTTTTTTTCTTTCGCCAGACGGTGAGACGTAATGCGCGTTAGAAAAAAAAGTTGCATTTGAACAATTGCAAGCAGATAATTAAATAACACAGTACGAAAGCGATTATCCCTTGCCCAAGCGATTTCTATGTTATAGCAAAACTTTGAATTATTTTAAGGCGGAAATAAGCTATATCGCCATGATAAAAATTATTAGAAATGAAGTGTAACTTATATTACGTCATCACCGTCTGGCGAAAAAAAAAAAGAAAATTGCATTCGAACAATTGCAAGCAGATAATTAAATAACACAGTACAAAAGCGATTATCCCTTGCCAAGCGATTTCTATGTTATAGAAAAACTTTGAATTATTTTAAGGCGGAAAATAAGTTATATCGCCATGATAAAAATTATTAGGAATGAAGTGTGACATCAAGTAAAAATTTGATTGTAAAAAGTTAAACTAAACTATAGGATTAAAATAGTAACGTAAGGAGAAACACATTTCTAAAGTCAGACTTAACGCAGCAGTTTGCAAAATGTGAGAAAACAAGCTCTATCTTTAAGCGGTCATGGCAGAACATGTTTTTAGCAATAGTTTTTGCTATATGGAAAAGCATGCTTCAAAATTTTTTTTCTTTCAGTAAAGCATTATTTTTGTTTGCTGTATTAATAAATAATTACTAAAAACATCACTCTAAAACTTTTATGTCCATCGTAACTGAAACCCCACGGCACACCACTGGTTGGCAATATGATCAAATAAATAGTAGCTCTTTCAGCTACACTGTCAAAATTTTAGAAACTTTTCTGCCGCATTAAATTCGACCCAAGTGGTGATTTTAATGACTCATGAAAGAAATCGATATATAAACAGAAAATATCCACAAAAACCAAACTCGTACTTTCAGGATCAACCGATTTAACATATTTCTTTATTCTTGGAAGTTGTAGCTCTTCTTCAATCGAAATTTCAATGTCTTCTATTGAATTTTTTTCTATAATTTTCTTGTGAATAGTTGCTTGCAGTTGTATAACAAAGATAAACTCAATTGTCTTAACGTCAATAACCGTTAAATGCAACTAAAATATTTTGGTATTATTTCTAGTCATAACTTTTTTAAAATTTTTTTTGATAATTGTTAATATTTGCATAATTCATTAAAAATTTTTGTTTTATGTTTAAAAGTTTAACCAATTATAATTAAATCATTCTTCGTTTTGAAAAAAAGCCGGTGCCTCTTTTTTGATTATTACTCTATTTGAATAAGTTTCAGAAAATGAGATTGTAGTTGTATTGATTTGGGCTAGCTACAATTAGTTTATAACTTTATTTAATATTTTTAATTTTTGTCGTCATCGTTTGAAATTGTAGTTTGTAGTTGTATTGATTTGGGCTAGCTACAATTAGTTTATAACTTTATTTAATATTTTTAATTTTTGTTATACATTGTGATTGTGATGGCGGATAACCTGCAGATGATGCTGAAGTCTGTTCAGCAAGAATTAAAATCTATTAAAGAAGCTCAAACCAGGTATGAGAAGGAATATGTACAAAAACCTTGTGCTGCTGCTGCTGCTGCTGCTGCTTCTTCTGTTTCCGGCTCAGTAGAATTAAATCAAGAAGGGCAACTGAAAAGTATTCGAAAGGCCATTGAGAACATGGATGATATCCTTAGAAAGCTAGAAGAAGATGTTTGAAAAACAGCAGACGCATCGATGACCTTGAGCAGTACAGCCGGAGGAATTGTCTTATTCTTCATGGATGTAAAATTCCAGCTCAGGAAAGTTATTCAGAATTAGAGTCTTATGTTGTTCATAAGCTCAGTTCTAAACTTGAAATTTCACCTGCAATAACAACACATGACATTGACACATGTCATGTTCTTCCTTCCAGGAAAAAGAGTTCGAATAACACACCAATTATCATCAAGTTTGTACAAAGATCTGTTCGGAATGCCATATATGGTATGAAGAAAAAACTTAAGGCGAAAAAAAATGATGATGAAAGATTATCTATCACTGAATCTCTAACAAGACGTCGATTGCAACTGCTAAGAAGTACTAAGCAAACTTTTGGCCTAGGTTCTGCTTGGACACTTAATGGTAATGTATATTGTATGCACAGAAATAAAAGGTACATAAGTGATGATTTTAGTGATATTGATAAATTAGCCACATAATTTTATAAATAGATTAGTTTATTTATTTTATAGTTTATTTATTTATTAGTTATTTATTTATATATTATTTAGTTTATTTATTAGTTTATATATATTATAGATTAGTTTATAAATCATATTTATATTTAAATATTATATTTTTTATTAATTTAGCTATAAGTGTAATAGAATTCTAGCTCTGCTTATAACTTGCTAATTCTGGTTAATATTCTTATTCTGTTCTTTATATATGCTAACTAAATGAAACCATAATTCTATTCATAGACATTCAATCAATTTATCCACTGTACATATTTTAAGCCCTAACAATAGTGAACAAGAATAAAGTCAAACAACTGCTTAAATTGTCATTTCTGTTTGAAACATATAAGAAAAAATCATAAAAAAATGCAATGTTCAAATTGTTTTAATTTATTTCATAAATCATGCACTGTTAAAATTGATAAGTCAACAAAAACTCTTAAGAGTTCATATAATGACTGGAAATGTAGAAATTGCATAAATCCTTCTTTTCCATTCAATACCATCCCTGATAAAGAATTTATTAATCTCTTTCAGTCTGAAAAAATAAATAGGCCTACAGATCATTCTTTGATAAATTGCAATGCTAACTCCATGCAAGCTAAAGTAATGCCAGAAATTAATAATTTGGATATTCCTAGCATATATTATGACTCAATCTTGAATGATGAACAATATATTCCTAGTGATAAAATACCCAAACTTCTATCAAATCAAAATACTAAAACCTCTTTTACTGCACTTAGCCTAAATGTGCGATCACTAAATAATATTCATAATTTCTTAAAACTGGAAAGCTTTTTGCATTCAATTAATGTACAGCCAAGTATTTTAGCAATAACAGAAACATGGCTTAAAGAAAATTAAACTGGTCCACATACTAACCTCTGTAATTATACATTTGTTTCAAATTCAAGGTCTCAGAGTAGAGGAGGAGGTGTTGGTTTATATGTTAATTGTTCACTTAACTTTACAATGAGATCAGATTTAACCATAATGCATGAAAAATTTTTTGAATCATTATTTATTGAAATTGAATCCAATAACTCAACAATGATTTGTGGTGTAATATATAGACCACCATCTAAAAACTCTAAAAGTCATGGTTTATTTCTTGAGCACCTCATTAATATTCTCAAATCAATTAAAAACAAACCCTGTTTCCTATTTGGTGATTTCAATTATAATTTACTGAATTGTGATGATCCACACATAGCTAAATATGCAGATACGGTCTTTGAAAACTGCTTTATACCACTTATTAAAAAACCAACTAGGTTTAATGCAAATAGTGGATCACTGATTGATCACATCTGGACCAATGTCAGTTTGGACAAATCTATTTGTGCAGCAATTATAACTCATCCCCTTTCTGATCATCTTCCCTTATTCCTGAGTTATACAAACAGCATTGATCATCAATCTGAACCTAGGATGCAAAGATTCTTTTCAAGTGCCAAAATAATTCTTTTCAACAATGAACTTCAAAAAGTCAATATTGACTCAGTATTAAAAGAAACAGATCCGGATATAAACTTCAAAATGCTTTTGAAAGATTATATGAATCTGTTTAATAAATACTTTCCAAAACAGGTTATCAAAGACAATAGAAAGAATCATAATTGGTTTGATGATGAGCTCAAAAAATTATTGTCCAACAAAGAAGCATTATTTAAAAAATACATCCAAGCAAAATCTCCTGAAACAAAAAGACAGTTTACAAAAGCTCGCAATCTTTATTTTAGAAAGATTCAACAAAAAAAACCAGAACACATTAAAAATAAACTGGAATCTAATAAAAACGACATAAAAGCTACCTGGAGGACTCTCAATAGCCTTCTGGGGAAGAAAAATATACCTGAGTGTAAATCTCTTTACACAAATAGCAACAAAATAACTGATCCACAACAACCACTAGCTAACCTATTCAATGACCATTTTTCATCTATTGCATATAAATATACTAGTACACTTCCTAAGTATAAAAATAAATATTCTGAATACCTTGGAAACAAAATTCAAAAGGCTGTGTATGTTTGGCCTACTTGCCCTATGGAAGTAAAAAATATACTTATAAACAGCAAACCAAAACTAAGTGCAGGTTTTGATGAAATCCCACTTAAATTACTGAAATTTTCTGATAATATTATCATGGCACTTTCACATATATTCAACCTTTCTCTTTCTACTGGTAAAGTAATTAGTGATTTCAAAATTGCCAAGGTCATACCCTTGTATAAAAAGGGTGATGCTAGTGACATAAATAACTATAGGCCTATCAGCTTACTTTCAAATATTTATAAAATTTTAGAAAAAATAATGTACCGCAGAGTAATTAACTTTTTAAACCGACATATTTTTTTTTTCGAAAATCAATTTGGTTTCAGAAAAAAATGTTCTACTTCCCAAGCTATTTCGCTTCTCATAAATAGCATCACCAATTTATTCAACAAAAACGAAAAATGCCTTGCTATTTTTCTGGATTTATCAAAAGCATTTGATACAATTAGCATTGAAATATTACTAAAAAAACTCGACCACTATGGAATAAGAGGACAAGCATATATCTGGTTCAAGAACTATTTACTCAACAGAAAACAACAAGTTGTGTGTTCTGGTATTTTATCATCCACAAACAATTCATCAATCATGGGTTTTCCGCAAGGGTCTATTTTAGGCCCACTCCTGTTTCTTTTATATGTGAATGATTTTAACAATTGCTTAACTAAAAGCAAAGCCATTATGTTTGCTGACGATACAACTGTTTGGACTAGCCATAAAAATACGTCAACTCTATTCAAACTCATGCAATCAGAGATGGAATTAATTAGTCGATGGCTAGTTTCTAATAAATTGTCAATAAATATTGAAAATACTAAATTTATGCTTTTCAGTACTCCAAACTCAAATGTTGAAGGTAAACATTCTTTGTCAATAAGAAATAGACGAATTGATCAGGTAAATTCTCTAAAATTTCTGGGTGTATTCATTCACAATAATCTTTCCTGGAATCTACACATGAAATACTTGATTTCAAAGCTAAGAAGCTGTTATGGTGTAGTGTGCAAAATAAAATCACTTGCAAACAAGGATTCATTACTCCTTCTGTATCATTCTCTAATTAACAGTCACCTCCAATATTGCATTCCAAACTTGTGTTTTGGTAATTCAACTCTAATTACAAAGCTTCAGCAAATTTGTAACAAATACTTGAGAATGGTATTCGAATTGCCCTATTCTTCCAACGTAAATGGCATTATGAAATAATGCAACATTTTAAAAATAAATCAATTATATAAATTAGAAACTGCGTCCCTTATGTTCAAACAAATACAAGGTGGAAACAAATCTCCTGCTTATAGTTGTAATTTGCATTCAAATCCATGCAAATACAATACAAGAAACAAAGCTCAATACATAACACATCATTGTAAAACAACTGTTGCACAACAATCTTTTTCTTATCAAGGCCCTTTCATTTAGAATTCTTTCCCAGCCAATTTAAAAACTAGCAACCAGACTTTCAAATGTTTTAGAAACAATCTTAAAAAATTCCTACTCAATTAATCGATATAAATAAGGATCAATAAAAGATTTTAGAAATTAAATTATAAAACTATGACCACGTCTTAATGTCTCTTTGTCTTTTCGGCGCCATAACTTGACAATGCATGAAGGTATTGCTTTTATACATCTGTAAAATAGAAATAGTGTATAATTAAATATTCAATAAGATCTAAATTTAATGATTTCAGTGAGCTACTTACTGCGGGAAAGCATTTTTATTTCAGATAAAAATGAATTCAAGAAGTTCAAGCACATGTCTTTCTAAGGAGCAATCATCAACACTGGTTCTCGTATCGATTCTCAATCAGGCCACAATCTTCAAAACAGTTTCAATCTCTATCAAGAAAGAGTGTATGCTACGCAAGAGAATTGGAATCAATTGATATAACAAATTCAAACCGTTGAATGGACAATCAACCTTATTTTTAACTGATTATTACTATCATTATACTCTCAGGCATCCAGCCAGCTGAGCTTCGCCGAATGGGAGCGACACTCTCCTTGGCTTACCGTAGATCTCTAAACCCCGATCATATCTTGCATGGTCTTTTAAGTGGGTCCTCAGATACTCGCCAAGTGAGACTAAGATTCAGTTTGTGCCAGGTGCGCGGAATCTCTTGGACAACCTTGCCAGACTGGCATCCGCGCTTAATACTCGCCAAATGAGACTAAGACGCGCGTTTGTGCCAGGTGCGCGGAATCTCTTGGACAACCTTGCCAGACTTGGCATCCGCGCTTCTGAATGGACAAATCACAAATGGAACGCGGAGTACTGTAAAAATGCTTCCAGGCTCCATGCTTTTGTGCCCGAGACCGGTGCCAGGCCTGTTGGGATGGGCTTACACCGAGCTGCTTGGGTTAAGCTCAACCGCCTGCGGACTGGTGTTGGGCGATTCCATTCGTCCATGCACAAATGGGGTCTCGCTCCTTCACCGAATTGCGAGTGTGGCGTCTCTGAGCAAACAGCAGACCATATACCAACAACGTGCCCTATACATTGGGCACCACATGGAGCACGAGATCTGACGGTTTCGGATGACAAAACTCGATGCTGGCTTAATGGCATCTGATCCAGGCAGTACAACAGTCTGGGATAGTAAAAGGATAAACCCTCGGCCCCAGTCCTGTTTGTGTCTGGCCTGGAGTGGATGCCCTTCAAACGACGACGACGACGAACTGATTATTTATTACACCACCAAGGTTTGCTATGGCAGTGCCAAGCATGCCTGTTAAGCGATGGAACTTCCGCAAGGCCAAATGGAGTCACTACATTGCTTCGACGAATAAATTCGCAAAGACTTTGTTGCCGCCTGATTCACTTAATGTGGATGCGGCTTACCAGGAATTCTGTAACACCATTAAAAAAACAGCCAAAAAGACTATCCCACGCGGGTATCGAAATAACTATATTCCGAATTGGGATGCAGTGTGAATTCCTCTATAAAACCTTTCTGCAGTTTCCTCAGGGCGACGACTCCAGTTTGGCTGCTACAGCTCTGCTTGCCAAGCTTGACAGAAAGCGGAGGGATCGATGGTCCGAGGCAGTTCGGAGCATTGACTTCTCACACTCTAGTCGAAAAGCGTGGAGTATTTTGAACAACCTTACTGGTAGGTCACGACACTCTCCTCGTCACTGTCCCGTTTCAGACAATGCTATTGCATCTCAGCTGGTTAGAAATGGGAAATACGAGGCTGTTGATCGCAAGTCATCTCGACTTGTCTCTCAAGAAGTGTCTGACTTTTGGAGGGCCACAACACCAGACGCAGTAAATATATCTGACAATTTTTCAAAGAGAGAATTTGCTGCTGCCCTTCAACACTTAAAACCAGGTAAAGCTCCGGGACCTGATTCCATCTGCCCAGAGCTTATACTCCATGCCGGAGCTGCTTTTAAAATCCTGGTTACGTGACTTCCTTTCTTCCTGTTTGCGCGCACTCAAAATTCCCAAGATCTGGAGAAGAGCGCTTGTGGTCGCGATCCCAAAACCAGGAAAGCCCGTGGGGGATCCAAAGAGTTATCGACCAATATCTCTGTTCTGTGTCCCCTACAAGATACTCGAGAGGCTTATGTAGGTCCGCGTTGAACCATTAATCGATCCACTGCTCCTTAAAGAGCAGGTTGGGTTCCGACGCGAGAAGTCAACCGTAGATCAAGTTGTTCTGCTAACCCAGAACATCGAGGATTCTTTCGAGGCTAAAAAGAAGGCCGGTGCCGCATTTGTCGATCTGACAGCTGCTTATGACACTGTCTAGCACCGTGGCCTTACCTGCAAGCTCCTGAGACTACTTCCAGATAAGCACATGGTCAAAATAATAATGGAGCTTGTCCGAAATCGAAGTTTCACCCTTACCACCGGTGACAGCAAGCAAAGCAGGCTACGCCGTCTTAAAAACGGCGTTCCTCAGGGATCAGTCTTGGCTCCCCTCCTATTTAACATCTATACGTACGATCTTCCTTCCATGATTTCCAGAAAGTTTGCTTATGCTGATAATTTAGCATTGTTGCATTCTTCTGGAAACTGGAAGGACTTGGAGGGGACCTTAAGCCAAGACATGTCTACACTTTCAGCGTATCTCCAGACTTGGAGGTTGAAGCTCAGTCACACTAAGACGGTGACGGCAGCCTTTCACTTAAATAACCGAGAGGTCAAACGTGAGCTAAAGGTCTACAACAATGGTAGTCGTTTACCGTTCTGTCCAACCCCTACTTATCTTGGGGTAAAACTGGACAGATTGCTCACGTTTCATTACCATTTATTGGCATTGCGCAAAAAACTATCATCGCGCGTCACACTGCTGAGGCGACTCGTGGGCTCGGGATGGGGTGCTGGTGCTGAAACACTACGCATAGCCACCTTGTCTCTAGTCTACTCAACAGCTGAGTACTGTGCGCCAGTCTGGTGTCGCAGTGCTCACACTCGCCTCATTGACAGTGTCTTGAATGACGCCTTGCGCACAGTTACTGGATGCCTGCATCCCACTCCAACGGACCACCTACCTGTACTCTTAGGCATCCAGCCAGCTGAGCTTCGCCGAATGGAAGCGACACTCTCCTTGGCTTACCGTGGATCTCTGGACCCCGATCATATTTTGCATGGTCTATTAAGTGGGTCCTCAGATACTGGCCAAGTGAGACTAAGATCCAGACGCCCGTTTGTGCCAGCTGCGCGGAATCTCTTGGACAACCTTGCCAGACTTGGCATCCGCGCTTCTGAATGGACAAATCACAAATGGAACGCGGAGTACTGTAAAAATGCTTCCAGGCTCCGTGCTTTTGTGCCCGAGACCGGTGCCAGGTCTGTTGGGATGGGCTTACACCGAGCAGCTTGGGTTAAGCTCAACCGCCTGCGGACTGGTGTTGGGCAATTCCATTCGTCCATGCACAAATGGGGTCTCGCTCCTTCACCAAATTGCGAGTGTGGCGCCTCTGAGCAAACCGCAGACCATGTACTAACAGTGTGCCCTATACTAACAGTGTGCCAGCACCACATGGAGCACGAGGTCTGACGGTTTTGGACGACAAAACTCGATGCTGGCTTAATGACACCACTGCCAGCATCTGATTCAGGCAGTGCAGCAGTCTGGGGTAGTAAAAGGATAAACCCTCGGCCCCAGTCCTGTTTGTGTCTGGCCTGGAGTGGATGCCCTTCAAACGACGACGACGACGACGAGTTGTTTCATGTTAAAAAACATGCATTGATATTTATACATTTGTTTTTGAAAACTTTGGTAGCTTTTGTTTAATGGGAGGAAACTTGTAACATTGTTCATTTCATATACATCTAAATTCAAATTTTATTAATTAGACAGTTACAAGGTCATGTTGTGTTTTTATTTCCCCCCCTCCTAACCCTTCTTGAAATACTGCACGTCTAGAATATTGTTTAAGCATTATATTTTGTTATTCTTTGGACCAGTATTGAACGACAGCTAAACTGAATAAAACAGTCTTTTGTTAAAAAAAAAAAAAACTATATCTCGAGTTTGGGACAGATGGCACTAGAGAGTACCACCTGTGGCATTGTGCATCACGCACGCCGAACCCGAGCTCACTGCCCGACCATGGTTTCGGGTTCGGCGTGCGTGATGCACAATGCCACAGGTGGTACTCTCTAGTGCCATCTGTCCCAAACTCGATATATTACAGCATCTGGTCATACGGCGTGCGTGATGCACAATGCCGTTCCTACCAGTGCAGTCTTGCACTTGGTAGGAACCACAAATCTTAAAACTATATCTATACTAATTTGTCTCATTTATTTTTATTGACTCCATAAGCATGTAAAATAAAGTCCAAGACAAATACTAGATTTATATCTAAGTTTAAAAAATAATTTATTTTGGTAATTAATTTCTATTATTCTAAATAAATATAATTACTATAATTATAAGTAAGATATTTCTGAATAAACCGTAAAAAGTTACAAGCAGCAGCTACAACATGTATTTACAACACACAACATTAACTATTGGTGCATTTTGCTCTCTCTAGCTCATTAGCAAAGGACTTTCGGTATACTACCCAAAAAATCAAAAAGAAAGTAGCCCCACAACGAAACCGTACAATATAAACAGCCGAAGAACAAACCAGGAATTTTGAGAAGCCCTTGAAAACAATGTACCCATTGTAATTAACTCTAGTTCCCAGCTTTTGTTTCCTTGCAATATAACAATTTCTCTAGTTAAAACACTCAGCTAATATAAACACCGCTGCATTTCAAACTTTTTTCAATTCTGAAGCAAATTTTCAAACTTTTTAGCTACTTATATTTAAAAAGTTAATATCGAAACAATGACGTTATAAACAAAGAACAATCACGAAAATCAAAACTGGGAATTTACAGATACAAAAAAGTAACAAAAAATAACTTTAAGCGTTTAATATTTAAACATTCAAGAAGATGTTAACATGGATTGAATGGCAATTTAAATTCTTTCCGTTAGCAAATAACATATTCCTATGCAAAAGTAAATTGACACTTTAATGGTTTCGATTATTGATATTGCTTACAGTTGTATTGGTGCCAAGAACAACTTTATACAAACCGAAATTAACTTAAAACATACATGCTTACATAATTCGAGTAAAACCAGTAATCATTTGTCAAATGGTTCAACAGCGTGGCTGGAAAGTAGGTAAAAGAATGCCGTTTGATGACTGACAACGTCTTGTCAACTTCAGTTTTCTTCATTCCCATAGTGTTTTTTTAAAAAGCATTTTACGACACTTAACTCTGTTTGGTGGCCTATTAACAAGCGTTCTAGATTACAGTCATGTCACTAATATCTCGAATATCGTAAGACTCATGATCAGAGAGCGAAATTTTGAGATGATTGGTTTACTAATCACTTAATAATCACTAAATAGAACAATTTATCAATGTTCTGCAAGCAGGAGGAAAAATAACAGGTACAATAGCCTAAAACATAAAACAGTGACGATGAGTGGAATAATTCTTTTTCAAATTTTTAATGTATGTTTCAATTCCCACCAACATATATTAACACGATAAAAAATTGGAATTAATTAAAAAAAAAGCAAAAATTTATTTGCAACGTGGCCAAAATAATTAAACTCAAGCGATATTTTTACAGTACAGCAGTTACATTGTAAACTGTTGTAACTCTTGAATTTCGTGGACTTCGTTTCAAAAAAATAGACCTGTCAAGCTTGCCGAAATTATTTACATTCACTGTATTTGCAAAAATATACTTTCGTGATACAAATTTTTTTATGACGAATTGTTCTATTTTAAAACAATTTTAACCAAAATTTTTTTAAAGAAAGTTGCTTTGGAGGTGTGTTCTTGTGCACTGTAAAGCAACCGGGAAATAACGTCAATGCACGATCTTATGCAGGGATTTCTAAAAGTGCATTCGAAAGTCAAAACAAACTTCGGTAATACCACGTTACTAAGTGCTTCTGTAAACCAAAATAGCTTATTTTGCCTCCAAATCATTCTTGTTGGTTTAGCAAGCAACTGTCTTTGGTTTATTACGAAATTTAAAAACCTTTTATCAATCTTAAATATTAAATTGCCAAACAAAAAAGCATAATGCTGCAGTAAACTTGTATTCTTGTTGATCAACAATTGGTAGTTTCTCAATATATTTTAATCTCATTTATTATTTTAATTTCCAGGACAACATTAAAAGCGCTAAACTTGGAGCTATCGCCAAGCAACTATTTTGACTGCTTTTGGGAATGTAAGATGGTGCAAAATGATTCCAAGATTATTTTTATTATCGTTAGGTTTTCTATATTTTGTTATTGCAAAAATACTTTGCGGCACTTTCTTGCTAAAATGTTAATGGGCGCCTACCAGTTATTCACGAGCTCTCTATGTTTTAACCAATTATATGTTTTAACCTTTGCTATCTTTACATAAACCAAGTATTTCTAGCATTTAGTCATTGTCAACGAGTTTTTCAGATGAGACTTGGCCTAAAAATTTCTTAAAAACAATAGTCTTTTTGATCGAAGATTACTAAAAGCGAAAAGAGTTACATGAAATGGTTCTGTCAGTATCATCATCCTAAAGTTCTGTACGAAAAAAATTTATTTTCACTTTAATTTTAATCTGGTCAGGCATCTTTAAGTATATACAGTATAAAGAAAACATAAATATCCTGAAAAACAACCTCCATTTTTTGCAAAACCATTTTGTTTCGATTTACATATTTCAATCGCAAAAGCGTTTTTGCTACAAATTAGCAAACAAAAACATTTAAAGCAAAAACTCTTGGGTTTTAAGATTATATTTTCAACCTTTCGAAAATTACGCAGAAGCTTTTTAAACATATTTGAAAGATTTTAAGCGAAGTTTTTTCAACTTTAGTTAGAGAGATAATTTTTAAAATCCATTCGTAAATAATAACAAGCAAAATTCAACATTTTATTACATTGTAAAGTTTGTTAAAAAAGCTGAATGTTTTCGATTATAATCAGTCCTTATCAAAACATCTAAAATTTTAGCACAATTTAACAATCAATTATAAAGGACAAATACATTCAATTAAAATATAAGCAACAGTTTTCTCAAGTCTATGCTGGCACTGTTATTACCAATTCAATTTGAAAGCAATGACAAGTACACAAAAACAACGTCAGAATTCACAGAAGAAAAAAAAGAGAATAAATAATACGAATCACATAACTAAATCAGAATAGTTGTAGCAAGAAAGACGAGCCGTTTTCATAAAGCTGTTTATTCAAATTTGGTTGATGCTTTTAAATTGGTAAAGCTTTATCAATTTTACAGTCGTAATCTGATGAACATTTCTTTACAACAACAAAATGATGCATTAAAGTGATTAAACTATCCGTATCTTTTTTATTACAAAAATTGCATTCAATAATATGTTCTTTTATTTTACTTTTGGCCTAAGAACCTAAATTTAAGTGTTCCTTTGCTCGTGTTACAACACGACGTGTTGACTTACCCATGTAAGTCAGACCTGGATTGCACGCGCACGAAAAGCGATAAACAACATTTGACAACAAAAGCGCAGATGTGTTAGATTTTAAATTGTAATAATTTTCAACTGTGCAAGTTTTATAATTAGGTGTTAAATACACAGTAAAAAATTTCCAAATAAGTTTCGAAATGTTTTTTGCAAATATGTGAGACTGTTTCCCCACATACGGAATTTCAAGTGCAATGGTTTCTTTTTTATTTGTAGGTTGCGTCTGATTAAATTTGTTTGTCTATTATTCAAAAACTGGTAAAGAACTTTATCGAAAAAATAGTTTAGTATCCATTATTAAAGAACATTGATCATAATTTTTCTACTTGATTTTGGAATAGCTGGCAATTGGAAGAAACATTTTTGGCACGATTAAGTATACAACTAATTAAGTTTGATTTCTATTTTAACGGACAAACTACTTTGAAATTCAAAAAAATACAGAAAAATATGAATCGGTTTTCTCCAAATCAAATGATTGTAAATTATTTTTGCATCATATAAACTTGAAATTTTATCAGAATAGCTATTACACATGTCTTCATTTTTGATTGGTTTATTGTAAAATTTCAATTGACAACTTGTTGGAACAAGAAAAAATGTCATAAAATCAGAGTAATATTCATAAAGTACTGTAAATAATAGCAAGCAACAGCCAACATTTTATCATTCATAATTTCAAAGATTAAATGAGTTTAACGTTTTCGACTTTCATAAGCCTTTATCAAAACATCTAAATTAACACAATTTATCACAATAGATCGTAAAATGAAAATTGAATACAGTGGGTGCAAATGAAATGTTGACAAAATGAAATTTCAACGAAAAGTTGTATTTTATTGACAGTAACTTATCGTTTCAGCATTGACAGTGAAAACAACGCATGATTTTAGCAATAGTAGTCTTGTTATTTAGTATTTAGTCATAAACCCCATGGCCTGGATTACATCTTCGAGGCATTGAATCAGCCAACTTTTCAAAATAATCGGTTTCCATTGTAACCCACAAGGTTTTCAGTACATGTGTTAGTTCGGAGATGTTAACTGGCTGGGCTTCTTGTACCTTATTTTTCATCGCATTCCATGCGTTTTCTATCGGGCTAAGGTCGGGAGAGTTACCGGGCTACTCTAAAGTGGGTATATTTTCTTCAGATAACCACTTTTTCACAAGTTTTGTTGGGTGTGCGTGGGCACCATTATGCATAAAATGTGTGGGTTGATGAATGGCTCAAAAAGGCAGCAAGTGATTCTGCAAAACTTGGAGATAGTTAGATCCCCGCATTGTGACATTTTTAGGTAAGAAATATAATCCAGCTCGCCCGTGGGTACCACTAAACGCACCCTAGACCATCACACCATCTGAATGCTTAACCATCTTAACGGTGTACCGTGGGTCATGCCTTGGTACGTTTATGGGCCTTCTGATCACTTTTGACTGCCCCCTCACCAGTCGGAATGTGCTCTCGTCAGAAAACATCACTTTTCGCCCCTGTTGAGGTGTCCAGTGTTGATAATTCTTTGCAAAAGTTAGCTCTTTTTTCTCATTTTCTCTGTCAGAAGGGGCTTTTTTGCAGCACGCCTACAGGGGAGGCCCAAGTCATTTTTCAACCGATGCTGGATGGTTCTGATGGATAGGGGAGACCGGGTCTGGTTGACACAAATTTCCAACTTTATAATCTAGCGAATAGTTGGTCGATTTTCAAAAATTATTTTTGTTTTTTTCTTTAGTTAAAGTCTTCAGCTATAACTTTAGAGTATTTTTTTGATTTTTCAGCAACAATAAACATGTTTTTGGAGAGTTTTAAAACAGGCAATTAAATTGTGACAACCTGGACAAATCTGTCCTTGTTGTTACAAGCATTGGGGTAAAATGTCACAGCTATTTGTAAGTCGACACTTACTCAGTTGCTTTTAAATTTTGCTTTACGCCAAGATCAAACAAACAATTTATTGATAAAAAAAAATACAAAAATATTACGTACATACATGTCAAGTAAAAATAGCACCGTATTTTTTGTCCAGTTAGCTGTTTACAAAGATGTTTTAGTTTTGCTTTACAGTCGAGCACCTGATACATTTAGATAAGATCAGAGTTACACTAGCTGTGTTTAAGGAAGGATAAGTAACCAAAATAGGCATGCAATCTGCACATTTAGTTGCACGAAACAGCTTGATTATTTTAATGAAAACATCAAATGTTTTTACGCTCAGTTTTTTGTGGGTGCAGCGAACATGTTTAACAAAGTGCTTTAAAAAGTCTAAAAAGTGCTCTCCTGTCATCCATCTAGATGAATTCGCACCTTCTTTGCTTCCAGGTGGCGCTCCATTAAGAAAATGCCTTTGAAATTTTACTCGGGAGAAAATAAAGTGAGGAGGGATAGAATTTTCACTTGCTGATATGGTGCCTCCTACAGTAATAAGTGTACCTCACTCAGCCGATGTTATAGCGCCTATTTGTTTCGTTCCACGTCTTCCAATAATTCTATCAGGCTTACGTACAGTAGTTACGCCTGTTTCGTCCATGTTCCAAATGTCCAAAGGTTGAAAGTTATGCCTATTTAGACTAATTTCAAATTTTGGAAAAAAGAATTAACATTGTTTTTGTTAAAGCTACTTACCCTAGCTAAATATGTACTTTCTGGAATGCGGAGTGACAATTGGTGGTGTCTTTTTAAAAAAGATGTAAGCCAATCAGGACCAGCTTGTTATTTGTCATACCAACTTTTTGGTATTTCTATACGGTTAGCTTTAAAAAGTTTTAAGCAAGTTTTCGGGATTCCCTTGTTGATAATCCAAAATAAATATCCGATGCTTTTAAAAGATACTCGACGATCATTATTTCTTGTGCATCTGTAAACACCTGCCTCTTTCTGGTGTACCCCACAGTTGTTGTTGGAAATGAATCTTCTTTTTTAATTTCTTCGTCAGAAAATTTTTTTTCTATAACTTAAAAGTGTTTTGTAATTGATACCAAAACTCTCAGCAAGTTTTTCGAATACTCTCTCCGGTACTTTTATAATGTGTCAAACTGCTGTCAACATTTCATCAGGTTTAGCTATACCTCGTTCACTTTTTCTTGTATAACCCGTTCCCTGCGTAAGACGAGAATTCTCGTCTTCGGCAATCGCTATCTCCCTGCGGAAGACGAGAATTCTCGTCTTGCAGTCGCATTTTTTCATGGCGCAATTTTTCTATTGTATTCTATTTAGAAAGCACTTTAACAACTTAACAGACACAATTTGAAAGTTTCCTGTGTTGTTTTGTTTGTAAAGCTGTTAAGTAACTCGGAACGGATTAAGATTTGGTGGTTCGAAACTTTTATAGTCAACGTTCTCTCGAGCATTTTGCCGAGTTTGAAACATGTTGTAAAAAAAATTAAATAGAAAGTTAACACTTTTTTACGTAGACTCATTGTTTGAAACTTGATTTTAATATTTTTTAGTTGAAGAAATCAAGCTCTAGTAACAAAATTCCTTGTTTAGTAACAGAATTCCTTGTTTTTTTTAGTTTACTCGTATGACAGTGCATTAGAAAAATTGATTTCAGGGTTTGAATGACGGTACCTCTTTTAAGTTCTATTTCGCAATTTAGTATTATTAGGCCTTAGACATTTATTTTGTACAGTATTTTAATTTGCTTTGAATATGAAGTTTTTTTGAAAAATCTACAACTTTTTGAAAACAACGTGATGCGTTAAAATATAATACAATCGAATAAAGCGGCGGTTGACTTAAAACAACAATATAAGTTAAATGTATTCACATACAGATCAGCATTTTGTAGCTTTTTTCGAAACTCTAATTTTTTTGAGGTACAATATTAGTTTTTTAATTTTTTGACACGAGAAAGGTGCATAATATGCCTTCTACCTTTCTTTTACCATAATTGCTCATCCAGGCTATGTAAATAACGTGATGAGCAGTTAGATCTAAGTCATAAATAAACCGTATGTGTTTTTCAGTGCACATATTTTAGTTGCGTATTAACAATTGTTTGATAAAAGCGAGTTTATATTATATAATAATGCAAGCAAGCAAGTGGCTTCGAATATCTGATGACGACTTGGTATCACGAATCATCGATGCGAGTGATCATGCTTCGTCATTTGAAGACTCCGACCTTGAAAGTTTTAATGATGAAGCTTGTTTACTGAATGCCACTGCTCTAGACAGTGATAATGATGCTGAAGTTCAAAACGATGATCAATGGAACTTGAATGGAAGAAGACGAATTAGATTTCCTTTCACGGGCAATAGTGGAATAAAAGTAGAAATAAAAAATCCTTTAGATCCTTTAGAATTTTTTGAAATTTTTTTAACGACGATTTAATAAATATAATCGTTACTGAAACTAATCGTTACGCTAGTCAGTTTTTAGAAGAAAGTTTCAGTCAATTAAAAGCTCGGTCACGATCTAAAGAGTGGGTTGAAACTGACCCTGATGCAATAAGGGTTTTCCTTGCCCTCATTCTGCTGCAAGGAGTTTGTCACAAGCCAGAACTCCAGCAATATTTTAGCAAAAGGGCTTCTCTACTGAGTCCTTTTTTTGGAGAAGTTATTGAAAAAGACCGCTTCCTTCTACTGAGCAAATTTTTACATTTTGCAAATAATAAAGATTTTAGTCCCAACAGCAACATACCCAAAAAACTTTATAAACTGTGGCCTGTACTGACTCATATGAAAAAAAGGTTTTCTGAAGTCTACCAACCAGAGCGAGATATGGCGGTGGATGAATCGTTGTTATTGTGGAAAGGTCGTTTAGGCTGGAAGCAATACATCCCGACAAAAAGAGCAAAATTTGGGATAAAATCGTTTGAAATTTGCGAATCGGTTTCGGGTTATATTTGGAACTTTTTTATATACATTGGTAAAGATACGATATACGATGAAAGTATAAACGAAAGTATACCGATGGGAAGCAAAGTTGTTCAAACCCTTGTGAAACCACTGTACGGAAAAGGGTACTGCATTAACATGGACAAATTTTTCAGCTCTCCAGAGTTATTTGAAACTCTTTGCGAAAATGGCACCGATGCTGTGGGAACAATTAGAGCCAACAGAAAAGGTGTTCCGAAGCAACTTATCCAGCACAAGCTGAAAAAAGGAGAACTAAAAGCATTGTATAATGGAAGATTAATGCTTTTAAAATGGAAGGACAAAAAAGATGTGCATATCATGAGCACCTTTCATGATGCAAGTGTGAAGGAAGTCGGTAGGCAAGATGCCCGTAAAATAAAGCCCATAGTTTGCTGTGACTATAACGACACTATGGGTGGTGTTGACCTCAGCGATTGCTTTTTGTCATCGCACCCAAGTGCTAGAAAACGTCTGAAAAAATATTATCAAAAGCAATTTAGGCACATTCTTGATATGGCCGTTTTAAATGCCCATATTTTGTTTAAAAAAAGTGGGGGAAAAGATTCCAGACTTGCTTTTATCTTGAACTTAATAGATCGTTTGGTAGAAACCTACAACCGAAAAAAGCAAGAAAGTTTCAAAGGAAGAAGATCACTCACAGATACTCCTCTACGGCTCACTGCTCGTCACTTTCCAGCTTACCTGCCAGCGACATCAAAAAAGAAGCGCGCTACGAGGAGATGCAAAGTTTGCATATCGCATGGCATAAGAAAAGAGACTAGTTATTTCTGCGTAAATTGCGATGTGCCTCTGTGTGCAGTACCATGTTTTGAAACATATCACACTGTGCTGCATTATTAACTATTAAATGTCTCTTTAGTTGTTTTATGTCAAATGCTTTGTACTTTTATTCGACTGTATTATGTTTTATCGCATTGCATTGTTTTTGAAGTGTTATACGTTTTTTAAAATAAATTTTATTTTACCTGGCTACAAATTATTGTCCAATACTTTATTCAGTAAATATAGTAAAAAAGAACTGATAGACGTAATGATATATAATGATTAAAAACTGATTGTAGTGTCCTCCGAGGGCTGACTTTTATATTTTTTAAAATATACCCCAATAATCTCTGCTAAATAGGGAATTTTGCAACTAAAATAAAATTTTTTCAAAAAATTGCTTTTATCTTGCATTGCCTTTTTATAAGGGCAGATAAAACCGCGCTTATTGAACACATCTAGTAGACTTGCTGGATGTGCAGTTTTTATTTCGTTTTATAGCCTCAAATTTTTAAAACTTTCTATTGCAAGATTTAAGCCATATTTTGATTTTTTTTGGGGTATATTTCGCAAGATTATAAGCCTCAGAATTAATGTTTTGTTAATCTCTATATTTATTATCCCAATACACAGGAAAGCAACGGAGGGGCTAATACATATAGTAAGAAATTACCCCAACCTGTTTCTAGAGATGTAAAATATTGCTATCCGCTTGAAATTTAATAGAGATATGACTACAATTTAGAAATGCTTGCCAAGACCACAAAAGCAGGGAAATTTGCGGTAAGTGTCTTTCCCAAGGACACAACAGAATGGCGCGAATAGGTTTTGAAGGGTGACCATGTCGATCACAATCCCGGCACCATTTGACCACACTGCTGATTATACGAAGGTTAACGTTTTGTGGCTACTGTTCTTACTGTTTTCAAAACTTTAATTTTTTGAGATACAATATTAGTTTTTCTAAAAGTTTTGAAATATTTTATTGCAAGATTGAAAATATATTTTAATTTTTCTAAATTCGAATTATCAATTATAGTTAAAAATGCAAGTAATTTTTTTGTATAACTTCTTTATAGGATAACTAAATAAAATGCATCGAAACATTCAGAAATAGTAAATTTATACGTTAATAAATTTTAAAGTTTTTCTAATGTATCGTATTTATTGCATTAATTATCGGCTTTTATTTCAAGAAGGATTAATTTTCCTCTGTGTGACTTAACGGCTTCTAAAACAGATTAATAGGGGAATCCCCACACAATTTGCGACAGCAAGAAAAGATTCATTTTAAACAGCGAGGCGCATTTTAATTACGCACTGAGAAACGGTTTGTGAAAATTTAATTCCGCAGTTAACGGGATAATTACGCGACATTATTATAATTACTGTACATATATATATAATTATATATATGTATATAATCCAGTAATGTTTCGCTTTGCCGGTACAGTGCTTAATAACACACGGTTAGAGCAAGTATGCTATATTTTAAAATCTTAGGCGTCTAATAAAGCTGTTGAGTTTCTTCAGCAGACATTTGAGGTAGTGCTGATTTCCTGGTATTAGAATATATATATATATATATATAACTTTCCTAAACAGTAAAAAGAAAACATGATATTCTCACTGGAAATTTAAAATATTTTTACAATTATCGGTTTTGTGCGTGTTAAATTTTGAAGTTACTCTTGGTTGGTCCATATCTCAAAAGCAAATCAGCAAGAACAATTATTTTTTTTTGGAAAACACTTCATTTAATGTCTCAAATGTCCCAAGCTGTAAATACGCTTCAACGTTTCTCAATGAAGCAAACACTAATATTTTAATAGCAAAGACGGACTGCTATAATTTAACAATTTTTTTGCTGCCAATGTTAAAAAGTTGAGATTTCAAAGTAGGCTACACATATTTTAATAAATCGGTCTCTAAATTTCTGCTTTTAATCTTTACATAAATAAAACAGCTGTTAGGCATATTGAGCTTATATAAATTTAACATTTCGACATACCGTGATGAGCTATATTTTTAAAAACACACCAAAACTATATAATTAAACAGTTTGTTTAGCATGGGGTTGGTTGTCACAGTGTGACAATCTTCACTAATTTTTTTGTGACAACATGTACGGACCTGCCATCTTGAATTCGACTAAACCTAATTGAAAAACTGTACTACCAGCTAAATAAAGACTTGTTTTACAAAAGTGCCAATGTTTTTACGCCTCCAATGACATATCGATGTTGATAATAACTCTACCCTAGTTGCTTCTATCCTTTCTTAAACAAAAACAAAAAAATTTTGAATTTTTAGTAAAAATTAGTATTTTAAACTTTATTCAAACTGTTCTTACTCAATCAAAGTCAAACTACATATGGCAAACAAAGAGGTAAAGACACGTGATTTAACATTAAAGTGATTATTGCACAAGGTTGCGAAATACTCAAAAAATTAAATGTGACAACCAGGACAGAGAACAACCAGACCTGGTCTCCCCTACTCCTTCCAACAGTTTTGGGTGCTTCTTTTTCAAACTTGCAGGTGTGATTGATGGTCTGAGGAGCACTTCTCGCCTTAAAAGATGATCTGTCCCAGCTGTTGTCTTTCGCTTCCTACCAGAACCAATTTTTCGTTTCGGAACAGTACCCTCTGGTAGGCCTTTTCTAACCTTTAACAAGGTGTAAACAGTCTGTCCTGAAACGTTCAAATCAACCGCAACTTTTGTTACAGGCACGCCCATTTTGATTTTTGTTAAAGCCTGATCCTTTTCAATCCCTGATAACTTCTTTCTTCCCATTTTTCTTTTTAACAAGCAAATGACAACAGCCCAAAATTGCTAAAATTTCGCTTATGAAGTGCTGAATAATGGCAGCCTTACCAACCTTGTGGTTGCACTACAGCGACACCTGTGGTGACTGTTACAACTGGTAAGGAGAATGTCTCCCTACTGACCGGAGATCAATCAGAAATACGAGAGAGAACACAAGAAAAAGGCTACGCGAAGTTACGTGTCAACATGTTTTTGCGCAAATGATGTAAACATTTTTTTTGCGCCCACTGTGCAATTAAACTAGAATATATACCACAGTTTTATCAGGTTTATGCTTATACTGATTGTACTAATTTAATTTAAAAGCAATAACAATTCAGTAATTAAATCAGTCATACTACTGTGAGCATAAATTTGAGCCAACTGCTGAAAGTATTATAGTTTAATTCATTGTTGTTTAAAAATTATACTGTTGAATACTATTGACGGACGATGCGGCTAGCTGTGAGGTCCCTCAAGAAGACGAACAATAAAACCTTCAGCGTGGCAAAAAGACTATTTATTGTTTTAATTTACTGTGCATTTTTGTACTTAAAAGATTTGTTTTAGTAGCTTTTCTTTAACTGCATAATTTAGAATTTTTTCCTTTCTTTGGCTTTAAATACAGTTTATAGTGACGTAATAATCCATTGTAACTTGACTTATTCGTTTTAAACGTGGTCATTTAGCTTAGCTAGCTTAGGGTTAGGTTAGTGTTTTACTTGTTTATATGCTAATTTAGCTAGAGTAGGGTTAGGTATGTTTTGTAATAAGTAATTTTGTTTGTGTTAGGTATGTTTATTAATTAATCCTTTATTTTTAAATTTCTATTTGAATAAGATCAGTGGTAGTTTAATTGTTTTAAATTTCTATTTGAATAAGGTTAAAAAAATTGTGTAACCGAAATTGTTTTGATTTGCTATTAAATCATTTGTTGATCCAAAACAATCAAATTTTCAAATCCCTGACTGCGCAGGTTTAGACGAGTCATTCCCCTGGTCCCTTAGAAACATACGGTAGATGCTTTGATAAGGACTAATAAAAGTCGAAAATGTTTAGCTCTTTTTTTAATATAAACTTTGAAATTATTATTGTGAATAATTTTTCTATTTTGTATTTGTGTGTTTATTTTATCGTCGTCGTCGTCATCGTTTGAAGGGCATCCACTCCAGGCCAGACACAAACAGAACTGGGGCCGAGGGTTTATCCTTTAACTACCCCAGACTGCTGCACTGCCTGAATCAGATGCTGGCAGTGGTGTCATTAAGCCAGCATCGAGTTTCGTCGTCCAAAACCGTCAGACCTTGTGCTCCATGTGGTGCCCAATGTATAGGGCACACTGTTAGTACATGGTCTGCGGTTTGCTCAGAGGCGCCACACTCGCAATTCGGTGAAGGAGCGAGACCCCATTTGTGCATGGACGAATGGAATCGCCCAACACCAGTCCGCAGGCGGTTGAGCTTAACCCAAGCAGCTCGGTGTAAGCCCATCCCAACAGGCCTGGCACTGGTCCTGGGCACAAAAGCACGGAGCCTGGAAGCATTTTTACAGTACTCCGCGTTCCATTTGTGATTTGTCCATTCAGAAGCGCGGATGCCAAGTCTGGCAAGGTTGTCCAAGAGATTCCGCGCAGCTGGCACAAACGGGCGTCTGGATCTTAGTCTCATTTGGCCAGTATCTGAGGACCCACTTAATAGACCATGCAAGATATGATCGGGGTCCAGAGATCCATGGTAAGCCAAGGAGAGTGTCGCTTCCATTCGGCGAAGCTCAGCTGGCTGGATGCCTAAGAGTACAGGTAGGTGGTCCGTTGGAGTGGGATGCAGGCATCCAGTAACTGTGCGCAAGGCGTCATTCAAGACACTGTCAATGAGGCGAGTGTGAGCACTGCGACACCAGACTGGCGCACAGTACTCAGCTGTTGAGTAGACTAGAGACAAGGTGGCTATGCGTAGTGTTTCAGCACCAGCACCCCATCCCGAGCCCACGAGTCGCCTCAGCAGTGTGACGCGCGATGATAGTTTTTTGCGCAATGCCAATAAATGGTAATGAAACGTGAGCAATCTGTCCAGTTTTACCCCAAGATAAGTAGGGGTTGGACAGAACGGTAAACGACTACCATTGTTGTAGACCTTTAGCTCACGTTTGACCTCTCGGTTATTTAAGTGAAAGGCTGCCGTCACCGTCTTAGTGTGACTGAGCTTCAACCTCCAAGTCTGGAGATACGCTGAAAGTGTAGACATGTCTTGGCTTAAGGTCCCCTCCAAGTCCTTCCAGTTTCCAGAAGAATGCAACAATGCTAAATTATCAGCATAAGCAAACTTTCTGGAGATCATGGAAGGAAGATCGTACGTATAGATGTTAAATAGGAGGGGAGCCAAGACTGATCCCTGAGGAACGCCGTTTTTAAGACGGCGTAGCCTGCTTTGCTTGCTGTCACCGGTGGTAAGGGTGAAACTTCGATTTCGGACAAGCTCCATTATTATTTTGACCATGTGCTTATCTGGAAGTAGTCTCAGCAGCTTGCAGGTAAGGCCACGGTGCCAGACAGTGTCATAAGCAGCTGTCAGATCGACAAATGCGGCACCGGCCTTCTTTTTAGCCTCGAAAGAATCCTCGATGTTCTGGGTTAGCAGAACAACTTGATCTACGGTTGACTTCCCGGATCGGAACACAGCCTGCACTTTAGAAAGCAGTGGATCAATTAATGGTTTAACGCTGGCGTAGATAAGCCTCTCGAGTATCTTGTAGGGGACACAGAGCAGAGATATTGGTCGATAACTCTTTGGATCCCCCACGGGCTTTCCTGGTTTTGGGATCGCGCCACAAGCGCTCTTCTCCAGATCTTGGGAATTTTGAGTGCGCGCAAACAGGAAGAAAGGAAGTCACGTTACCAAGACTTTAAAGCAGCTCCGGCATGGAGTATAAGCTCGGAGCAGATGGAATCAAGACCCGGAGCTTTACCTGGTTTTAAATGTTGAAGGGCAGCAGTGAATTCTCTCTGTGAAAAATTGTCAGATATATTTACTGCGTCTGGTGTTGTGGCCCTCCAAAGGTCAGACACTTCTTGAGAGACAAGTCGAGATGACTTGCGATCAACAGCCTCGTATTTCCCATTTCTAACCAGCTGAGATGCAATAGCATTGTCTGAAACGGGACAGTGACGAGGAGAGTGTCGTGACCTACCAGTAAGGTTGTTCAAAATACTCCACGCTTTTCGACTAGAGTGTGAGAAGTCAATGCTCCGAACTGCCTCGGACCATCGATCCCTCCGCTTTCTGTCAAGCTTGGCAAGCAGAGCTGTAGCAGCCAAACTGGAGTGGTCTCCCTGAGAAAACTGCAGGAAAGTTCTATAGAGAATTCACGCTCCGCGTCCCAATTCGGAATATAGTTATTTCGATACCCGCGTGGGATAGTCTTTTTGGCTGTTTTTTTAATGGTGTTACAGAATTCCTGGTAAGCCGCATCCACATCAAGTGAATCGGGCGGCAACAAAGTCTTTGCGAATTTATTCGTCGAAGCAATGTAGTGACTCCATTTGGCCTTGCGGAAGTTCCATCGCTTAACAGGCATGCTTGGCACTGCCATAGCAAACCTTGGTGGTGTAATAAGCGAAGGCCGATGTTATGACCTGAGGAACTTGTCAAGGACACGTCTATCCGATAAGCGACTGTTTGGACCTACGGTAGCGAAAGCTAGATCTGGATTGGTGCCAGTGTTCCAGCGGCCGGAATAAAAACTGGCAGTATCCTTGGCATTATATAGCAGGGCAAGACAATTAATACTTGCCCAGCCAGCCAAGCACTTACCGTCCGGACTGTTGTCATCGTAACCCCAGTCAGCATGACGACAGTTAAAATCGCCAGCGTACAGACAGGGGTGAGGAAACACTGGGAGATCCAGGGTTCGCAATCGCGTTGGCGGTGGTTTCTAGACGTTGACTATTCTATAGTCATCAACGTCCACACACAACCATTCGATCTCCGATGTCGGTGGAGATTGGTCCAAAAGCGTGTATCTCAGTCGCTCGTCGACAAACGTGACAAGGCCATGCTTCCTGCTTAAAGAAGACCCAGCTAGTTGGTAGTTTGGATGTACCAACTTCTCTGCATCAGTTCAGTGGATCTCCTGTAAAAGGATGACGAGTGCCTCAAACTGCATAGCGAGGTGATGAAGAACGTTCATCTTGCTTGCAGTGAGGCCTTCGATATTCAGCTGAAGAATAGTGGGTCTTCGGAACTTGTTGGCAATATGCCCTGAAAAGGGAAGTTTTATCCTGACATTGCCCGTCCTGAAAAGAACATTTGCCGATTAGCAGACCCACACTGAACATCGGAATGGGTGGATACCCTTCCGTTTTGGTAGGTTCGGTTTCAGTTTGTCATTTTAACAGCAATGAGCAGACTTACTCACGGCCCAGGCTGCAAGAAAGCACCTAGCATCTGGGCAAGATGTAGTATTAGAAGGGCTGTGTTGATGAAGAACTCATTACAGTTTTGTTAACATGTTTAATCGAGATGATGTTACTTAAGCTTGAACTACGAAAGAGATCTCCAAAAATAAGTCTTTGCCTGCACATTTGATAAGACCATGGCTTACTCCATATCCCAGAGCTGTAAGCGTCCTTTGTACTTCTAATACCTTTTCTGTCAGAGTGGCTTCTCTGGATTGTTGAGAGTAAAAAACACGGTCAAGAATGGAATAATAGTAGAACCAGATTTTTGGTGTGTTCTGGCAATAACAGCACCAACCATAGGAAAATTTTTTGCCAAGATATAACACCGGTCTTTATTGATGTTGTTTTTATATAAAAGTCCAGTTTGATAGTGAATTTTTATTCCACAGAGTTTTATTTTTGATTTTTGTTAAAGAGCTTCACAAATGAATTAGATAGCCTGCGAACGTCTAAATAAAAGTTTTTTTAAGGAATCAAGGGTCGTTATGTTACCTTGGGTTGCCAAAGTTGGTCGAGATATAAAAAAGATTTAAAAGCACTGTTTTAGCTGATACAATCTAGCTGAGTAATTGATTCTGCCTAAAGAGGTTAGAATTGTTTGGTGTTACTGTGATAGTGTTTAAGTAATCAAGGATTAGGTTGACGCCTTGGTAGTTAATTCTATAAGGAGATAGAATTTTTTGCAAGAACCATTGAGTTAATATTAGCTATCGGGGTGCTAAATTATGCCTAAAGTAGTCAGTACAAAGTTGTTGAGTAACTATTCGCAGTTGTTGATAATGTAAAGCGCTTTGAAGTTTTCTGAAGCCTGAGAGTCAAGTTTAACAAGAACTGGTCGAGTTTGTTGATTTTGTGAATGATATATTCTTTATAGTTAAAAAATGTGGTTTCTTGCTATCTGTTGAGAAAACTTTTTGAGAGAATTCATTTGTGCTTAGCTGAAACTAACTCTATTAAGAACTTCAGTCTTGCGAAAACTAGTTCTTGAACCGGTACAAAAAAATAAATAAGCAAAGCTTTGCTTCAGCGAAGGTATTTGGGTTACCTAGTTCAACTGGTCTTTTAAGATTCCCGAGTAAAAATTGTGACACAATGGCGTGATGTCAAATTCTACTTCAGCAAACAAACACAACTGTCGGGGTTTGCAGTTCTGAAGTTGAATTATATTTTGTATTTGGTGTCTTCCGTCGGCTTAAGTAAGCCCAAAACTTTTTTTTGTAAACTAGTTTTTAATGTTCATTTAAAAAATAAATAAATGTTAAATCCGATCTGGCTGTTTGTTATTGTTACACGGTTTAAAAAAATAACCTTTTTTACGCAACCGTAAAATCATAAAAGTTTTATTACCAAAAATTACAAATCATATTACAGCTAAGTAGTAGTTAACCTTTTGTTATAGTGATGAGAAAGCTTTTATTTGCTATTAAATAAAATTACAACAAGCATTACTCTAAAAACTTCGTGCCTCAACAAACACAACTCGCGGCATTTCACTGGCAAAAATACTGTTATTCTGTGAAAACTTTTATTTGTTTTTTTGTTTTATATTTAACATGATATGACTTTAATTCAGAGCTGTTTGACAAAGTATCCCAATGTTAGTTAAGTTAAGTAATCTTAAAAGTCCTCGGCTTTGTTTTCTTAAGGCAAACATGACCAGAACAGAACGTTTAGCCGATTGTGCCGACTAGGTTTGTATTAAAATCCACTTCATACTCTTTGACCACGCTGCTGCTCTCCCAACCGACTTGAAAAAGCAAAATATTTCAAAACCAATATCGAACCAATTTGAATGTAATGTGTTTTGCTTTTTATACAAAATTGAACCAATAACAGGATATTAGTTTCTTTACAACATTACAATACAAATTCAAACTTTTAAACATCTTATTGTGAAAAAAAGATAAATTTAAGCGCTTATAATTACTGGCAAACTTGATATTTCACAATTACTGTAGATTTCAACAACAAAGTATACATGTCATTTACTTGGCTTTATGTTATTATTAAATTTAAAAATTTATAGTCGATTAGCAGTGACATATTTATAAGCTGCTCAAGTTAATCTTCACACAATTAACATCAGGCGGCAAAAATATCTGTGCATTGTTCAGAAATTATCATTTGATACAATCGTCGAGCTATTTAAAAAAATTTATTTATTTGATCTTTATCAACAGTAAAAGCTAAAATATTTAGAAAAGATGCGAATTAAAATAAAAACTTTAAGGACTTTAGGCCAGTGGTTCTCAACCGGGGTGCCATTTGCCATTCGCTGGGGTGCCGAGAGCTATTGCACATTATTTATTTGTCTAGGAAAAAAGTTGAATGCTGTGATGTTATTTTAAGGTATAAACTTCAATTCATTTTGATAGAAAAGTGACCTTCAAGTTCATGCTTAGGTGAAAATTTGAGATGGCTTCGAATAATTGCTTTACATTGACGATGACGCCATACCAACTTTTCGGTTCAGTCAGTTACTGTTCAAAATCATACTGTTCTTTTCAAATTTTGAACAACAATGAAGCCTCACTATGTCGTTTCATACTATCTCATTCATACTCCCGCTTGTATCAGATAAGTTCATTCAAGAAAAATTAATTTGCTGACTGAAAAGAAAATGAATAGTTTGATAGAGAAAGAAACAAAACGCAGTGTTAAGTTTTTTTTGCATTAATACAATGGAGAAATTTATCACGAGGAAAAGAAAGTTAAGCAGTGATCAAAGCGCATTTGCCGTTGCTGAAAGTGAAAGTACTGGTAAGGTTTCAGTTTCATTTACTGAAACAGAAAGTACAGAAAAGGGTACCCGTACATTAGAAAAAAAGAAGAAACACCGGCTATATTGCAATAGTTATTTGAATTTTGGCTTTACTTGGTGCGGCGACGAAGAACAACCCCCACCACAATGTCTTATCTGTGATACGAAATTGTCAAATGAGGCTATTGTGCCAAGTAAATTGAGTAGACACTTTTTAAAAAAGCACGGAAATCTTTCTGACAAACCGCAAGCTATTTCAAAAGACTTTTGGAAAAACGAAAGCAACAAAGTCTGACATTTACCAAAACTTTTCAAGTTTCTACGAAAAGTCAACATGCCAGCTAGTCAACATGCAGAAATAATAGCTAAAAATTCAAAGCCTCACACGGAAGCAGAAAAAGTAATTTTTCCTGCTTGCTGTGCGATTGTGAAAACAATGTTTGGGCCCGAAGCTGAGGAAAAAATAAGACAGATTCCTTTGTCAAATGATACCATTCGCAGACGTATTTGTGACATGTCAACGGATATGCAAGATACTGCTATTTTTTCTGTAAAGCAAAGCAAAATGTTTATGATGCAAGTTGACGAATCAACTGACATCAGTGGAAAAGCTCAATTAATAGCTTTTATCCGGTTTGTCAGTGATGGAAAGATATCTGACCAATTTTTCTGTTGTAAAGAACTTAAAGAAAGAACGACTGGTCAAGATATTTTTGATACTCTTAGTAAGTATTTGGAAGAAAATGAATTAACATGGAAAGAATGTGTAGGACTGTGTACGGATGGAGCTCCATTTATGATTTGGTCAATCAAAGGATTTGTGTCACTTGTGAAAAAAGTTAATAGTGAAATCATAACAACCCACTGTTTTCTTCATCGATGAAGTGCTTATTGGAAAAACATTGAACTCGGACTTAACACAAGTGTTGAAAGAAGTTATAGAAATGGTAAACTACATCAAAGCTAGACCACTTAAATCACGATTATTTACAAAGCTCTGCAAAGAAATAGAAACAAATTATGAAAATCTTCTGTTACACACGGAGGCAAGATGGCTTTCACGTGGAAAAGCATTGTCACGAGTATATGAGCTGAAAGAGGAGATGTTAGCTTTTTTTAGTCTTGAAAGACAAGGAGAATTTTGTAATTTGCTTTGCGATGACAGCTGGAAGTCCAATTAGCATATTTGGTAGACATCTTTGACCACTTAAATAAGACAAATTCCGATATGCAAGCCAAGAATGAAAATCTGTTATCTTTAGCAGACAAAATGAGAGCTCTACAAGAAAAATTGAAAGTGTGGTCATTACAAATATAGGAAGGAAACTCTGACATGTTTTTTCATTTTTCGAAAACGAATAACAAAAAAATGGTTTCATCGATTATTAAACATCTCAAGTCTTTGCAAGACAAAATTGAGAAATATTTTCCAACACTGTCCACTGAAAACTATAAATGGGTAGAAATCCATTTTTACCCCTGGATACCCATGTATTTTGAATCTGAAAGAAGAAGAAGAACTTATTGACATACGTAACGACGGTAACATTAAGCTGTTGCACAAGAAGATGCCTCTGGATGAATTTTGGATTAAAATTCAAAATGAATACCCTAACATTGGAAAAAAGGCATTGGTTATTTTACTTCAATTTTCCACAACGTACCTATGCGAAACCGCATTTTCCGTTTCAACAAACTAAAAACAAGAAAAAGAGAAAGGCTACTTGTTGTGGATGAAGAAATGCGAGTAGCATTATCGAATGTGCGCCCCAACATTGAGAGAATTTGCGCTAAAAATTAGGCACAAATTTTGCACTGACTTTTAAAATAAATTAAATCATTTTTATGACATTTTTAGTGTTCTGTTTAACTGTTATTAATCAAAACTATTTCAATATAGTGTTTTGATGCAAACTTTACTCTTAAAATTGATTTTATTAGAATCGGAAGCTCTTTGGTTCAACCCGGTGCCGCAAAACTTTTTTGGTGGTTACAGGGTGCCAATAGCCAAAAAAGGTTGAGAACCACTGCTTTAGGCAATAAACATTCAGTTTTTGTTTCTGGTTCAAAACAATCCAAAATTTGAACTAGACTTCTTTTTCGTCTAGAGGCAAAATCATCACCATGGTAATTACATATACAGTATATCTTCTGTATATTTTGCAGACTCTTATAGAAAAGCGTTAAAATTGAAATACCGTCGAGTGTTTATTTCAATTCGATCTGAAAATGAAAATATTGCGGGTCGCTTCATCTATTTGTTCTTGTTTAAATCATATCAATAGTTGCCACTTCAAAATAACACATCATTTTGGTAGAGTTAAAAAAAAAAAAAACTTTCAATAATCATTTAAAATGTCAAACAATAAATGTTTTTCGATTAGAAACAATAAAATTGAAAGGGATTATAATCAACAGTTGAAAATATGGCACGTCGCGTAGATACAAACTAAAAAAAAGATACACTCAACGCAATGAACATTCTCTGTTTGCCATTAAAAACGATGTAAAATTTTAAACTAGATTTCTTTTTGTTTTAAATTAAAATCATCATTGTTGTAACTATATCTTTGTATTTTACTAATTTGTCGGACAACCTCGACAAGATTAAACATAGAGATACTGTCAAGTGCTTTTTTTTGAATTGCTTGCAAAAAGCAAAATATTGTTGATCGGTTTAAATATCTATTAGTTTTTTTTTTTTTAAATCATACAAAGTAATTTCAAATAACTTGGTTGAGTCTGATGAGAAGAATAATGTCCTTAGACAACTTTTCTAAAACTACAAAGATCGTCTTAAATGCGTGTTGAACACAATCAAAACTCAGAAAATAAAAAATAAAAAGTTTGGCAGTTGAGTTTAAACCATGTTAATTACTGACTAGTCGGCAAGAGCGCCGTATTTTAGGCAAACGCGATCAACACTTTTATGGTTCGATACCCACTCGATACATTCTCTTGTTTCTTTTTAAAAAAATGTTTACGGTATTTTCTTTTATTTTAGCCGTCTCAGCAAGTAACTTAAGTTACTCCCCTAGATAAATATTAAACAATAAAATAAAAGCGCTTAGATGTTGTTTTAAGTATAACATTGTTTTACCGCTATTGTGATGGATAAATATAAATGATGATGTTAATGAAAAAAAATAACGCTTTAATCCATTACGTTACACTTTAAATATTTTATTTTTATTAGAAATCCATTTTGGTTTTTGTTTAGTAGATTATTCGATAAGGTTTATTTGATACTTTATTTGATAGGTAACTCAATATCGTGGAAAATCTTTCTGGAATCTGTAGGAGTTTTCAAAATTTTTTTAAAATGAAGTTGCTCTTCAACTCAATATACCGTATTTCTTCGAATAGAATGCACGCGTTCTTTTTTTTATCGAGAATTTTGTGCGTATGCTAAACGAGGGCGCACTCTAATCAAGTTATTTTTTAATGCTTCCTTTTTGGTCAGCATTTACCTTAAGCAACCGGTGAGTATGTGCTAGACTCACTCATTGTTATTAAAAGATCCAGCCGTTTTTGTTGATTGAGTTTTTATTATACAAAAAAATTGTAAAAGTGTTTATATATCAGGCAAGCAGCACTAGTATCGCACAATCCGCTAGGTGTCTTTCTTTATCCACATTGTATTCGAGGGCGCATTCTATTTTTTTATCGCGAATTTTGTGCGCATTCTAAACGAGGGCGCATTTTAATCGAAGAAGTACGGTAGTAGTTTATTTCATTTTCATTTCATTTAAATTTTATTCTTGATCATCAACATAGTAAATTTTACACAGTAAAAAGTGGTCGAGAGTCAAGAAAAGGTAGACGCAGGAAAACGTCAAACGTTAAAGCATGGAAAAAGAAGGCACAGAAATAAGTAAAAAAGACATTACGGAGCATGGCTGCGTTACCAAAAGAACAAAAGAGAAAAGAAAAAATTCGAATTAGAAACAATTTTAATTAAATTCTATATCAATTATAATCAAGTCTAGACATCCGAGCCATTTGAAGAGAATATTGTATAGTCATGGGTGTGAGAAACAACAAACTCTGTGACCAAAAGAGTCAAATCCCAAAAAGGGTCAGGCAGGAAAAGAAACCCACCAAAAGAAATCCTACCGCGGGTCAAAAGGGCCATTTCAAATGTATATGTATATGGCCGGCAAAAAACAAATAAAAAAACAATTTAAACTACAAATTTAAATCGCAGTTAAATTTTGAAATTGGAGTGTCGTCTGCAATCATTGCTTGACCGATTGTTAACTGGTTGCTTGTTTTCATTTGGGCTACCTAACAAAACAAGAGACAATAACCAAAACCAAAATAACTTTTTATTAAAAATAATGAATTACTATTTACCATTTAATTTTTAAATTATTATAGCAAATTATATCGCTTAATACTTAAAATAGCTCCGGCATTAATGGAGGAATAATCAATTACTCTGTGTATTTACATGCAAATTTGTGACGATTTTTGCAAAAAAACCCTAACTTTGTTTTTTCTTTTTCTATTGCAAAAAGACCCCAAACTTAGTTTATAGATTAATTTATAATTGCTTTTTATACTGATAGAAATTTGATAAACAAGTCATTCTAACGTTGAAAAAAGTTTACATTAAAAGAAAATCAAGATTGATTCATTTGGCTCCGAGAAGTAGATTAACAACTTAGAGAAATTATTAAAAAAGCCATTTTACAGTTGTAAAAGCTGGCCCTAAAGAGTGCTGTGAATTGGTGCTTACGGTCAGAATTGCCCTAAACTAGAGTGAATATTATTTTTTATTTCCTTGTTTTCCTGTGCAAAATAATTGCATCTAATTTTGAAATCTGTGTCATAAGTATCGCTAGATTATAATCGTGATAAAAGAAAAAACATGAAGAAAAACAGACTATGACGTCATTGTTACAATTTTTAAAAAATTTTCACAATTAAGTGTTGGTAAAACTGAGTTTACAAAGATTTTACGCTACATCATCCAAATCACAAAGCACAATGTCAAGCACTTGTGATGGTGATTACTGTAGGTTCGAATTTTTGCAAATTTTGAGTTTTCAAAAAAAGCTTAGTTTGAATTTTAATTACAATTATTTTCGATTCGCTTTTCGATTCACTCTTACTTCGATCAATCTTGTCTCTCTTCAACGAAATTGACTTCATCAAGTTACTGTCGAGATTGATCGTATACTTCCGGAGCTCTTTCGCTTCTTTTTTCGTCAGAAAGTTTTCGCAGCATGAAAGCAAATTGTATAGCATATCGCGATCATAATCAAGACAAAGCAAAAGGTCAAGCGATTCCACTACTCCTCTTTCTTTTTTCAAGCAAAAACTATAACATAATATTGTGACGTCAATGTTGAGGACGAGTAAATTTAAAAACTTACTTTTAAATTTATGATTTCTAATAAGTTATTTCTAATTTTTTCAATAACTTATCAACTAGTTTCATCATAAAACGGATATCGAATATAGAGCTATAATTTATGCAGTTATACTTTTAATTCCAACGTTTTCGATTGATTATGAAAAATTGAGTTACGATAATATTTATGCTCATAGCAAGAATGCTTCATTTAGTTCCAAACGAAAGGTTTGTTTGAAATTAATTGATGCGAATTACCGAAAGAAATAAACTGAGAAAAAGGGGTAGTAACAGTTTCGACTATTGTGTTTATTACTATCAAACTGAAAAGATATTAATGTGTTGATTTTTAACGGCTTTGGTTTACAGAAGATATTCTATTTAATTTAAAATCTTTAAGATTTTTGCTAACAATGTGTTAGAATCTCGCCTTGAATCGCGAAAATTTTACGAGTTTATCAAATATGAGAATTTTTCAATTTGACCGGTTGGATTTGACTCCAAATACGCTTTTCAGTTTTCTAACACTATCAACTTACGTGTCGTATATTTTAAACAAAGACATCGAGTCATCTAAAGCTTGATTTTCTCTTTTCCCATCCGACCTTTGATCTGCATCTTCAATCACAACCAGAATATAACTCATGCGGAAGGGCCATTGGTCGGTGAGGACAATCCAATAAAGAACCTTCTTTGCAAACGCCTCGCTTTCTAAAATTTATAAGTTTTGAAGACAAATATTTTTGAGCATAGAACTTAACCTCATAGAGCTCACTAAACAAGAAATCTATAAACGTTTGAATGCTCATCTTGTACGAAATTGTTATTGCTCAATCTTTTCATTTTTCAAGAGTCACCTAACTAATTCGTTTTGTTTGTCTTTGTGAATTTGAATAAAAAGATCAACAGAAACTAAAAGGTATAAATGAAGAATATAAGAAAACAAAAGTTTTGTTATAAAAACCTAATGCTTAAAAAAGATAAAAAGAAAGTTAAAGAATTAATTGAAAGTCAAACAATATTTAAGTTTTGTCTCTTCTATCAATGCATTACAGCAAGACACGAAAGGCATTGTAAATCAAGCATGCTGTTGACCGGATGCTTCGAAATTCAGTCTTCAGAGCCCATTGCATTTCGTCAACTTAATGTATTTCCTAATTATTATTATTAATTTTTAATCGAAAAAACTTTTCTGTGATTTAATAGAAAAAAGTTCTAAACAACCAATTAAAAAAATAAACTAGCTTCTTACCTTCTCTTTCTTGAGGAATTTTAGAATTTCTTTTTTTGATGAAGCACCTGTTTTCCTGCAAAAAAAATTAAACAAAAGCAAATAAAACAACAAAATAAGAGCGATAATAAATTTATAAGACATGACCTAATAATTGATCAAACAACTGCTTGCAGAACCGACAGTTTATAGAACCGACAATATCAAAACGACAGTTTATTAAAGCTCGGAATGAGAGTTGTAAGTCGGGCGGGGCTTTTCGGGTCGGGTTCGGGCTTAAGTTTGAGAAATATTTTTGGCTTAATTTGGGCCCAGTGCCAAACTTAGAGATAAACAACCACTTTTTTTCATCGCGAAGTAGCTAGCTATTTTGACTTCGTTAACGCAACTCATCTTGTCATTCTCCATTTTAAGTTCCCGATATGATATGCTCTTAGAAATTCAATCAAAAACATATAAGTGTTTTATACCAGAGCTTCTCAAACTTTTTTGTTTGGCATCTCATTTTAAAAAATATATTTTTATTTGAAAAATTGTGAGGATTTTAGAATTAATTTTAAACAAGCTGCTTAAAGATGAGAAACACCAGACTCGAGTTTCACTCTTATTAGAGCTCGTCAGTGATGCTTATGTCACCGCGAATCGAACTACAGGTCTCAGGTTCAATTCGCGGTGAGATAAGCATCACTGACGAGTTCTACTGTAATAAGAGCGAAACTCGAGTCTGATGTTTTTCATCTTTAAGCAGCTTGTTTAAAAATATATTTTTGTGCGAGCCCAACAGGTGTAGGCTAATTTTACACTAATTTTTTCCTATGTAAAACCACGTGTGTGCATAAAATATTATGTAATAACAACAAGAAATGGAAATAGTAACTTAAAACGAATTAACAAAATTAGAAAAATAGACTTTATTTAATAAATGTTATCGAGCACATTTAATAGGATGGAAAAACTACTCCATATTCTTTCACAGCTATCTTATCAACAAAATAATTAATTTAACTTTTTCGCATTCATCTATAAAAATCAATCTTGGCTTTAGATTCAGCAAGTAATTTTTTTTTGCATATGTTTCTTATTGTTCTCTTGATTACGCCACGTGACTCACCTTCTGATCACGCCACCTTACTACTTTATGACGCTGCAATGGTGTAATGACACTTTACCTTTTCTAGTTTTTGATTGTCAATAAATATTATTGTAAAAAAACAATTTCAAAAGCACAATAAGCCAATTTGTTTTGCGACTCAAAATTTTTTTACGCGACCCACATTTTGAGAAGCCCTGTTCTAGACCAAATTTAACTTTCGGGCTTTTTCGGGCTTTTTCGGGCTTGTCAAGGGCTTCAAATCAAAGTCAGTTTGAGCCGGGATCGGATTTATATTTTCTGGTTTGAGCCAGGTTCGGGCCTGAACTAGTCGTCCCGTTTACAACTTTGCTTTGTTTGGTAGAATATGGCATTACAGTGACCTGTAAATTTCAGCACAATAAATTAATTTTAAATTTAGGATCTCCATAAGGTAAAGGTTAAATTCCATTACAGTAAACATCACCAAACAGCGTTAGAGTTGGAATTAGAAAAATAATCAGTTTTCACCATTGTAAATTTCAAGATAGATTTAGAGTTAGAACAAGGATTAAAGTCGAGTTGAGTTAAGGCTTTTCATAATGAAAAAATTCTTTGCGGAAATTTTATTAAGTAGCTTAAATGTTAATACAGTTAATTCTGGTTGAAGTTTTTCGCGGTGAAACTTTCATCTGCGAAAAACATAACTAACCCTAGCCCTAAAGCTTTTCGCAGGTGCCTTTTGATTCTAATAAATCTAATATAAAATGAGAACGAGTTGGTTAAATCATAAAAATGTACATATTTAAATCAACTGTTGTTTTCATAAATTGATGTTCAATTTAAATTAGTCGTTTGATGACTTGTCACTGAACCATTCAAGAAAAATAAGCAAATATATAACCAAAGGCCAGCGATAAAGATTTATAGAACACATCAAATAGAAATTAATTTGCTTTGTTTTCGTTTTCCAAATTGATTACAATAAAATTCGCTGGAATTTATTTTAAAAATATATGTTGAAAATCTGACGAATTTTGGATTTTTTAGATGGAAAGCATGTAGTGTTTTCTAAACGCCTGATGTTGTTTCTCCGAAAGAAATTTGATTTTACTATTTCATGTAGTTAATTGTTTTGACATGAAATCTTAATTCAAAATCGTTACACAAATTTATAAAACGAGACAGCAATGTTTTGATATTTTAGTAAGCAATTTGATAAATTGTTTAAACCTTACCTCATTTCCCAGCGTGTACAGAAGAAAAAAACAGAAAAAAACAACATTTTTGCTCAGCGAGCTCAATTTTCAAACTACGCAGTTGCAAAAAACTTTCTCTTACTGCAGGGCAAATTATATATAACCACACAAAGCGTGGATGCAAGGAAAGCAAGCGCCACTGCAAGTTGCAAAAATTTAGAATTTTTTGGTCATTGAACATGTTTTTGTGGCAAAAATTGCATTTATAAAACTGTAATTTTTTTCTCAAATCTATTTTTATATGTTCTGTTGCTTGATTCCATTGGTGTTCAAGTTTCTTGGTAATTTTTTTGGGAAACCAAAAAGATTTTTGGGTGCACAAGAAAACTTATCTGCCAAAAAATAATTTACGCGAAAACGTCACTTGACCGACAAAAGTAAATTATCCAAAACACCACTTGACCGACACAACAGCTGTTAGTACAGCTGTCACACAAATTGTCGAACAACTAACTGTTTTGGAAAATTTCCGTTGTTGTCGGTCAACTGCCGGTTTAAGGTAATTCCACAAATTTTTTCGGTTAAGTGACGTCGACCCAATTTCTTAAATTTTCGGTTTTTTTTGTATAATCATGCAAAATCATGATTCGGGAAACTGTCGGATAAAATGCAGAAAAAATTATTTTTCCCCTCCTCCCCAATATAAGTTTGGTACGCCTACGCGAATATGACACTACTTCACAATTTTTCCCCATTCTATACGAGTGATAAAGCCAATTTCGACTCTCCTCTTTTAATCAGAACAGTTCTGAAAATAGGCTGATTTCCCAAGCTCATTGGGTTTTTGCTTACTCTTGTAATAGCTACTCGCAGGCTTAGAAGCTACGATTTTCCTAATTGGGAAACTCCGGCATTCGAGTATTAGCTGAGATATTTAGACTTATCCGAGTACCCGCTTTCGCATCAAGTCCATAAGAGAAGTCGTGATGGAAATGACGTTAAAAATGCGCTTGAGATTGCGGGGATTTCCTGAAAGCTGTTTGATCAACATCTCGTCTTCGTAGAACAGATGTCTAAGAAGAGTAAGTCTTAAAAAGCGTTTTTTGTTTATGAGACATTAATGAAAAGTACTCGAATTCTTTTAAAGACGGCAAAATATGATAAGCACTAAAATAGTCACGATTAAAAAAAGCGGAAAAAACAAGTGTTTTTCTGCTCAAGCGCAAAACCACCGGAAGTAAATGTTATTTTGACAAAACTTCTTATAATGTCAAAATGATAACAATTTTGCAATATGTTGTCAAGATTGTAACGTTAAATAAAAATTAGTATTTGATAAAAGTTTTTTTCAAAACAGCCAAATAAATAATTAATGAGTGACCATATAATAAGGTTTTAGCAAGTAGGACCTAGTAGGCCTATTAAACCTTCAGATCTATGTCTTTGTTTTCTTAATTGTAATCAAGAAATCCTTTTTCTTACCTGCAATTAAACAGAAATTGTGAAAAATTAATTGGTATAGTATTAGACTCTGTTGTAGAATGTATATCATCCGCTTCTACTGTGACTAAAAAAAAAAGGTAGCCTATTGACAAAATGACAAAATTGTAAAATCAATTAATGTAGCTCATACTTTAATGTACAGTAAAAACATACTAAGTTTTTCACAAATCATTACGGACAAAAAAAGCCCAGATAAATACCACTAGATTGTATAAACTTTTCTTTATTAAGATTTTTTAGAGATTTATTCAAAAGAAGAAGTATCGGAAGAAATGCTTTCTAGAGTTGCAGGGTATTTATCTGAAATTTTTTATTAGTAGTCAGATTTTTTTAAATATTTTTTCCGATTGTGCATCTACCGTGATCGTTGCCAGTTTAAACGTGATTTAGTTATCGACGCTTTTGGATTGTTATACTAAGGTTGTTGTTTTAAATTGATCAAGCAATCACAAAAAAATGTAAAATAATACTGATGAAGTTGGTCAAAGAAAAATAACTTAAACGTAGAAGTTGTTTATGTCATAAGATGTGAAACGTCGAATCAAATCATATCTGACATTATGCAAAAATACGGGTTAATGCATAGGCCTATTGCTTTAAAAAAACTAATTTGGTGAATCGCATTATATTTCATCTCAATTGCTATCTTTAATCACTTATTTGGATAATTTAGTAAACAAAAGTTTGAGGTTTGCGAAACAAAAACAAACATTGCGTACGTGACACAAAAATTTTATTTCCCATAGTATCCTAGGCTTGCTTGATTTATTCCCTTAAAATTTTTTTTCGTTTTGTTTTTTGTACAGTACTTTCGTTTTGTTCTGTATTTTATTTAATTTTCTAAAATGGATCACAAGTACAAATTTCTATTCGGAAATAAACAAATTAAAACTGAAATAGACGTAGTTTAGATTTAAAGTTCTTGGATAAAAGGTGAAATAGAGAACTTTTACTGAAAAGTATCTATAAATTTAAATTCTAGGAAGATTAGAATCTCTAGAAGTTTTTTTTTGGCACGGTTACATACAATGAGCCTAAGCCTTTTCACCAATGCAAGTCACTAAAACGTATATATCAGATAATTGTATAAAATTGTCTGCAAATTAGATATCCAATTAACTGATTTTGTTTCTATTATAAATTTTTCACGATTAGATAAAATTACCAAGAGCAGCAACGTTAATAGTACAAAGTTGGATTATTCATAACTAAAATCTAACAAGAATTTTCAGCTACGAAAAATTACCTGTCTGATCGCCTGCGTAACTTTTTGTACTACTGCTTGCTGTCGGATTGCGTTTGTTTTTTCGTTCGGCTGAAAAGGTTAAAAACAGTTAATACAGTGTATTAAAAAAAAAAAATTGTGGAAGACTACAATTTTTAATGATGATCTTACCTAATAAAGTAATTTTTATTCAGTTTTTAAGAATTGCTCAATTTCTATTGCGAAGTAGACCTAATCATCAATATAGCTCAAATGAAATCAGTTAAGAAAAGATCTTTTGTTTGATTTGCTATTAAAACTATTTTCTTTTTTACAATAAATTGTATAAAACCAAAAAATTCAATCATAAAAGTAAAAAATAATTTTAACTTTTGTAATAATTACATAATGGTTTAAAATTTATTTTAGTAATAGGAAACTTTCATTTTAGCAATTGAGATGTAGAACGTGAGATTAAAGGTTACAATATTAGTAATAAACTTTTACCATTTTCTTCGGTTCCGATCCACCTTATGGTAAAACTGGACAGATCTCTCATGTTTCCTCATCATCTTACAAAATTGCGCAAAAAACTATTTTACCGAGTCACACCCCTGAGGGAACTGCGGGCTCAAGATAGGGTGCTCGTGTTAAAACACTAGGAATATTTGCTTTATTTGTGGTCTACAAAAAATCTAAGTACTGCATCCAGTCTATTGTCGCAGCACATACACCTGCCTCATATACAGTTGCCTTGAATGACACCTAGCACATTGTTACTGGATACCTGCGTCCCACTTCAACGTATTATTTAGCAGTTCTTAAAGGCATCCACCCAGTTGCTCTTTGCCGACTAGGAGAAATACTCTCATTAGCTAACGGTGACACTCTTAGCCCTGACTTTATAGTCAATGATCTTTTACACAGATCTCCAAATACCTTTCAATATCTAAGATTTGTGGCTTCTACCAAATGCATTGTTCCACCGGTAGAAGCTGTGTTGCGCATCACGCATGCCGATGATCATGGTAAGCCGTCTGTCCCAGGTGAGGGTTTAAAACTCGAAACGATTTTGGGAAGCGAGCTCGGGTTTGGCGTTTGTGATGCACAATGTCACAGATGGTTGCATAATATCAATATTTAGTGCTATTTGTCTTATAACTTGATATCTTTTAATATCCAGCGCTTGTTTATGCCAGGTACGCGGAAACTACTAAACAACCTCGTCTAATAAAGAATTCACGCTTTCCTGTGGACAAATTATAACTCGAAAATAGAGTACAGTGTTTTTATTTCCACATTCGGAATTACACAACCAATGAAATACGCTGGTGCAGAACTATTCGGATCAAGCAGAATTGCCTGTTGACTGGTGTTGGGCGGTTTCATTCGTCCATGCACAAAAAGGGTTTTGCTTTTCTTATCGAATTGCGTGTGCAGTGCCACTGAAAAAAATAGAGATCAGGTTGCATCAGTGTGCTCAAAACACATAAAGCACAAAATTTGGTGGTAATGGATTACGAAACCCGATGCTGGTTCAATAGCATGGCTCCCAGCATCTGATCGGGACAATAGATTAGTTTGAAATACTAAAGAAAATAACCCTCGGCTCCTGCCCTCTCTCTGTCTGACTCGAAATGAATATCTTTCCTTACGATGACGACGACAACGTTGATACACTGCTGCTTGCGTGAGAATATAAGAATTTGGACACAAGATATTTGTGGCAGCAAAAATATGTTTTTCATGCTTGCTCTTTGATCATGCAGAAAGGGGCAGTTAAACAGATTGTGAAAAGTTTTTCATAAACTAAGCTATTTAACCGTCACAATTATTGAAGAAAATTGTCTTGGCTTTAACAATAGTATTTTAGCTTAGATTAAGTCTGAGTTAAACTACGTTTGTCTGGTCTACTTTTCTGAAACGAGTAATTTCAATAGGAAAATTTATTTCCGGTTAGTGCACCTACATGCAGGTAAAAGAGTCACGCAAACTTTTGACCACAAAAAGAAAACAGTTCATGACATATAAATAACATTTTTAAAACATTATTTTATATTCATTAGGTTTCCAACGTTAAACAAAAAATAACTTTGCTAAAAATTAAACAAATTCGAACCTTTGACAGAATTATGATATGTGCTTGTACCGTCAGCTTCATCTATCAGACCAGCAATGTAGCAAAGTTTTGCTTTATCATCCATCTTTTGCATAAATTAAATAGAATATTATACTCGTTATCCAAATAACATAATACTTTTTTAAGATTTTGAATTATCAAATATTTCTATTGTTTTCAAGCAACACTTATTGTGGAAGAATGAAAAAAGGAGGGTCAGTTATAAAAAAATTTATAGGGATTAAAATTTAAAAAATGTATTCTGTAACTCGCAACTTTTAAATTTACTTTAATTGGAAAATCAATTTTTGCTGTGAATGATAAATTAAACTTTTGAAATAGTTTGGCCAGCGACAATATAAAATTCTTTAATTAAAGCAAATACTAGCAAAAAATTCAAATAAATAAGTAAACAATAATCGGTTAATATTAGTGTTTATGGCAGAAACTGGTTCACAAAATTTTAGGTTTAATGTCCAAACATTTGTTTAAAAACAACCATAATGGCTTACGTGTTGTTCTTAGTTTATAAAAAAAACATATACTTTAGGAAAACACTACTAAAAAAAAACCACCATCTTAAAAATGATAGAGACAAAAATTTAGATTTTTATTTACAACTAGTATATATTAAATTTTTAAAAAATGTAGAAAGCAGTAATACCATTATTTAATAAAGATGAAGTAAAGCTTTATTAGAGTCTATATCTGTAAATTCTGTTTCTGTCATGGGTTACAATTTCACCAGGCTGTGAATTTTGGTTTTCTGAAGATAAAAATTACTATCTTTATAGGTTCTAAAGGAAAATGATTGTGATTAACATACCTCTGGAATGCAAAATGGAACATTAATAATTTTTTTCAAATATTCGTGTCCGTTGACATTTTTGTTTTCATTTGGTGTCATGAAACACTCGTTAGCGATTCTGGAGTCGATCGCGATCAAACAAATGAATGGAGAATTTCGATCACTCAGTAGAATGTTGACAGCTTCCAACACTGATTTAACCTCAATTTTAAAAATTAAATTGGTGATTACAAAATTTTGAGGTTTCACAAGAAATTTTGCTTTGTAATATTTTGAAAAAACTATACAAAACTTGTAGAACAAATATATACGCTAAAAATAATCTTCTAATAAAAAAATTACTTTTGATAAAGGAACTCTATCCAAGTCGTCGATCGTGATTATCACTTTGTACTCGATGTTATAACTCAACTCTACGGTATTGATCAAGTCTGTTAAAGATTGAACCTGAAAAAGAAGTAATAGTGGTTTTTTTCAGTTAACAGAATTAAATTTTCATATCACTGCAAAAAAGTGTATCTTTCTTAATTTCAAACTTTTCACCTCTCGTTTAATCTTATTCATAAGTCCAAGTTGGTTAGCCAAGTTGTTTTTGGTTTTTTGTAATGCTTTGGTTACTTGAATACGATGGGAGTTATTCAAGTCATAAATAAGTTTCAAAATGCCAAAAAAAACAGTGACTGCTCCTGGAAGAATAGCTAAAATATCTTCCGTGGTTGTATTCGATTGTAATTCGTCAGTTTCCTGAAAATACTTGAAAAAGTGGCATAAAAAAAAGTTTATTAACTTTAAATTGGACTACTGTCTTAAAATTAAAAAAATCTCTCTCATTAAATAATTGAAATTATTGTTTAATACAGTGCTAGCAAAGGCTAAAAACATAAAAAAGTTTATTATTTACAGTAAAGCTCAACAGTAAATTATCAATACAAAATGACACTTTAAAACTTTACAAATATATCAAAAGATTAGACTAGTGGTCTTTAAACTTTAAAGCGTTGTGTCTAGATTTTTTTGAAGTTTACCGAAAGCCGTACACTTTTGTGTCGCTACACCGCGAATATCTTTACGACTAATTTTTTTTGTCGGTAATCTCTTGATATTCATAGTTTTCAAATTTACTTAAACCGTACATTTGGCAGAAGAATAAAAAATGTATTTTTTTCGAATAAAGTTGTCAAAAAATACCTTTAAATTAGTGCTTGTCAACTTTTTCGTAATGCTAATAAGAAAAGGAAAAAGTTATTATTGTATTGAATAAATTGTGATTATTTACTAAAATTTGCTGCATTGTAATTGTAATTAAAAATTTTAAGAAACAAATAAATAATAATTTAAGTAAATTTTTGAACCTTAGTGGTAACCAAAAAAAAGCGGACGAAGCAATTACAAACTACTGAAAAAGGTCCATCAAAAGTCATTGACTTGAATCAAGATTGTTAATTTTTTTAATTATTTTTATTTTTCCGGTCAAAGGATACTTTTAAAAATCTAATTTAAAGTGTATACTTTTCTTAGTGTTTGGTGGCAACGGATTGAATGTTTTCATTTTGATTACGTCTGTTCCGTAGAACCCAATTCAAGAACAAAAACCTGACGTCACTCTAAACTAATTTTAACCCTTTCACTACCATTGGGACAATACGTCCCAAAAATTTTTTGACTTTACTATTGGGATAAAAACTGATTTAAATTTAAATCTTTGTATCCCAGTGGTATAACTAGGCACTATGCTTCTTGACACGTGATAAAATTTCACGTGATTGCATCATTCTTGGAATTGTTGCCTTTTTCTCTAATGTACTCAAAAATCAGTTTTCATTGTTTAGGCTTGGTGAGTTTAGTTGCTAATATGCAGTGAGTTATTTTATTGTACAATACTCAAGGCAACTGTACCTCAATTGTAATTGATTGGTAGCACTTACGATTCTATATTTTTTACTTATTAGTTTCATTTTATATAATTGGGACATATTGTCCCAATAGTATTTCATAGTGGGACGATATGTCCCAATGGTATTTTTTGCCACAAAATGAATAAGCTTTTCTTTTTCATTTTTTAGATGGCTAGACAAATAGAGCTAAGTAAAGCTAGTAATTTTGTATTTGAGAGCAGCAGTGATGATGATGATACGTGCTCAGATATTGATACGTGCTCAGAGTCATTGTATTCACCCGATAGCGAGGACTGCAGCAAAACAAGTTCAAGTGGAGGTGAGGATACTTCGTCGGAAAGTGATGATGATGCGGCACCTAATTCTATTATCTGGCATCAACCTACAGCTTCTTTTATGCCCAAGTTTCCCACTTATGATTACATCATGCAATGCTACAGTTGAATTGCCATCTACACTACACGAAATTGACTCCTTCAAAGTTTTCTTTCCAAAACGTTTGTGTATATTCATTGCACAGTGTACAAACGAAAGAATCTACTTGCATACAAAAAAAATACTATGATTCCCCATACCGACGAAGGTGAAGTGATGATTCTTTTAGGGATCATGTTTGTAATGTGTTATAACCGAGTCCCTAATTTTAGTGATTACTGGTCCAACAATTCTTCGTTAGGAAACCAATTTATCAAAAATGCAATCTCAAGAAATAGATTCCAGTTCCTGATGTCCAAGTTGTACTGCAACCATCCTGAAAAGCCTGACAGTGCAGCAAAGCTGTATTATGTAGAAGAACTTGTAAATTGCATGAAGCAGAATTTTTCAAATTCGATGAGTGAAAGCTCTCATTAGAGCATTGATGAGTCGATGGTCAAATTCAAAGGGCGTTCAATACCAAAACCATACTTACCATTGAAACCAATAAAAAGGGGAATCAAAGTGTGGCAAAGATGTGATGCAAAAACTGGGTATATTTTTGACCTAAATGTATACTCGGGAAAAATTGAAAATGAAGAATTTTCTGAAGGAACTCTTGGAGAGAGGGTTGTAAATAAATTATGTTCAACGATAAAAATTTCTAATGTGGTGATGTCTTTCGACAGATTTTTCACTAGTATCAACCTGATTCACACCTTGCCATTTTCAGCTGTAGGCACAGTGATAAAGTCATGAAAAGCAGGAAACAAAAGGATGGAACAAGAAAGCAGTTTCAATGCCCCAACGCAATTGCTTTGTACAACGAAATTATGGGAGGGGTTGATCTTTCCGATCAAAAGGTCAATGTTTATGATTTCAACAGAAAATCCACGAAATGGTGGAAGAAAGTTTTCTATAAAATAAAAATGTCTGCTGCAATCAATGCCCACATTCTCCACCAAGCTAAAACCAAAAGAAAAACTTTGTTACTAAAGTATTTGGTGAACTTGGCGGAGCAGCTTGTTCTGACCGGGCGTAAAACTGCTCGCGTGAAACGCAAAACCAATAGTATTGCTGGACCACGCTAACGAGCAAACGAGCAAAGGCATTTTTTAACCCTTATACTCCCAGACTTTTTGAGTCGCGTTACTTCCCATACGGGTCATTTTGACCCGCATATTGTTTTCTGTGTATTACGCTAGAGGATGTTGTTAGAAGAGGACACTTTTGGTGTTATAAAAAGGGACAGATATATCCAGTCAATGAGTGTTGTAATAAAAAACAAATGCTTTTATTTTTATAATCATGATTACGAAAAATTTAACATTTAGGCAGGTAAGTACGTTGTACATAATTCATATAGGTGTTTATTCCAGCAGAGAAGATGTGATAAACGAAAGTATGTTTCACAATAATACAGTGCAAACAAATGCAAAAGAGTTTATGATTATTAGTCGTTACACTTTCTGCAAATAACGACAGAATGATCACTGCAAATATAGCTATTGCATGTTTCACAAAGGGTTTTTGTTTTGCGATGGGCTTTTGGAGGACACATGGAGCAGCGCTTTCGCTTTCTTGTATTTGCTGGTGATGAAGCTGGTATTTGAATTGAATTTTCGTCCTGCAGTCCAGCCAGTTCCTTTGCCAAACTAATTAATAGACTCCCTCGCAATCTGTTGCCACGTTTTGCAGTATAGTTTTCTTTGTTGAGGGACATCCATACAATAAATGCGTTTAGAGCGCTGATATCCAGCATATTATAAAAGATTACCATGCGCCATCTTCGAGTTTTTCTTTTGGTAGTAAACCATCTCACCATTTAGTCCATGGTATCTACACCGCCTTTTGTTGCGTTGTAGTAAGTAATGACTTCTGGTTTTTTGTCCGGACCAGGCGATTCAGTGCCCTTGACTAAATGCATGGTACTTAGAAGAGTAACCACCTTTCCTTTTTTGGGACAATAAGAAGCAATCATTGCCTCTTTTTGAAAATCATAGAGAGTAGTAAATTCTTTTTGGTCTTTCGTGGACACAAATTCTGCAGGAAGCTCTTTTCTGTTCTTTCGAATTGTTCCCACGATGGTGAGATTTTGCATCAGAAGCTTTCTTCCCAATTCCAAATTTGTAAAAAAGTTATCGCTGGTAATATTTCTTCCACTTTTTTGAAAAGGCTCTGAGAGTTTTAGCACTACTTTTGAACCTAGATTTGTTTCCCTTGGCTCACCTATTTCTCTTCCTTTGTACACATCCATTTTCAGTACGTAATGTGTGGTTGAATCGCATATTGCCCAGATCTTGATGCCGTATTTTCCTGGTTTTGATGGCATGTACTGGCGGAATGGGCAACGACCCCGAAATGTCACAAGTTGCTCGTCTATCGTCAGATTGGTTCCAGGAACGTATGCATCCAACAGAGATTTATTCCAAATTTCAAATACATTTCTAATTGGCGAAAATTTATCTGGCGATCTGGCAGATCGTCGAGCTGCAGCGTCATCAAATCGAAGAACACGTAATATATTTTGAAAGCGATTACGCGAAATAATTTTACAAAAAATTGGTCTTCCATGTTCCATATATTACAGCTGAGAAAGATCTTCGTTGCTTGACTTGTATACACCAACTAGCAATAAGGTTCCGATCACTTTTCTTAGTTCTGGAACTGTAGTATCTTTCCAGTTATTTGAAAATACACGTAGACCTTTATTATTAGTCCATTTACATATTTCTTCCAGAAGATTATCTCTGAAAAACAAAGAAAAACAATCTCCAAGTGAGACACTCATTCTTATGGCATATCTAGTCAGTCCAGACTTTTCTTTTATTATATTTCTTTGGCTCGTTTTAGAAGTAAGTGGAAGTAATGGTTCTGCTGCCCAACTCTCTACACCACTCTTTGATGTAAAAAGTGCAGTACTGGTGTTTGTAATGTATCTGCCAGATGCGTCACTAGCTTCTGCATTATCATTATTATCCTCGGAATCATACTCTGGATCAGAAAGAATAACGTCTTCTTCGTTGTCGTTGTCTGAAGGAACATAATCGCTGCAATCGTCGTCATCATCCAATCTGTCGCTCGTGCTTGAATCCTCCTGATTGTCATCAAAAAGAAGACTAGCAACTTCATTTGCAGTACGATAATTGCTCATCTTGACTTTACCCAAGCAAAATAATAGCAAGAAAAAAAACAACTGTTTACAGAATTAGCTGAAAAAATTTACACAATATTTTCTTTTTAAACTAAAAAAGATTACTTTAGCCAAGCATTTTACTGACAACATTGTTGTGACTAACTTTATACAACAGTCAGGTATATCCTGCACGCAAGAACTCAACACCTTGAAGTAAAATTCAGTTGACAAAATACATATTTCTTTCAACCTTCTAGAGACAAAAACTTTACAAGTAAAAAAATTGCCACAAAAAAGTTTTTCAATTGCTTGAGGTTTCATTGCAAATCCAACTGGATTGCTTTCTAAACTGACTAGCTTTTCCACTCAAAAAAGCAAAGGTCTTCTAAAAAAATCAAGACAGTTTACCAATTATTCTATCCAGCTTTCTGCACAAAAAACAAACGCAAAAAATGAAAATAGAGCTGGCCGAATCGGCACACTGGACTTCGAGTTCAAAAGTCACGAGTTCAAGGCCTGCAACAAAGTTTTGTTTATAATGCATAAGTGTCTCTATATAAAAGGTGTCAGGTTTCATCTGTCTAAGACTATAGCTGAAGCCCGAAAAAAAATATAATTCATGTAAAATAATGCACTCTTGGGCTTGGGTCAATTTGACCCATTTGGGAAGTAACGCGACTACTACAAGTTACGGCGAAAGTTTAAATCATAATTCATTCAAAATCTTAAGAAAGTATTTCTGAAGGTTACTCGAAAGACTTATGAAATCTCACTGCATAAAAGCAAGTACAACGCGAATAATACACATTTAAATTTTGCTTCGGGTCAAAATGACCCGTCTGGGAGTATAAGGGTTAATGTAGGAGAACACCTGCCGGTTGAAAGCCAAGGAAGACGACGATGCGCTAGATGTGCGCAAACGAAGACTGACAGGCGTACAAAGTTTATATGTGCGGCTTGTCAGGTCCCGCTGTGCCAATCATGCTTTACACCCTATCATAATTGAACTGATTTACGAAGTTTACCAATATGACTGAACTCATTGACTATGTTTCTTGTTTCGATTTGGAGTAGTTCGACTCTTTGTTTTTGTTTTTCGTTATATATGTTGTTGAATGCCATTGGGAAATATAATCCCAATATTTGTATGTCAAATACCATTGGGACATATAATCCCAATAAAAAATATTATTGGGATTATATGTCCCAAAATATTTTGCCCCACAAATTTCGTTTTAGACGTTATAAAAGATAAAATCAACTTTTTTTTACTTGTCTGTCTGTTTTGCAAGGGACTAAGATGAAATAAACCCAATTTCTCAAAAAAAAAACTTTTGGTAGTGAAAGGGTTAAGAAAACCTGTACAACGTTTATAAACCTTCAATCAATCTCCAACGGATCCCGATTGAAAAACTCTAGTTCACGTTCAAAATTTCGTGAAATAAATTTTTAATGATTACTGGTTGTTGTTTTTTTAATAAATAATAATCTTTTGATCAGTTTGTTATCTGCAATTTAAAGCTTGCTCAGTTAAGTATTCACTTAGGCTTCTAACAAGAAAATTTTTTTACTGTTTTAAGCAAAAAAGCAGCATGTATTTTTTTTCACTTACCGATTTTGAAGAGTTGTTCATAGAATTACGAACTAATGCATAAGTAAAAAATGTTGTTAACGCGCAAATAACAAGTATCGTTGCGAGCAATAATAGAATAAAGTTCAGCCTTAAACAGCTTCCAAAATGTTTAAAAAAGTTCCAGATCTTTTTACAATTTTTTTTTGCCTCCGTTAAAGAATCCGGGATTTCAAGAAAAGAGACGTTTATGTCGTCGTAATTTTGCCACTCTTCGTATACTTCTTGAGCTTTTGTCGTGTCAAAAAACTCCACAACCCAGTAATTTTTCTTGAAATTGTTATCAATAGCAATATCATATTTCTCATTGTCAATCCACTGTGCCAGCTCTTTGTGTGTCGAGATTCCGTGTTTTTCAAAACTTCTTTTTACGTCCTCCGATGACCAACAACTGCTTTCGTTTTTCTTAAACTCTACAAGTAAATACTTTGCTTTGAAGTGGCGTTTGAAAAGCGGTTTTTCAATCAAGTCCAACGATAGCGATCGAAAGACTCGCGTAGTGAAAACACCGAACTCTTGTTCGACTTTCTCAGCTAAAGCTGTGATGATTCCCGCCCACAAGGTGTCGCACCTCGCGTACTGCCAAGCGTTGTAGTTGACATAAATAAACCTGAAAAACGTGTTTGATCAATTTTTAGCATGAAGTATAAACCAATTACATTCAAAAATAATTTTTTCTAAAAAACCAAAAGCATCTTTAAACTTATAAGCAAAAGATAAGCAGTAAGAAGTTATAAATTAAGCAACCGCAACTAATTTTCAAACTTATTTTAATAAGTGTGCAGCAAAACGAGTAACTTTTACATAGAATCAGAGGCTGCAAAAGTTATTAATTACGGTTTTTTTAATTTTTGTTAAAAATTTTTATTCAGTAAAAACAACTGCTTGAAAATTGATTTTGATAATGATAAAAAGTTCTAATTTGCTGATAACTACAAACGACTTAGTCTCAGTTAATCTTCTACTTTTTTTAATGCTGTTCTTTCCTGAAAAAGATGCTTTATATAAGTAACTTTTTGTGATCTTTAAATTTTTAAATTACCACCATATCAGTTAATGAACAGCTAAAAACAACCAAACAAAAATTTAGTCGAAAAGCAACATTGTTATATTCAAAAGTAAAGGGTGTATCATCTCAATATGTAACTTTATAATAACTTATTTTGTAATAACTGTTAAAAATTTGAAAACCTAGCTTACATTTTTTTGAAAAGTATTGATGTTAAATTTACGCAGCAAAAATTTTATCACGAAAATCTAAGAAATAAATGGTTTATTAAACTTTTGACAATTGTTTAATACACAAACTCGCAGTTACGCGGGACACATTGAAAATTTATTCCATTTCATGTAATACTTAGATAAGCATACAGCAAATGATGGTAGTCAAGGCCTCAGTTATCCTAGTTTTCAGATCATTCACTGATTTGTTTTTATTTTTATCAAATCTATTTTTATCAAATTCCTAAACACAAAACGGTTTTTTCCTTTTTAGTAAAAATTATTTAAGTCAATTAAGAAATAAATCACTGCTGATGATATTTTAACACTAGAAGGACCAAACGCGTCAATTGACGCACGCGCTTATTTTTGAAATTTGTATGCGTTTCTCGCTATTATTGTAAGGCTTTTCTAAAAGGCAGACTGTACACATTTAAAAAGTTATAACATTTCCAAGTATCTAGGTCAACGAAACGAACATGCTTTCAAAGCTTTATCATGGACGGAAAAAGTATCGTTTGGTGCTACACTTTCTACCTATTGGGCTTTGACACACTATACAGACGTTAGTTTTTCTATTTCTGCACGATTTACAAGAACACGTGCGGCGGTCTTTTCGAGCAGGCTGTCACACTCTCTTTTTTCAGTTTTCGTGTAGCAGAAGAGCCTGTACTGGATCTCTTTGGTCTTTAAAAAATCAATGACTCCGTCTCACTATTTAGGCTACCAGTGAGTTCTTCGCATACTTTTTGTATGTACGCTCCATGGCTAAAGTTGCTCTTGCACACAGCTTTGTAGATAACCCAACGGTTTATTAGAGCCATGTCAATGATATTATAAAAGATTTGTACTGGCCATCTTCTGCTAGCAGCTTTCACTGAATACAGCCTGGATATCTGATCCAAAACATCCACACCAACCCTCCTCTATTTATGAAAGAGCACGGTTTCTGGCTTACGCTTCGGATTATTGTGCTCTGAAATAACAACTTTTTATGTAGGGTGCTCAGAATGTTTAAAGACTTTGGCTGTTTGCACTGATAAGAAGTGATAATTACTGTAGTGTCTCCTGTGGAGTATACAGCCATGGTGCTATGCAACATACGCTTCTTCTTCAACAAATCTGGAATTTTCCTTCGGTTTGCTCGAATTGTCGCCACCAAACTGCACTGCCGTTTTGCGAGTCTAAATAAAAGGTCCAAGGAAGTAAAGTAATTGTCACACATGACGTTAAAACCTTGGCTGAATAAAGGAACCATTAGTTTTATTACCACATCCGTTGGCAAGCTGGCATCTCCATTTCTCGTCCAGTCCTTCCCAAGATAAGAAAATTTGTTATATAGATACTTGCTTTCTACATCGTAAGCCATCCAAAACTTTATGCCGAACTTATCTGGCTTGTTCGGCATATACAGAATAAACTTATACCTGGCCGTGCAAGAAAGAAGTTGCTCATCGAAGGTTATATTCACGTTGGGATGGTAGGCCTTCTGAAAATTCTTTAAAAACGGATTCCACAGCAATTATGCCAAGCAAAACTTTTTCTTCCAAATTCCTCCTCATTTCAGCTTTTAAAAGCAAAACTTCCAAATTCCTTCTCCTTTCAGTTTTCAAATCAAACCTGAGAAACTTGATGATTTTTAAGAATCTTCAACGTGGCATAGTAGCGTTGAACAAAGGGCATATCCAAGATTTATCCCATATACTTTTTATAGGCAAAGTCCTTCCACCAATTGCGCCACGTGCCACAATAAGTCCCATAAGTTTGTCCAGTTCATCTAACTTAACCGTCCAGCTGTTATTTCCAGTGACACGATGGGTTTCCGAAGTAGTGCACTTCAGAATATTCTTCAGCGTGGGCTCGTTAAAAAAGATGCGGAAGGAAGAAAGAAGAATGCCGCGTATGATGCTGGATGTGAAATATGATGTAGGTCTTGCACGGATTCTAACAATAATATGCTGCTGTATTCGTGCAGTAGTGACTTGGGAGGGAACTGAGCGCCACCAGTGGGATCTGTCTTTGCTCAAAAGGATTTGTTAATTGTTATCACTGCTGCTTCGAGCACGCTTCATCATATGTGTTGATTGGTGCTTCCTGGTTTGTATATTCATCATCTGAATCAGAAGAATTCTCCTTATTTTTAATATCCACAATCACATTGTTGAGTTCATCAGATTTGGAATCTAAGTACTCACCATCAGAAGACTCTTAAGCAATAATTTGCAACAATGGCAACGCTTGATCAGCAGCAAACCTTTGAGACATTTTACACTCAAAGAAAATACTGTATCAGTAATTTATTTGGCTTCTGACTTGTAAAAACACAACTCATCGTTAGACACTATGCAAAATGCTCGTTGCACAAACTATTTCAAACTTGCTGCTCCTATGGTGCTAAGAACAAACATATTATTGTCAGGAACAACCTATTTAGAGCTTCCATGACTGAGATATAGCTTGGTCAAGGTAATAACCATGCCCATCAAATACAGCTTATCCTCTTTTGCAATTTAATGCTTACAATAATAACTTCTATGGCAGCAATATTCAAAACACTAGGCTAAGCTATACCTGATTTTCTTGTAGTTAACGCAAAACAGAAAACTACTACGTATTGTCCGCCAGGCCCTCACCCAGCCATACCTCGTAAATTTCTCATAACACAAAATAGCTTAGCTGGTGACGCCGAGAATCACCAGAAAAAGAGTGACAACGAATTGAAAATACTTCTTCATAGATCAGAACTGTAGCAGCACAACGAGCGATTGATAAAACTAACTTGATAGGGAATAAATAAACTTAAAATACAATTATTACGTCATAGTAAGATATGCTGTCTACGTTCTTTGATGCCATAAAAAAACTGCTTTAGAAAAAGACAGTATAATGATATCTACCAAGAAACTGTTGGTAAACAGGTTGGTATGGTTCATTTCGACGTGTTTACGAGTCTTGCGTCAATTGACGCGGTTGGTCCTTCTGGGTATAATTTTATTTTTTTCCTAATTTTTGCCCCCCAGGTCACGAAATTTGGTCTGAGAGTGTCCACCTATAAAAAAATAAAAGTCAAAAAGTACGAAGCGATAATACTTTAGAAAGCGCGATTTATCGCTATGCAAAAATTTAAATGCGTCAATTGATGCGCTTGGTCCTTCTAGTGTTAAGTAAGCTAAAAGCTTGATGGTGACGTACAATGACGTGCTATGGCCGCCGCAGCAAAAAACGTGAAAAAATTACTTTTTCAACGAAAACAGTTTTATCGTGCTACTTTTGTCCAGTCCAAGATTCAAGATTTTGAAAAGTGACACGTTAAAACTAATGCGTAATATTCTAAGTTCAACCGTTGTTCCAAAAAGTTGCCCTTCTAATTAGGAGAAAAATTAATTGGTATCATGAACAAAAAGATAATTATAATACAGCAGTTGGTCAATCGAGCATGACAAGAAACCGTACAACATAAAAAGCAGGAAAAAAACAAGATCGATGTTTCAGTGGTGGAAAAATCAGCATAAAAATTCTCAAATTGATGTGTACTTTTTAGCAGGAAACTTACTTATTTAAAACAACTGTAATTGCTATTCTGACATGTAACTATAGCTGCAACTGCATTTTTCCTAAGTAATTGTAATTCAGATAATTCGACAAATTACTTGTGTACATCTGCTTATAAATGATGTTTTAAAAAATCATGGTTAAAGCAAATAAAGATGGGCTTTATTCCAGAATTTGCACAACATTAAGGTTTCTATAAAAAATCATCTTTTTGTTTTAATAACATCGTTATTGAAATAATTGTTACGAATAAACAAGTTGTGCAACATCTGCATACTAAGCGTAAAAAGTTGGGTCTTGGGAGATGCAAACCCCACACAAAAAATTCAGTGATTTAAACGCTTCTAGGTATATTCTACTTCAGTTAATTCCACCCCGGTATGTTCCACCCCGGTATGTTCCACCTTGATTGATACCATTCCAGTCCAATGCAGTCTCGTACATTTTAAAGTTCAATCGAAAACTGTGGAGTTTCTCTTCGTCGACAAAAACACTAATTCCAACCCAAACCCTAACCTAACCCTTATACTTGGTGAAATTTACAGAGGTGGAATACACCGGTCACCGATTTAAACATGTCTCTTGTTTTGTTACGATTCTTAATTAGAACTGTGATCGATGCATGTTACGCCGATGTCATGCAAATCCGATTGCAAAACAAGACTTTCCGTTTATTCTCAGCAGAAAGTGTTATAAGTGCAGAAATAAAAAATTTTAAAATGTTTTTCTAAAAGACTGCCAAGATTTATATGGTTTAACTGAAAAAATTAATTTGTTGCTAATTGAATGAAATGCAATTGCAACACTTTTAAGAAAAAATAATGGCTTCCAGAAAATTTTTGATTCTCCTAAATAAAAACTCTCGTTTCGGTCAAGCAACCGTTTAAGTAATAAGATTTCTCAAAATCATTCTAAATATTTTTCAATCTTTGCTTTTTTTGTCATTTGCATATTTCAGAGTCAGCAATTATGCCAGTTTTTTGGAAGTATTCAATAAAAATTTTAAATGCAATCAATAGATTTTCTCTGTAGTTAATCGCTTTTTCGGTGATCTAGATCAGGGGTCGGCAACCCCCGGCACGCGTGCCAATCATGGCACGCGAGGTCATTTTATATGGCACGCGGCGTCGTAAATATTTTTCAAAAACACGTTTACGGACCTTTTTTTTTTTTAGAGATCACCCTGATTTGGGAGAAAAATAGGGAAATCAGAGATGAAATCGAAGTGAAGACCTTTTTTTTTTTTTTTAGAGAACATCTTGATTTTGGGAGAAAAATAGGGAAATCGAAGTGAAGACATCGGCACGCAAACGTATATTTTGACCAGTGGTTTTCAACCGGGGTTCCGTCAGAACAGTTCAGGGGTTCCGCAAGTTGTCTGTGGAAGATGAACTTCGTGTGTGTTTATCAAAAACACGACCCAATCTTAAAGAGTTGTGCAAAAAACATTAGGCTCATGTTTCTCATTGAATTTTTTACGAGAATAAATGTAATTTTTTACAGTTTGTATTAATAATTTCAGAGACTGATTCCGAGTGAAAGACCTTTTTATTTAGAGAACACCCTGATTTGGGACGAAAATAGGTGTTTTTATCCGGTTACGGCCCGCAAACTCGAATAATTTTGAAAAGTGGCCCACAAGAGTGCAGAAGTTGGACCACTCTGGCATAAGACAATCAAATTTCCGAACAGGGGCTCCTCAAGCCTCTGGAATGTTTCATTGGGGTTCCGCTCCACCAAAAAGGTTGAAAACCACTGATTTTGACATTGAATTTCACAACTTGGCACACTGGAAAGAAAACGTTGCCGACCCCTGTACTATATTATCAAATATAGTTCGGCACGCGCAGCTAACAAAATTCAAAAACTGGCACACTGCGTTGAAAAGGTTGCCGAACCCTAATCTACGTAGATAACCGGTCCACCAAACTTAATTGCTTTATATTATATATATATAGTCGAACTTTTGTTCAGTAGCATACCTGCGAGAGTTTTTGTTTCCTTTGACATTATCTTCTTTTACTTCTCTGAGAGTTTCTTGTGATTTTTTTTCGTGTACAAGCGAATATCGAGTGGGAACGGTCGAGCTGATGTAAGGAAATTTTTTTTCTCGAATCGGAAGTTTTGTAAAAAGTGCATAACTTATTACTTTTGAAAAACGGTACCAAGATTTTCTTTTTTTGCATGTGCTGCTTCATCTTTTGCAAAACAAGCTTTTAACAAAAATAATACAAAAATCGGTATAATAATTTCAATGCTCTTTCATGTGTTTAATTTAACTGTCGTTATTACCGCTCCCAAAAGTACAATTGTAAAAATTAATAAAATTGTCATGGTGCTCGTGCAAGATTTTAGGTTATTTTTGTTGTTGTTTCTTGGTTGTCTTTGCTTTTGCATTAAAATACCTGCAAAGAAATATTTTTTTAATAAAAGAAATCTCAATTACAAGCTTTTAAAGCTGATGATTGGACAGTTAAATACAAAAACTGTTTTCAAAATGCAAAAATTGTATAACTAATTGTTTTGATTTCTATACGTCTAGCAAATGAAATGAAAAATTAAAAAATTAATTATACTATAGTATCAAAATTTCTGTAAAAACTAATGAAACATGAAGTTTATCAAAATAAAGAACCATTTCAAAAACTATTTGAATTTTGTTAGTTCGATAGTATTTACTTAAATAGAGAGTTAAATAAAGTATTATTGTTCATAGCAGGGATGTCCAACCTGCGGCGCACTTGTTTTGATGCTGCATTGCCTATTCCAAGTTTTTAAATATAATTTCAAAACTGTATCGAAGCCTTTTTCCAAAGTGAGTTCTGCGAGTTTGCTTTGTACAAATTTGAGACGTAAAGCGACAAATCAAAGTCTGATTCAGACTGAAGACCTTTTGGTGGCCCGCCAACCATAATGAAACAAGGTTGAATATCCCTTGTTTATGGTTTACTCCAAAGTTTAAACAAAAGTTTTATTTAAATTTTATTGTCTTTTTAGTAAAATTTGAATACTTGATCATTTTTAAGCATAGAAATAAAATGGTCATAAAAAGTTGAATTAAAGAAAATATTTGAAAAAACATTTGTTAAAAAAAGCCACTCTTTTTGCTTATAAAAAAAAATGTTTTAATTCAAAAGGTTTTAATACAAGTTGTTCAGATGGAGAAAAAATAATCTAACTTAACCGGAGAGCAAAAAGAAAATACAAAATCCGCTAAAAATCTTCATTAAAAATATAATTATTTCAAAATGATAAACATTAATTCATTTATTTATGTTTTCCTCTCTTTCTGTTATTAAAACAAGAACTCAATAAAACCAACATAATTAATAAAGAAGAAAAAAAGAAAGAAGTGGGATACTGTATATTCAAACGTTAAAATTTCCAAAAAGTAATTAAAATCATGCGAAAACAATGCAATATTTTGCCATCTCCGGCAATATCTTGGCACCAAAATAAATAATTAAAAAAATTTATAACAGGAGGGCATTAAACTGGTATTCTTTTGTACTTACATAACATTGCCCATAAAATAGTTCTCAGTTTTATAATATTTGATGACCCAAGATATAAAGCAGTGGTGGCGACCTTTTAAACTTTATACGCCACTAATGCATAATTTTTTATTTGGCGAACAATTGAATACGAAATTAGAAACAAAACGGAAAAAGGTTTTTCTTTTTAAAATTGCGTCGAGTATAACAGTTTATGAATATAACTCGAAGTTGTTTTGATTCAGATGGATTTGAGTTCTTTAACTAGTAGACCAGTTATAACCTTCTTTTTCTTCTGTAAACCACCAAAATTTTTCATGATTACCGGTTGACTATTACAATCACTGGTTGGGGACCACTGATTTAAGAAAAATATTGAACCTTATAAGGAAATAGCCTTTTAAAGTAAATCGAACGTTAACAAAGTTAGATTTATTAAAAAAGAGTAGTAATATTTACTTTCACGGAAGCCCAGCTTATACAAAAAAATTTCCTCAAAATTAAAATTTATTTTTAAAAGTTTGACGAAAGAAAATAAAAATTGTATTATCAAACATCCTTGAAAGGTTTGATAAAAAAACACTTAATTATATTAAATATATCTGTCTTAAAATGTCCAGTTTCCGAAACAAAACCCAGAGTGAGTAGCTGTGTTCCCTAAAAATTCTTCTTTTTCTTCTTCTTTCGGCCTTCCCCTTCAATCAGGGGTGGCTACAGCATATCATCATTCTCCAAACTTTTCTGTCTTCAACATCCGTCTCTTTTGCACCAACTTTCCCCCTATCTTCTTTCACTACATCTAAAAATCTTCTCTTTGGTCTCCCTCTTCTCCTCTTTCCCGGTAACTCCTTTTCCATCATCTTTCTTCCTACATACTCTTGGTCTCTCCTCATGACATTCCATACCACCTCAGCCTGCCCTCGCTCATTTTCATTCCTAACCGTTTTACCTTTACGGTACTCCTGATGTACTCGTTTCTAATCTTGTCTTTTCTCATCGCTCCCATAGCAAACCTCAACATTTTCATCTCTGCGATGTCCATATCTTCCACTTGTTTTTTTGTGACTGCCACCGTCTCAAGTCCATACACCATTGCTCGTCTTACCATTAAATTGTACACTTTTCATTTTACTCTGGCTGGTAATCTCCTGTCGCAGATTACTCCCGATACTCTTCTCCATCGGTTCCATCCTGCTACACTCTCTTCTTTACCTCCTCCTCACAACGGCCGGGCTTCAGAAGTTACGATTTATAACTCAAAAAGTTACGATTTATAACTTATAGCAAAGTTACGATTTATAACTCAAAAACTACTTAAGCTATCTTTATGACATTTTAGAAAAGTAAAGATCATTTATTTAACTTTTATTAAAACAAAAAATTTTAAAAAATTCATTTGACAAAGTACGCACAATTGTAATTTAGCAAGGTGACTTAAATTTTTACGTTTAGACACTCATCTAGCGTGAAATGTGATTGTAATGAATTCGATGTTGAAACAGTCGTAAATTTAATTTAACCCTTAAAGGACCAAATTATTTTCTTTTTATAAAAAAAATTTTGTTTATGTACACGAGACTGTAATCACACTGTGAAGCACAAAATATAAAAAAATTGAATATTAATATTTATAACAATTTTTCAAAGTTTGTTAACTCAAAGCAACATCTATCACAAAAACACAAATTTTTGTTCCAAAATGGTGGTTTCACCTAAAAAAACGTTTAACTAGTGTGAAATCTGAAACAGCAATTACTCTTTGGTGTAAAGCAAAATTGTAATTTGCATTTAATGCATTTGACTTTGGTGATGCCTATACACCCAGGCATCTTGCGGGTTAGTTTCACTGACAAAAATTGCTTGCGGTCATTGCCGTTGTTTGGAAGAGCATCCACTCCAGGCCAGACGCAAACAGGTCTGGGGCCAAAGGTCAATCCTTTTACTACCCCAGGCTGCTGTACTGCCTGGATCAGATGCTGGCAGTGATGTTGTTAGCGTTTCATCATCCAAAACCGTCAGACCTTGTGCTCCATGTGGTGCCCGATGTATGGATCACGCTATAAGGTTTGTTCAACGGCGCCACACTCGGAATTCGGTGAGGGGGCAAATGGAATTGCCCAACACCAGTCCTCAGACGGTTGAGCTTAACCAAGCTGCTCGGGACAAGCCAATCCCAACAGGCCTGGCACTGGTATTGGGCACAAAAAAACGGAGGTTGGAATCATTTTCACACTACTCTGCGTTCCATTTATGCTTTATTCACTCAGAAGCGCGGATGCCAAGTCCAGCAAAGTTGTTTAAATGATTCCGCGAAGATGGCACAAATGGGCGTCTGAATCTTAGTCTCTATTAGCGAGCATCCGAGGATCCACTTAAAAGACCATATAACATATGATCAGCGTCCAGAGATCCAAGGTATACCAAGGAGAATGTCAATCCCAGTTGGTGAAGCTCAGCTAGTTGGATGACTGAAAGTATCAATAGATGGTTCGTTGGAGTGGGACGCAGGAATATAGTGACAATGCGCAAGGTGTCAATTAGTGATGGTTATAAACATATGATGCAAAAATAATTTACTTTACCTTTGCAGCCGTGCAATTCATACACTTAAAACTTATACAACTTCCTCAAAAATTAGGATTTTTGTTTATTTTTACTGAGTGGATTTTAGTATTTTCTCGGATAAAAAACCAATTAGCATAAAAATTTTATTGAAACATGTTTATTGACCTTTTTAATTTACTATTTAAAAAAATAATTGAGTGACTATGCGCAAGTTGTTGTTCAAGACACTATCTATGAGGCGAGTGTGAGCACTGCGACATCAGACTGGTGCACAGTACTCAGCTGTTGAGTAGACTAGAGATAAGGTGGCTATGCGTAGTGTTTTAGCACCAGCACCCCATCCCCAGCCCACAAGTCGCCTCAGCAGTGTGACGCGCGAGGATAGTTTTTTTGCGCAATGTCACTAAATGGTGACGAAACGTGAGCGATCTGTCCAGTTTCAACCCAAGATAAGTAGGGGTTGGACAGAACGGTAAAAGTCTATCGTTGTTGTAGACCTTTAGCTCACGTTTCAACTCTCACCGGTGGTAAGGGTGAAACTTTGGTTTCGGAGTGTTTTTTTCCCAGATGGCAGGTGCTTTCTCGCAGCCTGGTACGTGAGTACTTCTGTTATTGCTCTCGAACATGACAGAAAGAAAGCAAACCTGCCGAAACGGGAGGGTATTTATCAATTCCGATGTTCAGCGAGAGTCTGCTAATTGGCAAACGTCCTTTTCAGGAAGGGGCAATGTTTCGAAAAACTGCCCTTTTCAGGCCACATTGACAAAAAGTTTTGAAGACCCACTATTCCTCAGTTGAACATTGAAGGCCTCACTGCAAGTAAGACGAACATTCTTCATTATCTTGCTCTGCAGTCTGAGGCACTTGTCATCCCTCACGGTGACTTCTTGAAAAGACCGGAATTAACTTATCTGCCTATTCAAGCAGTTTGCAATTGAGCGCTTACTGAAATAAAGACAAATCAAATTTAAATCTTCTACACCGAATTACAAAACTTTTAATTCCCCTGTATTTATGCTGGCGATTTTAACTGTCGTCATGCTGACTGGGTTACGATGCCAACAGTCCGGACGGTGAGTGCTTGGCTGGCTGGGCAAGTATTAATTGTCTTGCCCTCCTATATAATGCCAAGGACGCTGCCAGTTTTTATTCCGGCCGCTGGAACACTAGCACCAATCCAGATCTAGCTTTTGCCAGCGTAGGTCCAAACAGTCGCTTACCGGATAGACGTGTCCTTGACAAGTTCCCCAGGTCACAACATAACCATTTTTTTTTTATCTGCTCTAAATCTACATTAAAACATGAACTAGAGGATATTCGCTCTATTCTTGTAAAAAATGGTTATCCAGAATTCCTTATTGATTCGAGAATTTCCAAAAAACTTTTACGTTTCCAACAAAGCACTAAAGAAACCCCAAAAAAATGCCCTGTTTATTTAAAATTGCCTTGGATTGGCGAAAATTCCTTGAAATTTGAAAGAAAAATAAAATTATGTATTAATAATTGTTTTGGAGCGGTTCAACCACGAGTGATCTTTTCCACCAGACAAATTTTACCTGCTATACATAAAGACGTTCTTCCCACTTTTCAACAAAGTAACGTCGTATATGAATACGTGTGCCACTGCGATAGTCGGTACGTGGGTCGAACGTCTCAATGTTTGCAGGACAGAATCCGCCAGCATATGCCGAAGTCTATTCGGAACAGGACCAGTCAAGAACGTAAACAACCAGAACGACCAGGAAAACTAGCGAACTCAATACCGCACTGTGATTCAGCGATTGGAAACCATCTGTTACATAACCAAAAATGTGCATCTCACTGTAAGGACAATCAATTTTTTATTCTCTCTAAAGCACGATCCGATTTCCATTTATCAGTCTTGGAATCAATTTTCATCACTCTTCGAAAACCTAATTTGTGTAGACAGAAAGAATTTGTTTATAAACACAAATTGTTAGTATAATTGTAAAAAATTTTTTTTTAGTTCCAAATTTTAGCACAAAACTTGCATAATTTTGTTCCTTTTTTTGCCAAAAATTTCTTACGCTGGCAAAATGTGGTTTTATTTATTAAATACTTTTAATTATTATGATAACTGCTATTAACCTTAATTTTTAGCCAATCAGGATCAGTCTTAAAACTTTTGAAATACTACGTTCAGTTTTGCAATTCATTCTAGCGAAACCTCCTGAAGAGAGCCAGACAAAAACGTTCGAGTTTTCAAAACAGCCTTTTTTAAGGCTACTTATTTAACAAAAGAGCTTTAGATGAAGCATTTGCTGTTAAAAGCTATATTATTTTTTCTTCGTTGCTAGGTTTGATTCTACATATTCTTAATGTTATATTGCTGTTTTGCTTTGTTTTGTTTTGTTGTGTTTTTTATTAATTTGTTTTTTTTTGTTGTTCTTCATTTTTTGTGAACATTTTTCAATTTGCTTTTATATTTCTATATTTTACAAAGTGATTGCTTGACTCGAAGACCTTACGGTCCCTTCACAATCACCTTGTCGCAACTTTAACAGATTATAATGGTATTTATTGCTGCTAAGTTTACCTTTTTGCGACAAAATAAATAAATTGAATTGAATTGAATTGAAAATTATGACATTGCCTGGCACCGTGGCCTTGCCTGCAAGCTGCTGAGACTTCTTCCGGATAAGCACATGGTCAAAATGATTATGGAGCTTGTTCGAAATCAAAGTTTCACCCTTACCACCGGTGACAGCAAGCAAAGCAGGCTACGCCGTCTTAAAAACGGCGTTCCTCAGGGATCGGTCTTTGCTCCCCTCCTATTTAACAACTATACGTACGATCTTCTTTCCATGATTTCCAAAAAGTTTGCTTATGCTGATGATTTAGCATTGTTGCACTCTTCTGAAAACTGGAAGAACTTGGAGGGGACTTTAAGCCAAGACATGTCTACATTTTCATTGTATCTCCAGATTTGGAAGTTAAAGCTCAGTCACACTGAGACGGTGACGACAGCATTTCACTTAAATAAACGAAAGGCAAAACGTGAGCTAAAGGTCTACAACAACGATAGACGTTTACCATTCTGTCCAACCTCTACTTATCTTGGGTCAAAACTGGACAGGTCGCTCACGTTTTGTCACCATTTAGTGGCATTGCGCAAAAAACTATCCTCGCGGGTCACACTGTTAAGGCTACTCGTGGGCTGGGGATGGGGTGCTGGTGCTAAAACACTACGCATAGCCATTTTATCTCTAGTCTACTCAACAGCTAAGTAGTGTGCACCAGTCTGGTGTTGCAGTGCTCACACTCGCCTCATAGACAGTGTCTTGAATGACGCCTTGCGCATAGTCACTAGATGTCTACGTCTCATTCCAACAGACTACCTACCTGTACTCTCAGGCATCCAGCCAGCTGAGCTCCACCGACTGGAAGCGACACTCTCCTTGACTTACTGTGGATATCTGGACCCCAATCATATCTTGTATGGTCTCTTAAATGGGTCCTCAGATACTCGTCAAGTGAGACTAAGATCCAGAGCCCGTTTGTGCCAGGTGCGCGGAATCTTTTGGACAACCTTACCAGACTTGGCATCCACGCTTCTGAATGAAGAAATTACAAATGGAAAACGAAATATTGTGATAATGCTTCCAGGCTCCGTGCTTTTGTGCCCGGGACACGTGTCAGGCCTGTTGGGATTGGCTTATCCCGAGCAGCTTGAATTAAGCTCAACCGCCTGCGGACTGGTGTTGGGCAATTCCATTCTTCCATGCACAAATGGGGTCTCTCTCCTTTACCGAATTGTGAGTGTGGCGCCTCTGAGCAAACCGCAGACCATGTACTAACAGCGTGCCCTATACATCGGGCACCACATGGAGCACGAGGTCTGACGGTTTTGGGTAACGAAACTCGATGCTGGCTTAATGACATCACTGCCAGCATCTGATTCAGGCAGTACAGCAGCCTGGGATAGTAAAAAGATAAACCCTCGGCCCCAGTTCTGTTTGTGTCTGACCTGGAGTAGATACTCTTTAAACGACGACGACAACAACGACGACAAAGCTTGAGACAAAATTTACAACCTATACTTGCATCTGCACATATTTTTTACCATATATTCCAATTTAAACTTATTCTGAAAAAAACCAACACTACACAAAAAATACCATTGGGCAACTACAGTGTTGCCAAATAAGTCTCTGTAAACTTATAGTATTCATTTCCTGCAAGGGGCAAGCCAAACTTTTGGCAACGAGCAGCAAAAACCTTTACTTTGTGCCTCCATGTTTTGGTACGTAATACCCAGTGTTTCTTTCAAGTAACAAACGGTTTTTCTTTTTTATGGAAAAAACTAAAGCAGTAACGCTTTTCAAAAATTTTCTTTGGAATCCATTAATGTTTTGTTACACATGAAAAAAAATTGGAGTTGTACTTTCCACCGAGCTTTTAAATTTTGTTTGTGAAAATCAAATTCTAGTCTAAAACCGCATATTTATGACTATCGAACAAAAACTTGATAAAACGTGATTGAAAACTAAAAATACACTAAAACTGTTTCAAAAACATAATAAGTAGAAATGTTGGTTTTGATTAACACCGGTCTTTCGCACGGATCTAGAAAAAAACGAGAAAACTAGTTCAAAGTTTAGTTTCTTGCTTCAAGTTAACACTTGACATTTAAGGGTTAAAGTTGGACGTAAAGAGTAACGTCAACGCTCACGACAATTACAAACACTGAAGAAGCTAAGGGAAGCTTGGTTCATTGTTCGAATGATCAAAGTATGGAAATTACTGTATTTTAGACTAGTTTCAATTACTTGTTCAAATGTTTTGTCTACATCTTTTTGTAGTTATTAATAGTTATTGCTGCCTTTTTTAAAAAAGGATAAAAAAACAAAAATATATTTTTTTACATAAAAGGGTTTGAAATAGGCTATGTTTTGATATTTAGCAATGTTAAAATATCGACTTACAAATATTGTAAAACCAACAAAACTTTATCTTTTGTATATCATCGTTTATATGTACATCGTTTTGTTTTTTCGCAATGTATTTCACCCCCACAAAAAGAGTTTTTTAATTACCGGAATTGAATTAAAATTATGCCATTACACTAGTTTAACAAAAACACTTGAGAAAAGCAATATTACTTTATGTAATTATTACTGTTGGTCGTGGAACATATCTCGGCATAATTCAAAGCATGAAGCGCAAATTTGTAAGCAGTGCCGAAAACAAGTGGAAGATTGACACCGATTTCACGATTTGTTTATGTTTTTTTTTGCATTTTCTGGCCTGTTCCGATTTCATTATCATAGCAGAGAGAACAGGGTTTCCTAAAATTAGACTTTGAGTCATAAATTCGAGGTGTAAATGTTACAACACTAGAGTCACTTACACGGAAATGACGTTCGCCCAAGATCAATTTAATTTTTTGTTGAACATCAAACTGTTAGCCAATTCAATTCAATTCGATTTAATTTATTTCGTCGCAAAAAGGTAAACTTAGCAGCAATAAATACCATTATAATCTGTTAAAGTTGCGACAAGGTGATTGCGAAGGGACTGTAAGGTCTTCGAGTCAAGCAAACACCTTGTAAAATATAGAAATATAAAAGCAAATTGAAAAATGTTCACAAAAAATGAAGAACAACAAAAAAAAACAAATCAATAAAAAACACAAAACAAAACAAAGCAAAACAGCAATATAACATTAAGAATATGTAGAGTCAAACCTAGCAACAAAGAAAAAATAATATAAGGTACACAAAACAAATTGTAAGAATTATATGAATTTAATCGTTGAGAAGTAAAAATGATTTATAATGTTTTTTAAATTTATTAAATGTCATTTTTTTCATATTATGACTGATGGAATTCCTAATTTTTGCTCCTATTTATTTAATTGATTTTTGAGTTCGATTACTTTTAAACAGAGGAATGATAAAGTGATTATTAAGTGAAAATCTTCTGTTACGAGAATGGCAGGATTTAGCATTTGAAAAGTAGTTATCAAAATCTTAGGTAACAAATTAAATTTATAAAAATAAACAAGCCAGTCAAAGGTCTTCTTTTGTCGTGCGGTTGAATTAGGGCTGGCGAGAGGTTGGAAGTGTCATTTTGATGGGAACGGATCAAGATTGTATATGTTTGTTTCTTTTCGCATTTTATTGGTCTATTAAGTAAAACATTTTACGACACTTTCTCTACTTGAAAGTCTTTATCAGCAATTCTAAATTACAGTTTATAAAAACTAGAGTAGCCAATAAAAGATTTCTTGAACAGCAATATTCTTACATTTGTGAAGATTCACATTTGTTTATTTGTCACTAAACATTTACAAATATTCGCATAATATATAATTTAAATTAAATGTAGGACAACATGACTTGGAATAACCATTAGTCAAGCAGTTACTTTTATTGTGTCATTTAAAATGACAAAAAAATTATAATAAAATAATAGTTTGAAAAACGAGCAGCGATAAGGAAAAAAAGTAATTAACAAGTAAAAACCTAAAAGTAAAACTAGAAAATAAACAAATTTGGGTAACAAAAATAGATATATTCTTTTATTTTGCTATATGAAAAGTGTCGAATGAAATAAGGGATAAAATAACACATTTTGGCTCCAATATGTTTAATTGAAAAGTGCGTTTTTTTGTTTTAAGCAGTGAAAGATTAGATTGATCATTTTCAGAAGATATCGATTACCACAAGACCTCTCCAAGATACCTTTGAAAAGGAGATGTCAAGCTGTAAAGGCTCTTCTTTAACATTACGTAAAACAGGGCAAATCTATGCCGAAATTGTTGTAGCATGTAAAAGCAACCACTTCAAGTAAAACACAACAATGGGACTGGCTCTCTTGCTTAATTGTTTTACTGCAAATTGCTATTGTATTGTCGTGAGCGTTGACGTCACTCTTTACGTCCAACTTTAAATTAAGTTTGCGACTGTTTCAACATCGAATTCATTACAAACGCATTTCACGCTAGTTAAATGAGTGTCTAAACGTAAAAATTTAAATCACCTTGCTAAATTACAATTGTGCGTACTTTGTCAAATGAATTTTTAAAAATTTTTTTGTTCTAACAAAAGTTAAATAAATGATCTTTACTTTTCTAAAATGTCATAAAGATAGCTTAAGTAGTTTTTGAGTTATAAATCGTAACTTTTTGAGTTATAAATCGTAACTTCTGAAGCCCGGCCGTTGGGGAGGCAATAGCTCGAAAAAGGTTGAGGTGAATAGGGTTAAACTGTGCTTATATATTTTTCTTTTTTAAGAATATCTGCTCCGCAAAATGAATTATTAAGACGATTAATTTTTACTACACTCACTGTAAGTGTAATAAAGCATTTCAATAATTATCAAAAATGCCTTATTAGAAATCTGAATCACTTTCCCAAAGCATTTTATGATGAAAATTTTATGCGTTCTTTTTTGATTTTTCGTGCCATTTTTTTTATTACCAGTGACCACTCAACCTATAAGTCTTTTACTATTTCTATTTTTCAAATTTTATATACAGTCGTTCCGTTAATTTGCATGCTTTCTATTTTATTTAGTAATGTTACTTATCAGTTTATGCTTGCTTTCCTCTCATTTCTTTTATTAAATTAAACTAAATAAGTAGATTGAACTTAGGTGGCAACTTGTTTTTGCCTCTGGTACAATTGATTAAAGGGCGCTGCTAAATGTTTTATTATTGGAATTTAATAGCACTGTAATAATTACATTTATTTGTGTATATTGATGATTTGAAGAAATAGGAAATAAAATATTGCAATTTCTTGATTGATTTATTACAAGTATAATTGTAAAAGTTTTGAAACTTTTTTAAACTATTTGTAAACAGTGGTGTACCAAGGATTTTTAAAAGAGGCGGCTAGAGAACCACAATAAATATGCTTAGCGGAAAATTTTTTTTAATGGTAAAAAAGGTCTTCACCTTGAATCTGTCTGGGTTTTATGGATTTTTTGTCCCAAAAACAAAAAAAGGTCTTCACTTTGAATCTGTTTCTAATTTTCTCCAAGGCGGGAGGCATGGCACAATAACCCCCCTAAGTACGCAACTGTTTGTAAAATGTTTTTAGCAAGTAGCATCAACGCTGTGCCTTTATTTATCAACTTTTGTATTTCTTAATTTTCAATATTAGATAATTTTATACAGTTGGTTAACGAAAGCTCGGATTGATTTCGTCGAAGATTCTTTTCCACAACAAACAGAGACCCTTGTCTCTAATAAAACAGATGTATTACAAAAATATCAGGTCCGACGAAACTTCTATTCCACGCTTTGCCAAACTGCAAAGCAAAATCAACACTATCACTCGACTCAATCAACACAAATAATTCTACCTCTGTAGAACAAAACTGCCAACCACTGGCAAAAAGTGAATTCAACAATTGTCCACCGACACAAAATCTAACGGTTCACCTCCTGTGGCCAAACAAAATCACCTTCGCTCGAGCCGCCATCTCGAGTCGCTTCAAATTACCTCACAACGATAATAATAATCATAATCGCTACGCATCGGCTTTATATAGAAAACAAAATCACGTGACGTAAACTTTCTCGTAATTTCGAGATTCAGCCAGAAACCCCTGGAGAGATCGTTACGCGAATCAAGTGGCATATACGCGAACCTTCCAGTACAATGTCGTTAGTCAAAAACATATTACGTCAATACAAAGAGAAAAAAGAGAAAAAGATACATGTATCGAGCCATAGAACAAATTGGACGTATACCGCAAACAGCGCTCAAAGAGCCGCATTTATTCTCTTATAATAAAACTACGAATTGCTTTTAACGGGGATACACTACATCGTTATGATTAAAATTATGAATGAAGTGTGACAGTTTTCAAAAGTTTTAATTCGTTTTATTGAAGAATCACGGTAAATACAATAACAAGCTTTTAAAGACTACATGAAAGTAATATAATACTCTTGGTTAGCATAAGATAAAAATGTGTGTGAAAAGCTGCTTGGTTTGGTTTAAACATAAAACAGTAAAAAAAAGTTTACACAGTCTCGATGTAGTTACAGTTACTGAAGTTAAAAATGCTTTTAATTTTTAGTAAAGTTCCTACGAAATACTTGAAAAAAAGTCATCTTCATACGAAATTAAATAAAAAATTAACGTATGCCAGGTTTAAACTAGGCCTTATTCAAAATTCAAATGGCCTGTCACATTGAGATAATGACAAGTACTTTAGCTGGAATGAAGCAATCTTCAAAGTTACAAAAATCGCTGTAATGAATTCGCTTACAAGGATACACTACGAATACTCAAAACAATCATACTTTTAAATAAATTCTTGATTACGTACACTTTAATATAACCAATGATATTGACGGAACCCTTGACTCTTTCAATTTTTGGTAGTCTTTAAAAAGATTGTTTTCTTGAGAATTCTTTCAGCCAACTTCAGAAGAAATTGTTGGCAAATGATAAACTGTAAGAAAACCGTGGTTTATACAAAATTGGAAGAAATCGAAAGTAACGGCGTCTCTGATTCGTTGGAGAAAGAGAGCACGCGATTGCTTAAGCGCTCATGCGCGGCGCAACTGTGAAAAATTCAATCCATAGATGAACTTTTTTGGGCGACAAAGGGACAGTTCAAGAGACTCTATAAAGATGGCTTCGAGCGTTTCCAAATGAAAAAATGATTGTTTTGTAATTAAAGTAGAGAACCAGTTGATATCGAATTTTTATGCGCAAAGAACCGAATCCGAAATAGGTGCATTTTGAATGGATTTACATTGACGTCTAGGGAGATCTTTTTCAGGTTTAATTTTATTTCTGATAAATTTTGAAATATGTTATCGAATTCGTTCTTCCAGTTGTTGGGACGTTCTACCTACGTACACACTATCACAATGGCGCGAGTATTGGTATACAACATTACTCCGCTGATGAGCAGGCAAAATATCAACAAAGTAATATTGTACACAAATACTCGTGCCATTGTGATAGTGTGCACGTAGGCAGAACGTCCCAATATCTGGAAGAGCGAATTTGATAACATATTCCAAAATTCATTAGAAATAAAATTAAAACTCAAAAAAATCTTCCCAGAAATCAATGTAAATCTACTCAAAATGCACCTATTTCGGAATCGGGCATTGGCCAACATTTGCTAGATAACAAAATTTGCGCAGAAAAATTCGATATCAACTGGTTCTCTATTTTAGCTACAAAACAATCATTTTTTCATCTGGAAACGCTAAAAGCCACCTTTATAAAATCTTTGAACCCTGTCTTTGTCGCTCAAAAAAGTTCGTCTATGGATTGAAGTTTTCTCACTTGTGCCGCGCGCTCTTTTTCCAACCAAGCAATCGCATGCTCTCTTTTTCCAACAAAGACGCCGTTTCTTTCGATGTCTTCCAATTTTGTATAAACCACGGTTTTCTTGCAGTTTGTCATTTACCAACAATTTCTTTTGAAAAGAGTTGGCCGATAGAATTCTTAGCAAAACAGTTTTTTTAAAGACTACCAAAAATTGAAAGAGATAATAGTTCTGTCAATATCATTGGTTATTATAAATTCATATTTTTAAACATCTTCATCTTTTTGTTGGCTAACGTTCAAGGAAGATTTTTATTTTCACTTTCATTTTTACTTTCTTCTTCTGTGATAACGTTTAAAACATTCTTGCTTTTTTGTGTTGCAATAGATTTGATCCGGTTGCTGTCAAGATTGATCGTTATTTTCCGAAATTTCTTCGCTTTTCCTTTGGTTAAAAAATCTTGGCAACTTAAAAGCAAACTACGGAAAACATCCGAATCATCATCCATTTGTATCAAGGTCGATAAAGAATCATTTGTCATTTTTTCTGGCTTGAAACCACTGCAAAAAATCTAAGTTTGATTTTGTGTATAAAAGTTTATATTGTTTATGTGAAACATTATCACAAAAAAGTTTATAGTAGTCTATATTTTTAACAAAAAATTCCAGGTAAAAACTACCAAATTAAAAGCTTTTGTTTATGAAAACTTCTTCAGATACTTATTCAAATAGAATGAATTTGTATTTAGCTTTGGCAATGGTATTAGTTGGGATTTTTTGTTACGAAAATTCTTTCAAAATTGATTTTCCGGTCTAGGGAGCATCCTAGAATGGATTTTTCACACATTGCAAGCTAAGTTTTTGACAGTTTATAATTGCAGTATTTTTGTGACTCTATATTGTAACAAATAAATGCTTTTCCAAATAATTGTTTATAAATTTATTTTAAAACAAGGTTTTCTTTTAGAGTCGATTGTGTAATTTTTTTAAATAAATAAAAAACCAATTTTATCTTGATAAAGGTCGAAAACATTTTTTAATTACTGAATAGTGAAAAAACAAACGTTCAAAGTACAATCATTTTTGGCGCTTGATCATCGTCAATTCAATAATAATCATTAAAAAGCTTCTGCTGCAATTGAGATAGTAAAGAAAAGTCGGTAGCGTGATCGTGTGGTTAATGGAGCTGTGATTGTGATCAACACGGTCGCGGTTCAAAACTCTATGATCGGCATCATCAATTAAAAATAAGATGTAGCTTATACGAAAAGGCCATTGATCAATAAGGACAATCCAATAAAGAAATTCCTTTTTGATTATATGGCTTTCTGAAACCAACACACATAAAAATTATATTTAAAAAGCTTTTCTCTTTTGGTAAGAATAGTATCTACCTCGTAGGAATGCTTATTCCATACGAAGGTTAAATTGAAGTCTAAAAATGAATTGATAGAAAGACAAAAAATGCTTTAGTAAAAATTAATTTCACTTTCAGTATATTCAACTATCGGCCTAACATAATTTGAGATTACAAGTAACTTGTTTACTGCCGTGTCTTCTGGTTGGTTGTACTGCGACGTCATAGACTGTTTGTCTGATGGTAAACTTAATGTAGTGATTGATTTGAAAAACCAGACACAATTTAATGTTTTTGATTGTTACCTAGTAATATTGGCTGATTTATACAAATAGTGTTGTATTTGTTATTCATTCATTTCAGTTAAAGTGTTTAAAATTGTTGTGCGTTGGTCTTGCTTGCGTGGACGTGATTAAGTTATTTAAGAGTCAGTATTGACGTCTTGGAAATTAATTCTAGAGTGAGATAAAATTGGTTCAGCTATGTGAAGAACAAATAATAAGTTTAACATTAACCATTAACTTGCTAACTTATTCTTAAAGTTATTCAGTATAAAGTTGTTGAATGATTATTTGCAGTTGTTGGCGCTATAAATTGCTTTGAAGTTTCGTGAAGCTTGGGAGCCAAGTTTTACGAAAATTAATCAAGTTCGTTTGATTTTGTGAATATATTCTTGGCAGTTAGAAGCTATGATTTATTTTTTTTTGTAGAAAAAAGTTTTTTAGCGAATCCATTGATACTTAGCCAGAACTAACTGTTTTAAAGCTGCAATCTCGCGGCAAACTATTTCTAAAGCCGGCATATATAGAAATATAAACATTTTTAATCCAAGGCAGATATTTTGGTTAAATAGTTCAAGGTCCTTCGGATTCCCGAGTAAAGTTGTGACATTCTAGTTTCACAGATTTACTCTAACATGTACACGATTAAGTTAGATTTTTTCTATTATATCACCTTCCTCATCGGAATCGCCATCATCGGTTTTGATAAAATATTGATTTTGCTGAAAAACATAAAATAAACATCAAATGTAGATCTGCAATGATATGATTCTTTATAAATGCAAATCTCATAAACACAGGGAAAGACGTAAAAACACAAATGTGCAGACTAAGTTCTCCAGACTAGCTCAGTACACATGCTCATAAGTTTTTTCAATCGTAACTAGTTGCACACGATGGTAATAATTCTGTTTAGACGCTTGTATTCCAATGCTTACAAAATTTACATTAACATAAACGTTATTGCGGTATGAGAACAGGATTGAAAATGATTTTCATTACACCTGAATTCCAATCTGTAGCCCAAATAATGGCTGCAAATTGCAATCATGTTTATTTCTTTTACAAACTTATTTTAAAACAGTGCTTCTCAACCAGTGGGCCGCGAAGCTGTTTCAGTGTTTCAGGCCGTGAAATTTTCTTAGAGGCATTTCAATTTTGGTTGATTCAAACAGGATTTTTTTTGAAAAAAGTTGTGGATTATAAAAGCGAAGAATGTACTATAACCTGTTTGAAATACACAACAATATTCTCTATATTGATTTTATATTAATAGTATAAGTAAGCATCCTATACGCGTTTCTCTTTAATTCAAAGCATCCTCAGTAGAATGAAATTAAATGTAGCACACACAAAATATATGAATACAATTGCCACCCGTTGCGGTCAGGTGACCACAGCTCTACGTAAGAAATTAACACATGCGCAATATCAAAAGGCTATCAGCAAAGGAAGCAGAATAAATTGCCTGTCGCTTTTTCTCTGTGTTTATTCTGCTTCCTTGTTGCCGTTAGCCTTTTGATATTGCGCACGTGACAGTTTCTTACGTAGAGCTGTGGCCACCTGACCGCAACGGGTGGCAATTGTCATTGAGTTAAAGCGAAATGCGTAGAAGATGCTTGGCTTTATTTTGGCAATTATTTTTGTTCTTAGATTAAGCAGAAATTCCGACCGTTTTCCTCCTAGATTTTATAATAGTAGTAAAAACTTAACAATAACAAAAGTAGTCTGCGTAGTCTTGCGAAAAGTAAATGATTTAGCAAAAAAAAATTTCATTATTACGTCACAAGTGTGGTAGCAATGAATCATTTCTCCGCAAATTAGTTCGCCATAAAGCATACAAATAGTACGATATTCATTATATTATTTAGCACTGACATGGGCAAACTACGGCCCGCGGGCCAAATCCGGCCCGCGAGCTTGTTTAATCTGGCCCGCCTGCTATTACCACGAACGAGTACTTAAAAGCAATTCATTACTGATTGTTGAATATAGTTTCCCTTTTCCCTACAGAAAAATCACATTCCAATGCCCAAGCATACGAATCAATTGATCTTGTTGAAGTTTCCTTGTTTATGCCTGTAATTCTTTTCTCATAACTAAGCGTTTGTTACATCACAATTAAAAAATCGTTAAAAATTTATTTGTGACTTCTAGTTTAATCACATATCACAAGATAAGATGAAAGAGGAAAACCCTGACATGGATATAACTTTTTTGCACTGCATCATCCATCAGGAGGCCTTGTGTAAGTCTGTACTGCAGCTTAATCATGTGGTGAAGGCAGTGATAAAACTGATCAACTACATAAAAGGAAGAGGACTTCACCATTGACAGTTTATAAAGTTTTTCGAAAAAATCGATTCTGATCACCAGGACTTGCTTTACCATTCTCATGTTAAGTTAAGTTTGGGAAAAGCATGTAAACGTTTCTGGGTACTTAAACAGGCCATTTGCTTATTTATGTAGTTAATCAGAAAAGGTGATGACTTTCCTGAACTAGAAGACGGAGATTAACTTTGTGATTTTTTTTTTGCAAGAGACATATTGACACACATGAATGACTTGAATACGAAGTTGCAAGGGAAAGATCTTTTCGCTCCCGAGATGTACACGAATGTTAAAGCTTTTAAATCTAAACTGACTTTATTTTTAGAACAATTGCTAAGCAATTCGTTTGTACATTTCCCCACTTTAGTGACTATGAAAGAAGCTTCTAAACATGCAAATAAATACAGCAAGTTACTGGATAATCTGCATCAACAATTTTGCCGTAGATTCCAAGATTTTATAAAACTCCAAAAATCATTTAATATTGTCTCAGCCTCCCTATCTCGAGTTGCTCTGACAGCACCACAGGAGTTGCAATTGGTATTGATTGACCTTCAGAGTGACTACCTTTTGAAAGAGAAATTTCAAGTCCTGAAGCTGAATGAATTTTACGCTTTATTAAATGATGCTACGTTCCCGAATATGCAAAAAATGGCGCAGAGAATGTTGGTTCTCTTTGGCTCAACATACATTTGTGAACAGACTTTCAGCTTGATGAATTTTAACAAATCAAACCACAAATCTCGATCAACTGATACTCAGCTAAAATCTGTTTTAACAATCGCGACAACTAAGCTATCCCCAGATTTTGATACTTTGGCAAAGAAAAACGTGGCTTAAAGACTGCAATTAAATGTAACATTACAGCAAGATTTTTTATCATTTATAACTGGTTTATTATTGTGAACAGCCTTTAATAAACTATACTACAGCTTAACACTCTTGTCCGTTTCATACATTCACATAGTCCGGCCCGCTTGTCAAAGTTTAAAAAAATTTTGGCCCGCCGTCCAAAAAGCGTGCCCACCCCTGATTTAGCAGCTAACTATTATACTTAGAATTTTTAGCTGTGTTTTGTAAAAGTTTGGTAAAACGAATCGCTTCTTGAAAAGAAAGGAAGATGAAGGAGAAAGTTCTAAAAAATCTAGGAAAGTTGTAATGAGAAAGTATGACCTTGAGTGTATAAAATATGGATTCACAAAAACTGAAACCGACTTAGAGCCAAAAGCACAATATGTTGAGTGTGCGCAAATCTTGTCAAATGAAGCTTTAAAACCATCAATGATTTAGAGGCACCTCAACTCAAAACACCCGGAAGTTGCAGGAAAACCAAAAGAATATTTTGCTAGGAAAAGGAAGAGTATGCAGAGACAGCAAGGAATCCTGACTTCGTTTACTACTCAGTCAAAATCGGCATTAATGGCAAGCTATATGGTGACTTTTTGTATTGCTTGTACCAAGAAAGCATTCACAATAGTAGAGGAACTTATTCTACCCTGTTCTATTGATATGTGTCGGGAAATTATTGGAGAAGCCGTTGCAGCAAAATTTAAGTTACTGTCATTATCTAAAAACACTATAAAAAGGTGAATCCCCGAAAAGAGTGATGATATCGAATGTCAACTTTGGAAAGAATCGAATCAAGTCCCCACTATTCTATTTAGTTGGACGAATCCACCGACGTTAGCAATGTAGCTTTATTGCTTGTATTTGTAAGGTACTGTGCTGATGTTAATATTCACGACGATCTACTTTTTTGCAAAGAACTTCCCTCAAGAACAACTGCAGATAAGACAATTCGCTGCCTTGACAACTACTTCACCTTCAAGGGCCTAGACAGAAAGAACTGTGTAGGTGTATGCACAGATGGTGCTGCATAAATAACTGGTATTCATTGTGGTGTTGTAAAACAGATCCTGGAAAGAGCAGAAACAAAATGGATTCACTGCTTCTTGCACAGACAAAGCCTAGCAACGAGGCAGATGTCGCCAGAACTGCATGATGTCCTCTCTGTAGCTGTAAAGGCCGTAAACTTCATTAAAAAAAATGCACTACGTTTGCGATGTTTCGTAGCCCTGTGTGATAGATGCAATTCAGAACACTTGCTGCCCCTGTATCACTGTGAGGTTAGGTGACTATCAAAAGGACGTATTTTTAATTGTCTTTTTGAAATGAGACATGAAGGTTACACTTTTTTTAACGATCAGCTCTCACCTCTTGCTGATCATTATGTTAACGATTGTTTTTTTGCAAAACTGGCCTACCTTTTAGATATATTTGACCAGTTGAATCAACTCAATCTGTCAATGCAAGGTAGAAGTAGCTCATTGTTTCTGGTTGCTGATAAAATTGAAGGGCTTAAGAAAAAGATTGACCATTGGAAAAAAGAGTAAACAATTTACGGTATGAGATGTTTCCACTCCTCTGCAAAAGTATCAAAACTTCTCCTTATGCGGATACATCTGAACAAATAATTTAGCATTTGAGTCAATTGTTGCACAAGTTTGATTCTTATTTTCCTGAGGATCCACAACCTGGAAATTTATGGACTCTGGATCCATTTACTGTTAATTCTGCAACAGAAGATGTGGCTTTGCCCTTGAAACTTGAAAATAAACTCATTGAACTTTCTAAAGACAGCAGTCTCAAACTTCAATATCAAGAAATAGATCTTCCTTCATTCTGAATTCAAGCAAGTAAGAAATATTCTTCATTATCAGAACGCGCCATCAGATTTGTATTGGCATTTACCACCGCTTATCTATGTAAATCTGACTTTTCAACTGTAAGTTATACGAAATCGAAGGAACGAAACAGTCGTAACATAGAAACTTTGAATGCTACTTTGCGCGCGAGCTTGTCTCCTATCAAGCCTCGATTTGATCTTATCATATCCAGTAAGCTCAAGTTCAAGGTCAAGTTTTGCATAAAAAATAAATTGCATGTTCATTGTTTTTTGTAATTTTGCTGTTCGCAGTTATGTCTATCCCTGAGTTCTGAACTAAATTCTCGGTAAAAGTGGGTCCCTAAGCAAATCCTTGGCAAAACGTGGGCCGCAGAATAAAAAAGGTTGAGAAGCACTGTTTTAAAATATCGCTGCTTTTTAACTGTTTTGTTTTTGGTATTTTTTAAAAATAAGTTATCATACTTTTTCGCAGATAATCCACACACGCAAATAATTCGCACGTCGTTTTCAAACAAGAAATTATGGTAAAAACTTTTATCTCCGCGTAGAATACGCCTCACCTTTGAAACCACAAAAGCTATTCTTGTCAACGTAAGTAGTATATAAAAGGAATTTTGTGTTGCGTCCGGAGGCGCTGGAGCTGGAGCGCGATGGAGCGATGACGTCAGTGCGTTCCGAACCCTAGACTCCATGAGCAAAAAGTCGAAACCCTATTTTTAATGTTTCAAATCAATTTAGTTTCAAATTAATAAGTTCTAAAATAAAATTAATAAATTCTAAAAGAAAAAAATAAAATTAATTCTATTGAAAACGATTTTAAGTTCTAGTCAGTTACGACGAAGCGCGTCATTTCCTGTTCTGAATCGTATCAATTTGATCTTAAGTAAACTCTAAGTCCAAAAAAGCAATTTAATATATTTTAATCTCAAAGGCAATATTGGTGCATTAATTTTTTAATTTTTGTTAGACCTTTGTTTAATTTTTCTTGAAAACCTTAATTTTTGTCATACCTAAACTCAATTTTTCTTGACAGCCTCGAATTTTAGATACCTTTGTTCAATTTCTCTAAGCAACCTTGATTGTTTGTTATACCTTTGTTTAATTTTTGGCAACCTTGATTTTGTTGTACTTTTGTTAAATTTTTGACAATCTTGTTTTATTTATGTTTAATTTTTTCTAGGCAACCTTTTTGTCATACCTAAACTCAATTTTTCTTTACAACCTTGAATTTTAGATACCTTTGTTCAATTTCTCTAAGCAACCTTGATTTTTTGTTATAACTTTGTTTAATTTTCGGCAAGCTTGATTTTGTTGTACTTTTGTTGAATTTTTGGCAATCTTGTTTTATTTATGTTTAATTTTTCTAGGCAACCTTAATTTTTGTCACCCTAAACTCAATTTTTTCTAAACAAGTTTGGTTTTTGCTATACTTTTGTTGAATTTTTGGCAACTTTGATTGTTGCTGTAGACCATTCATTTTTACTTTCTAGTGTTTACAACACCACTCATTTTTAGTGTTTATAACACCATTCATTTACTATACGTTTCAAGTCGATTTAGCTTCAAAAATTATTTTTAGTCTTAGTGATATGCAGCTGTAAGATCTATTGAAAACGATTTTAAGTTCTAAACAGTTACGACGTATTTTCTGAAGCCGCGTCATTTCCTGTTCTGAACGCTATTGACTTGAGCTTATCATCTTTAAAAAGAGTCAATTGTTGCTTACTTTTAATTGATATTGGTGCACGTTTAAGCGTCCCCTAGACAATCTTGATTTTTAGATACTTATAGTCAAAAGTTTTTCTAGACAAGTTTAAATTTTAGATGAATATCAACTTTAAACATTTTTCTAGGTATACTTAACTTTTATTTGTACGATATTTTTTCTCTGTAACCTTAATTTGTGTTAAACCTTTGTTTGATTTTTGGCAACCTTGATTTTATTATTCTTTTGTTGAATTTAAAGTTTATCTTGATTTTTAAGTATCTATCTTCAATTTTCTCCTATACAAACTTGATTACACCCTTGTTGAATTTTTGGCAACCACGATTTTTATTATTCTTTTGTTGAGCTTTTATTTAAATTTATTTTGATTTTTAGATACCTATATTTAATTTTTTTCTAGGTGAGCTTGATTTTTGTTGTACCTTTGTTGAATTTTTGGCAACTTTGATTGTTGCTGTAGACCATTCATTTTTACTTTCTAGACCATTCGTTTTTACTTTCTAATAGACCATTCATTTACTATGTGTTTCAAGTCGATTTAGCTTCAAAAATTATTTTTAGTCTTAGTGTTATGCAACTGTAAGATTTATTGAAAACGGTTTTATTGATTTTTGTATAGTTTCACTTTCTAGTGTCACCATTCGTTTTACTTTCTAGTAGACCATTCATTTACTATACGTTTCAAATCAATTTAGCTTCAAATTATTAATAAGTTCGAAAAGAAAAGATAAATTCTATTGAAAACGATTTTAAGTTTTAAACAATTACGACGTATTTCCTGAAGCCGCGTCATTTCCTGAATAGTAGCGTGACCTTACTATCTTTCAAAAGAATTGTTGCTGTTATTCAATATGTTCATCAAGAATTATCACCAAGTGTAAAGCGAATTCAATGTCTGTTTCAAGATTTCATCAAAAGAAAAACATATCTCTACAGAGAGTTGCAGAACTCACCAAATGTTTTCCCTTGAAGAAGATTGCGCAATACTGGTGCAACCTATTACTAAAAATAACACAGAGGTGTTGCACAATACTCAGTTTTCCCATGGGGATTTCCCATGGGGATTTCCCTAGGGTATTAAAAGAATATTACTAAAAATAGCACAGAGGTTGCGCAATAACTTTCCACAGGTATATAAACAGGTGGTTCAGATGAACTATTCATTCTACTTTAAAGTCGTTGAAGAAAGAAGAGCTATTCAAGATGTTCAAGTGTGATATTTGCGAGAGTATTTTTACAAGAGAGCGTAATATGCGCCGTCACAAGAAAAATATTCATGAAAAGTCAATTGGAGTTTGCTGTAACAAATGCAACAAAACTTTTACCAGACCCGATAGTTTGAAAGCGCATCAAAAAGTGTGTAGTAAGTATTGCTTTTTAATTTATTTGATTTTGAAATAAAATATTTTATTCGAATGTAAATCTTCAGTTAAAATTCTTAATTTAAAATTAATTTTATTTTTGTTAGAACGATCACAGACCCCGGAAAATTTATCAGAAATTTCGGTTAAAAATTCGGTCGAGGTCGCAAATGGTAAGTTTATTTATTTCAACGGTTTAATTTTGAATGAACACAATCGTTTCTCTTAGATAGCGCACCCCCAACCAAAAAGGTGAAAATTGCTTCTCAAAATACCAATGGTAAGTTTTATGAAAAGTGAGTTAATTTCGAAATAATTCTTGTTTTTGTTGTAGAACCCCAGAATTCTGCTAAAAATTTACTTGAAGACGGAGAGCTAAACTCAAATGGTACGTTTGGATAAAAATTTTTTATTTTACAGCTAATGTTGGTTTTTCTTAGATCGGTCACAAACTGGTGCCTCGCCGGAAAACTCATCAAAAATTCCGGCTAAAAATTCGGTTTCACACGGTAAGTCTATTTTCACGGTTTGATTTTGAGATACTATAAATTTTTATTTTGCAGTAATCATAGAGGAACCTTCAAAAAGGAAATCTGTGGCAACTAACAACGGTACGTTTTTTTGTATAAAAGAGCTTGATTTGAAATTAAGGTTGTTTTTTTCTTAGAATTGGAAGATGAAATTAACACCCTCATGAAAAAGCATTGGACCAGCATTCGGACTTTTTACAAAAAAGGCAAAGTGCAATCCATTTTTAATTTTTGTTACAATCAAAATTTAACAGTGTTAATTCGAAAAATTATTCATCAAATTCTACAACTACAATTCCACCGTTTTAAAATTAATTACAGTTTTGGCTATATTCTAAAAAATATTCATGATAACGAATTACGATACTACCACGCATCGTTCAACAACAGTGTGATGATGGAAACTGCGCGTTTAATTAGCAACCGCCAAGAATTAATCGAGTTTTTGAATACGTTATCTGAAGAATCTTTTTTTGAAAAAATGAACCGCCCTGATAGCAAATGGAAAGTGGTAGACATCCCCAACATCACCTTTTATATCAATCACTTAAAAGATGCCCCACTTGGCGCCCCAATTTCTCTTCCTGATTACATAAAAAATAACCACGGTTTACGAAATGTTAGTGCTGAGGATCACTTATGTTTTTTTCGTTGTTTGGCAGTGCACCGAGGTGCAGACCCTCGCTGGTGCGAACAACCTGCCAAAAATCTATTTCGTGCATATTGTATTCATTTTGGTGTCGCGCCTGCAGATTTTGCAGGCGTTCAACTTTTTGATTTTGTCCACTTAGAGGATTTTTTTGAACTGAATCTCATTGCATATGAGCTTGACGGTAAGGTTGCCAAACTGGTTCAACGGAGCCGCGAGTTCTACCAGGAGACAATGCGATTGAACGTTTACGAAAATCATCTAAGTGTCATTGTAGATTTCGAACACTATTGCGGTGTGTACCAATGCGTGCACTGTGATAAGCTGTGGTATAACTCTAAGCATTACAATCAACATACCAAAATTTGTACTACCACGGTGCGTGAGGTTTTTCCGGGTGGCATTCACAAAAATCCTGCCACTATTTTTGAAAAATTGGAGGAAATAGGGATTGTTGTGCCAAACTGTGATCGTTATTTTCCTTTCTTTGCATGTTATGATTTCGAAGCCTATTTTTCCAAAAAACAAATTTCTAATAGTTCCATGTTAACTTTGGATGCTTGTCACATCCCTTTGAGCGTTGCAGTAGCGAGCAACATCCCTGGCTACGAATCGGGTGTTTGTTTTGTCACGGAGGGCAGTGAAGAAGAGTTGGTACAAAAGTTAGTCGATTACTTGGAGACCCTGTCAGAAGTTTCTTATAAATTTCTTTTAGAAAAATTCAATTACGTGTTTGAGCAGTTGGAAAGGAGTGAAAATGTCAGAAAAGAAAAAATTTTAAACGACTTTAACTGTTATTGTAAGGAATTGGTTGTGCTCGGTTTCAATTCGGCTTCCTATGATTTAAACCTTATTAAACCAACATTAATTCAAATTCTTTTAAAAGACATCCAATTTGTTCTAAAAAGAACTAACAGTTATCTTTGTTTAAAAACATCCAAGTTAAGGTTTTTAGACATCAAAAATTTTTTAGCCCCCGGTTTTAGTTACCGCAAATTTTTGGTTGCTTATGGGGCAGAGCTCAGAAAATTTTATTTTCCGTATGAATTTGTGACTGATCTCGATAAATTAAATAGTGGCTTACCCGTACACAACGTTTTTTATTCTTCTCTTTCCAAATCGAACATCACCCAAGAAGAATACAATCTGGTGGTAAAAACTTGGACGGAAAAAGGATGGAGCTCCCTACGTGAGATGCTCATTTACTATAATATTCTGGATTGCGTCCCGTTTGTTCAAGCCGTTCAAAACTTGCTCCGACCTTATCTTGAACAAGGTTTGGATATATTTAAAACCTCTTTTTCAGTTAGCGGAGTAGCCAAACTACAGATGATGAAAAAAATCGAAAAAAATGCTTTCTTTTGTTTGTTTCCCAAGCGGCATGGGGATTTGTACAAAACCCTTCGATCTCAATTGACAGGTGGGTTAAGTTTGATTTTCTGCCGCCTTGCAATTTCGGGAGAAACCAAAATCCGCTCCCACGAAATAGATAATCCTGAAACCGTCAAAAAGGTGCTTGGTTTGGACGCCAATTCTCTTTACCTTTACGCTATTGCTCAGAATAACCCTACTGGCTATTTTTGTCGTTACAAGGAAGAAGAAGATTTTCGGCCTGACCCCTGCTCCAAATTTGGTTTTCAATCTTATCAATGGTTAAGTTATGTAGCTTACAAAGAAAACACATTTTTGCAAACACGTTTCAATATGGGGGAAAGAAGAGTCAGCAAGTATAGTTTGCCAGTGGACGGTTATTCTGAGCAACAAAACACCGTATATCAATTTCTTGGTTGTTTCTTCCATTCTTGCGATCGATGCAATACCAATCGAAACTCTGACGGAAGTTTGGAAGAGACACACCCCCTGAAAAACATTCCTCATAAAGATATTCGGAAAGAAACAGCAGACAACAGAAAAAAGTTGGAAGAAGAAGGGTTTCGCGTGGTGGAGATGAGGGAGTGTGAGTGGTTGAAGATAAGAAAACAACCACAAATTTCTCGTTTTCTAAAAACACTAAAATCGATAACACCCAAACGAAAACTAACTTTTGAAAAAATAATAGAAGGCATTCGAAACGAGAGCTTGTACGGTTTTCTTATCGTTGACATTCACACTCCCAACGAATTAAAAGAAAAATTCAAAGATTTCCCTTTAATTATAAAGAACAGTTTTATTTCTCGAAAAGACATTGGTGACTATATGCAAAACGTGGCAGAGGAGCATAACCTTTTAAAAAAAGAACAAAAATATTTAATCAGTAGTTACTTTGCAGAAAAATTTTTAATTAACTCGGAAATGGCCAAATTTTATCTAGAAATGGGATTAAAAATTACCAAAATTTATGAATTTATCGAATTTTTTCCACAAAAATGTTTTGCTCCTCTGGCACAAGAAATTGTAAACTCCAGAAGATTGGCCGACACAGATAAATCCAAAGCGGTGATAGCTCTTACCAATAAACTAACTGGGAATTCTCTCTATTCCGCTAGTTTATTAAATAAAGAAAAGCATAGGAACATTACATACCATTCCGAGGAAACAGTCAACAAAACTATCAACGATCCTCGTTTTGTTCATTTAGATGAAATTAAAAAGAATGTTTATGAAGTGAAAAGTTTAAAAAATAAAATTGTTAATGATCTTCCAATCCAAATTGGTCTCAACGTCTATTTAAATTCAAAACTCCACATGTTAAAATTTTTTTATTTGTTTCTCAAAAAATATATTCCAGATCGTCATTTTGAGTTGTTAGAAACTGATACAGACTCCATTTATTTTAGCATTAGTAGAGAAAATCTAGATGACTGCGTTCCTTCGCATTTAAAACCCAATTATTTTCGTGACAAGTTAAAATGGTTGACCTCCGAAGTGTGCCCTAACCACGAGGAAGCCTTCATCCAATGTAAAATTGAAAACAAAGCGTGGGACGCGCAACCTTGTTGCTCTTCCTTTGAAGCCTTCGACAAAAGAACGTTAGGTAAAATGAAGGTGGAATATGAAGGAAAAAACCAAGTTTGCCTTGCTTCCAAATCTTATTTTTGCCAAGGAGAAACGAACAAACAAGTTTGTAAAGGGGTGTCTATTGCCCAAAACCCTCTCACCTTTGATGAATATTTGAATGTTTTAAAGACCAACAAACCGCTTCTTGTAGAAAACCGTGGCTTTCGAAGCAAAAATCATCAAATTTTTAGTTATGTACAAAAGAAAAAAGGTTTAAGTAATTTTTATCCCAAGAGGAAAGTGTTGAGTGACGGGGTTCACACCGAGCCGTTAGATTTGTAAAAAATTTTCCAAATTTTTAGTTAGCAAAAAGTCCTCACGCACCGTGGGTTTTTCCTTCATGTATTTAATTATCGAAGTTTGTGTTTTCACCCATGTTTTTCTGTGTTTTCCGTGAATTTTTCAACTATCGAAGTTTGTGTTTTTATCCATGTTTTTACTGAATTTTTTCTAACTATCGAAGTTTTATTTTTTTTGTGAATTTTGTGTGTTTTTAGTGAATTTTTTTAACCATCGAAGTTTGTGTTTTCATCCATGTTTTTTCTGTCAATGTATTTAACTATCGAAGTTTGTGCATTCATTACAAAAGGGTTATGTTACAATGTTTGCTTTCATTTTGTTCCACGACCAGCTAGCGTAATGTCTTTGCGATTTCAAAATCCAACTAGTTTTTGACCTTCCGGAGTTGGAAAGTCTTATTGGGTCCTTAGACAGTCTTAAACAACTCTGCCCAGCCAAGTTATTTACGAGGTATGGCAAGCAATGTTTGATCGTTAAAAACTTGAAACATGCCGAGTCTTGAAGATCTAAAAGAAAGTCGAGATGCCTTTTTAGTACTAGACGATTTAATGTTTGCCAATTCTGAATTTTTATCCAAAATCTATAGCGTCTACTCCCATCACTTTCATTTCAGTGTTCTCATGACCGTACAAAATTTGTTTCATAAAGGTTTGCGTGAAATAAGTCTCAACGCACAAATTATGGTACTCTTTAAAAGTTGTAGGGACGTAAACCAAATTGCACAATTTTTACGACAGATCTACCCCAAAACCTATAAAAACGCACTGGAAGCATATAAAAACGCTGTATCTTTCGAACGAGGTTATTTGGTGATTGACTTACGCTGCGAAACACACGATAACCAACGTCTGCGTTCAGGGATTTTTCCAGAAGACACGCATTATCTTTATCAATGAACCGCTTGCGAAAAAACGGACCCACCTTGCGTTTGCTACAAAAAGCCCCTGCACCTTTGCAAAAGCGTATTCTAGACAAAGCGTCGTCCGAGTTAATACGTTGTCTTTGTGATTGCGCTCACAACGTGCTGCAAGGAAACGTCAACATATCGCGTCATCACAAGCAGAAATTAAAACCGCACAAGACCAAACTTCGAAAGTTGGCGGATCGTAAGGTAGCGTTAAAAACAAAACAAAGAATTATACAAAAAGGTGGATTTTTACCCATCTTGTTGTCTGCACTCGCTCCAGTCATTAGTGGTGTGTTGGGGACTCTTATAAAATGAGAAAATTAATCGCGTTGGAACCTGAAGTGTACGAAAAACTCAAAAACAAACATCAAGTCACGGATAAAAAAGTACTTTCTGAACTGGATGCTAAAATGCAAGAAATCTTAACTTCCAACCGACCCGACAGCGAGAAAGTGACTCTATATAATGAGGCGTTGCAAAAATCAAAGTTATTTCTGAAAAAGTTTCAACCGAAAACACCAGTGAAAAAACCCTTGTCTGAAAGTGCAGTGCTAAAGCGTTTTAAAAAACGAACCAAAGCGAAAAAACTATTCAAAGCCGCCACTAGCAAAAAGAATTTAGATTGGAACGAAGACGGTCAAATGCTTCTAGACGATCGAGTGGTACCTGGATCTCATATCGACGATTTGTTTCAATCCAACCTAAAGAAACGAGACCCTACTTTACCCGGTGCACGCGAGTTTGAATCGATGTTATGGGAGAGCGTTTGAATTATTACAATCCTAAAAAAGAAGCTTCTTTCTCGGGAGCACATCGTTTTCCAAAAGCAACCCAACAATGGTTGCAATCACAAGACACTTATACGCTTCACAAACCCGTACGAAAAAATTTCAAGCGCAGAAAAACAATTGTACCTGACGCCAACTTTCAAATGCAAGCCGATCTTATTGATTTTTCTTTGCTCAAGTCTTACAACGATCATTATAAATACATTTTGGTGGTTATTGACGTGTTTTCGAAAAAAGCTTTTACCGCTTACTTGAAAACCAAAACCAGCTCGGACATGATCCAGGCTTTTGAGCAGTTGATGTCTGAAATTGGCAAGTTTCAAAAATTGCAGACGGATATGGGACGTGAGTTTCTGAATCGACCCTTTCAAACCTGGTTAAAACAACATCACGTGGAGCACTTTTACACTCAAAATTTTGACACCAAAGCATCCATTGCTGAACGATTTATACGCACTTTAAAGGAGAAACTATGGCGTTATTTTACCTACACCAACAACCGAAGATACGTGGAAGTGTTGCCTGCTCTGGTTGAATCTTACAACAACACCTATCACCGATCCATTCGACGTGCTCCTAATTCAGTCAACTCTGAAAACCAAGAAACGGTTTGGCTCACACTCTATGCCGACCCCGAGTTAAGAAAACCAAAATTGAAAGTAGGTGATCAAGTCAGACTGTCCATGACTCGAATGCGGTTCCGCAAAGGCTACTTACCCGGTTGGACGGATGAGTTGTTTCAAGTTGCTCAAGTGTTTCGAGACAATCCTCCCTATTACAAGATCAAAGATTTACAAGACGAGTGGTTGGAGGGAACTTTTTACGAAGAAGAGTTGCAAAAAATCTATAAAAAGGATGACGTGTTTCGAATCGAGCGTATTCTCCAACAACGCAAGCGCAAGAAGGGTGTTGAGTTTTTAGTAAAGTGGTTTGAATATCCTGCTTCTTTTAATTCTTGGGTGTCAGAAAAAGATATTGTATGTTTCCTTTAAAAAATTGTTTTGTTTGGTGCACAAGTTTTGGTGATTTACATTGTGGTTTCCATCAGTTTGTATAATTTATCACAAAGCAACGACAACAAAGAACTCTGGATTAGTCTGCTTAGTAGCTCTGTCGGTTATTTGCTCCCGTCACCCTTTCTCAGCAAAAATGTTCCTCACGCTCCCCAGTAACTCGTCCATGGACATTTATCCTGAAGACAAACTTTCGGATTACATGGTTCACTTGCCGAAAGAAATCAATTTGTCTGGATCGTGGGAGTTGGGTTTGTCCAAGATTCTGTACCCCAACACTTGGTACAACATTGACACCAACCAATTTTACATTTTCTACCAACGCGGTGCTTTGGAATTTGTAGCAGTGCTTCCAGCAGGTTATTACCAACAACCTCAATATATCGTGCGTCAGATACTTCAAGAAATGAGACGAGAGTTTCAAAATAGAAACAAAACGTTGGTCAGCGAAGGAGTGTTGACGCAACCAATCGACTTTCTCTTTGATCTCACTTACAATCCTCAAACACAACTAACCACCATGTCCATCCAACACAAAAAAGGAGCACCTACGACCGACCGTAATGGTACCGCACAACCAGATGTGGTGGTGACGCTTTCGAATGAGTTGGCTTCTATTTTGGGTTTTCGAAAGGTTTGGTATCGGGAAATCGGAGAGCACACTTCGGCAAGCGTTGCCAACGTAGACACCGTGAACGCCATCTATGTCTATTGCGATGTTATTGAACACAGAACGGTTGGTCACACGCTCGCACCCTTGCTTGCTGTCCTTCCTGTAACAGGGAAGCCGGGTGCTTATGTCTCCAAAAGATACGACAAAATACAATACCATCCTGTCTTGAAGAAAAAATCTTAGTGACATCCACATCTCGCTTCGTGACGATCAAGGAAAACGAATTCGCTTTCGCAAGGGAAAAGTGATTGTGACTTTGCATTTACGACCCAAAAAGCTAAATTCGTTATAAAAAACAGATACAAAGGAAAATGGGGTTATTGTAAGAAATCAACGGTAGCAGAAACATGCGTGTCAAATATTGTTGTGACGCAAAGGCTTACGAAAACTATTATTTGTCTCAAGTCGGTCATGGAATGCCTTATTTTGCGGGGGCACGAGTGCAACAAGGTTATGGACTAGGTAATCTGTTTAGCTCCATTGCCAAAAGTGTTCTTCCTTTGGTCAAAAAAGGTGCCAAAACTCTGGGAAAACAAGTTTTACAAAGCGGTGTCGAGTTTGCTTCCGATGTCTTACACGGTAAAAACGCCAAACAAGCTGCCATCGATCAAGCAAGAGCTGCTGGTTCCAATCTCTTACAAGTAGCTAAACAACAAGTAGGAAAGCGAAAAGCAGCTCAACAAAAAATAGGAAAACGAAAAGCAGCACCGAGAAAAGTACAAAAGAAGAAACGCAAGAGACATCACGACATTTTCTCGTAAACCATGGCGACGTTAGTACACCCCAGTTCGGCAGAATCCACCACCTCTCAACTGGATTTGTTTTCGGTGCCACCAAGTCAAACTAGTTTGGAGGAAGGAAGTTTCACCGAATACCATCCTGTATCTGTATTGACCTCCACAGGTCCTATTGAATTTACAATTAGCGCTGAAAACTCCAACTACATTGATCTTGCCAATAGCTTTCTTTATGTGCGTGCAAACGTAACTACTGCAGCCGGAGCTGATTTGGCAAAGAATGTGGAAATTGCACCTGAATGTAATTTTTTACATACACTATGGACACAAGTGGATGTTTATTTGAACGGTTCGCTTGTGACACAATCCAACAACAATTACCCTTATCGAGCTTATATTGAAAACTTGCTTAGTTTTGGACAAGATGCAAAAAATTCCCAACTTTCTGCTCTGTTGTGGCACCGCAACACGTCAGAACATTTCGATACTCGTGGGGCTACCAACCTAGGTTATACCAAACGAAAAGCTTTGGCTGCAGAAAGCAAAGAAATGGATATGATGGGGAAATTGCATCTTGATTTGTTCTTTCAAAATCGATATTTGTTGAATGGTGTCGAAGTACGTTTGCGATTGATTCGTTCCAACGATCTTTTTTGCTTGCATGGAAACGCAAACCAAGCAGATAACAAAGTGTCTTTGAAAGAAGTGACCTTGTTTGTTCGCAAAGTAAAACCCAATCCCGCCGTACAGCTTGCTCATGTCAAAGCCTTGCAACACGGCACTGCAAAATACCCGCTTCGACGTGTGGAAGTCAAGAGCTTTACTGTACCGACCGGGAATCGAAGCATTACCAAAGAAAATTTATTTTTGGGTCAATTGCCCACACGAATGGTGGTCGGTGTAGTGGACAATGACGCTTACAACGGTGTCATCACCAAATCTCCTTTTCATTTCAAACACAACAACATCAATTTCATGACGATTTACCGTGACGGAGTTCAAATCCCTTCCAAACCACTGCAACCAGATTTCACCAACGATCGTTTTGTTCGAAGTTACGTTCGTTTGTTTACGCAAACGGGTCAATATTATCGTGACACAGGAAATGCTATTTCGAGAGAACAGTACAAAGACGGTTGTGCTTTGTTTGCTTTTGATCTCACACCCCAAATGGATTCCAGCGAAGTTGGTTTTGAATTGATAAAGCATGGCAACATACGCATCGAAATTCATTTTGCTATTGCTACTGCACGTACTCTTACGGTCATTGTGTTTGCCGAACACGACAACCTGCTGGAGATTGATCAAGACAGAAACGTTGCTTTTGACTATACAGCATGAACACGTTGCAAATCGAACGCTTGCTCAAGAAGGATTTGAAAAGCAAAACCATCTTTAAAAAAGTCTGTGCTTTGGATCAGTTGGAAAAACCTACTTTTCCGTCTGCTTACGTCATCAACTCGAACCCGAGTAGTAAACCTGGAGAACATTGGGTTGCGGTTTATTTCGACAAACGTGGTCAAGGAGAATATTTTGATAGTTATGGACTACCCTCTACCTTGGTCGGTCTCGACTCTTACATGTATGCCTACTCCTTATCGGGATGGATTTACAATCGCAAAACCTTACAAGCGTACTTTTCCAGTTTTTGTGGTCATTATTGTGTCTATTTTATTTTATTTCGTTGTCGTGGCGTACCTTTGCATGCTATTGTATCTGATTTTACGTCAAACCTAACTGAAAACGATCGCTCTATTTCTCGCTTTATACGTAATATATCACAACATTGATTGTACAAATATCGTTTATTAAATACAAAAAAAAATCATAATCTCTTTGGTTTAAAAGGTAGGGTTTTGTTGATAAAACTTGAGATTAAGAGCTAGCAACAATTCTTTTAAAAGACCATAAGGTCACGCTACCATTCAGAAAACGACGCGGCTTCAGGAAATACGTCGTAACTGTTTAAAACTTAAAATCGTTTTCAATAGAATTTATCTTTTCTTTTCGAACTTATTAATAATTTGAAGCTAAATTGATTTGAAACGTATAGTAAATGAATGGTCTACTAGAAAGTAAAACGAATGGTGACACTAGAAAGTGAAACTATACAAAAATCAATAAAACCGTTTTCAATAAATCTTACAGTTGCATAACACTAAGACTAAAAATAATTTTTAAATCTAAATCGACTTGAAACACATAGTAAATGAATGGTCTATTAGAAAGTAAAAACGAATGGTCTAGAAAGTAAAAATGAATGGTCTACAGCAACAATCAAAGTTGCCAAAAATTCAACAAAGGTACAACAAAAATCAAGCTCACCTAGAAAAGAATTAAATATAGGTATCTAAAAATCAAAATAAATTTAAATAAAAGCTCAACAAAAGAATAATAAAAATCGTGGTTGCCAAAAATTCAACAAGGGTGTAATCAAGTTTGTATAGGAGAAAATTGAAGATAGATACTTAAAAATCAAGATAAACTTTAAATTCAACAAAAGAATAATAAAATCAAGGTTGCCAAAAATCAAACAAAGGTTTAACACAAATTAAGGTTACAGAGAAAAAATATCGTACAAATAAAAGTTAAGTATACCTAGAAAAATGTTTAAAGTTGATATTCATCTAAAATTTAAACTTGTCTAGAAAAACTTTTGACTATAAGTATCTAAAAATCAAGATTGTCTAGGGGACGCTTAAACGTGCACCAATATCAATTAAAAGTAAGCAACAATTGACTCTTTTTAAAGATGATAAGCTCAAGTCAATAGCGTTCAGAACAGGAAATGACGCGGCTTCAGAAAATACGTCGTAACTGTTTAGAACTTAAAATCGTTTTCAATAGATCTTACAGCTGCATATCACTAAGACTAAAAATAATTTTTGAAGCTAAATCGACTTGAAACGTATAGTAAATGAATGGTGTTATAAACACTAAAAATGAGTGGTGTTGTAAACACTAGAAAGTAAAAATGAATGGTCTACAGCAACAATCAAAGTTGCCAAAAATTCAACAAAAGTATAGCAAAAACCAAACTTGTTTAGAAAAAATTGAGTTTAGGGTGACAAAAATTAAGGTTGCCTAGAAAAATTAAACATAAATAAAACAAGATTGCCAAAAATTCAACAAAAGTACAACAAAATCAAGCTTGCCGAAAATTAAACAAAGTTATAACAAAAAATCAAGGTTGCTTAGAGAAATTGAACAAAGGTATCTAAAATTCAAGGTTGTCAAGAAAAATTGAGTTTAGGTATGACAAAAAGGTTGCCTAGAAAAAATTAAACATAAATAAAACAAGATTGTCAAAAATTTAACAAAAGTACAACAAAATCAAGGTTGCCAAAAATTAAACAAAGGTATAACAAACAATCAAGGTTGCTTAGAGAAATTGAACAAAGGTATCTAAAATTCGAGGCTGTCAAGAAAAATTGAGTTTAGGTATGACAAAAATTAAGGTTTTCAAGAAAAATTAAACAAAGGTCTAACAAAAATTAAAAAATTAATGCACCAATATTGCCTTTGAGATTAAAATATATTAAATTGCTTTTTTGGACTTAGAGTTTACTTAAGATCAAATTGATACGATTCAGAACAGGAAATGACGCGCTTCGTCGTAACTGACTAGAACTTAAAATCGTTTTCAATAGAATTAATTTTATTTTTTTCTTTTAGAATTTATTAATTTTATTTTAGAACTTATTAATTTGAAACTAAATTGATTTGAAACATTAAAAATAGGGTTTCGACTTTTTGCTCATGGAGTCTAGGGTTCGGAACGCACTGACGTCATCGCTCCATCGCGCTCCAGCTCCAGCGCCTCCGGACGCAACACAAAATTCCTTTTATATACTACTAACGTAAATCTGCGGACCAAAAAGCCGCCATGATTTTTTGTAGTGAAGCAATTGGCAAATAACCGGGCACCTGATTAAAGTTATACAGGGATGTCCAAAAGTAAATAGACAGTAAATAATAACATTTATTTTGAAATTACATAGAATTATATTTACTAACACAATTATTAAATTGAGAATTAAATTTTATCGTCAACAATAATACGTATAAAAGCCCTTAAATTTTATCAACGCGGGTGCTCAAACTGTTTTCCATATGATACATAAACCTGTTCCACATACTGCAGTGGCATGCGGTGACCTCTGAGACTAGTCATGCAATTGGCATGCCAAAACCGGGTCATAAAATTGGGTATATTCAAGACCAATTTTCGTTCTAGGTTCAAGGTTATCTCTAAAAAAAAGGTCATTACTTAAAGTCCTTCCTAGGTAATGCACATTTCGTCCTTAAAATCCAGAGATCTCCAAAAAAAACAAAGATAATTGCTTGAAATCGTTCCAGACAATGCACTTTTTTCCTCAAAATGCAGTGATCTCTAAAAAAAAAGACTATTGCTTGTTGCCTGGAAATGCGCTTTTTGTCCCAGAAATGCAGTGACTTCTAAAAAAAAAGTTCATTGCTTAAAATCGATCCAGGTAATGCACTTTTCGTCCTGAAAATGCAGTAATCTCTAAAAAAAAAGTTTATCGCTACTTTTTTGTCTCAGAAATGCAATGACTTCTAAAAAAAAAGGTCATCGCTTGATATCGTTCCAAGAAATGCACTTTTCATTCTGAAAATGCAGTGATCTCTAAAAAAAAAGGTCATTACCTGAAATCGTTCCGAGTAATGCACTTTTTGTCCTCCAAATGCAGTGATCTACAAAAAAATAAAAGGTCATCGCTTGTAACCAGTTTCCGATTTCTTACTTTTTGTCCTAAATTTACGATATTTTCTAAAATAACACAAAAAAATAGGTCTTCATCTCGGATTGGCCTCAGATTTCATCCGAAACAAATAATATTTCTCATCGAATTCATTGATATCTACCTCATCGCACAGAACTTTGTCATGCAATTCTTCAAAATTTGGTCATGCAACGCATGACTTGCATGCCCTGACCGCACGCCACTGACATACTGTCCAACTACTTAGGACCACCCTCTATATATCTTTCATCTTAGATGTACTAATCTACTTCTGAGGAAAATTATATATAAAATATGTAATATAAGATCAATGTTTGTGTTTTATAATACCTCATAATGTATCTCTACGTCTAAAAAAATTGTTGTTTAGTAATTTCAGCTTTCTGTATTGAAAATTTATATTTAGTTTCAACACCATATTTTTGCTCACTCGTGCAATAACTCGATCATGTCATTATTATTTTGGCAAAAACTAACTTCAAACTTACTGTACCTGCAAATAATTTGCACCAGAAATTTAGAATCCATACCTGATTCAAAAAAATGCGGATTATCTGCTGAAAAATACGGTAGTCTAGCTTTAGTACATACAACTTTAAGCCAGAAAACTAAAAAAAGTCAAAACTTTGACAAACTAATGCAGCTTAGGTCAACGCAATACATTAGAGGTTAGCGTTTAAGGTGAAATAAGCATAATGTCAATAATAGAGAATTTTATTTTGGTCTACATAACACTGATATAACTTTTACTTCTGGAGTCATCTAATCGAAATGCTCAAAATTTTCAACCAAGCAACCAACAAATTTGTAATACTGTATTTGGAAAAAATTTTGAAATATTGAATTATAACATTGATTACGATAAACGAAAATTTTTAGAATCATTATTTATCAATAGTACAAAAAATTCAATAACTGACAAAGATTGGAATGTTTTTTCAAAAATGTATAAAAATCTCATAATGGATGGGTTTTCAACCTGTTAAATTTGTTTCTGTTGCACGAAGCAGTTATTAAATTGTTATTTATGTTTGCCTCTCACCTTGTGTTTATTAATTTGTTTTTTTGTGTTCTTGGCTTTTTAAATACGTTGTGCATTGTGTGTTGTTTTTACCTGATGAAGTCCGCCCAATGTAACGGACGAAACATCGTATTAAGTTTTTCTTTGATAAATATATTACGCCTTCTGTTATTTGTTGAAATTTAACTTGCTAAGTCTACCAGAAGAACAAATGAATTTTAAACTAATCTAATGTTCTTTACCTGCATTTGGAAACAAAATCATTAAAATCCAAAGCGACTTCGAGCTCAAAATCTAAAAGAGATTCTCCGAGGTTTGTATTAGTTGGCCCTTGAGTGCTTGCGAGTGATGATGACGGTTGGTTTATGTTTGCAACAGATGATGTTCTTTTACGGACGACTGATAGTTGGCTGTTTGAAACAGAAAGTTTGCCGCTCAATCCTAAAATATAAAAAGCTATTGCTACAGTAAACGCTTGTAAAAAAACTAAAGATTTTTTGTAATAATAAGACATCTGACCAAGCGTACCGCCAAATCGTGTGATGAAGTACAAAAAAAAATAACTTTTTTTACAAATTGAACGGTTGAATGTAACACGTCATAAATGACAAAGTAGTTGACAAACTATCAACTTTTTGTACTATGTCAAACTTATCAGAATTTGGCAGAGACCTTTCTGGCCAATCTAGTGTTAATAAATTTTTCACCACTTGACATTGCATTTTTCTTTATGCAAAAAATACTTGGAAAACAAGGCCAATAGTTAGGCCTACTAACCCTCTTTAAAAAAGTTCACAAAACTATTGTATCATTTTTTAAAATGCACTTAAATTTAAATCAATTCGTTTGCCAAAAACCCTAAAATTTTAACACTAGACAGATTGGAATTTCTCCCTACCTAGAAAGACGGCGGCGGTAATTTTGACTACATCAGTATTTTGTTCTAAAATTTATCTAATGACCAAAATTGTTCTAATTATCTGTCGAAAATATATTCACAACTACTTTGAATCTTTTTAATTAACATTTTTGGTAATTGCAACAAATTAAAATCATAATAACAGTTTCTTATGAGTTTTCTTCTGCACAAGAAAAGCAAGTTACAACAATAAAATAATGTATATAGATAATGTATGTCTACCACAGCAAGACTTCAAGTATTTATGGCAGTTGACACTAGCTTGTTTCTACATAATTGTAATTGACATAGCTTTCTTTTTCGCCAAGTTTGACTAGAGCTTTCTATCACCATTATAGGAAGAAGAAACAAATTACTTTTCGTAGAAGGATTGCCACATATTTCTTTTATTAGCTGAAGTAAAAATTCTCTTCTTATCAAGCTCTGGCCTGCTAATTCAGAGTAGATTATATATGCACTGATGCATGCTCAGTCTATAATATTAAAAACTGCAGCCACTGACCGCCTTCTTGTGGCACTTTTGCAGGTATGATAACACGCCATTTGGTCCAAAACATGTACACCTACTTTTGACGCGTTGTAACTTTTGACTGTTTCTGGTAATTTTTTTAGGTGTAATTGGTCAACTGAAACTGTTTGGTGCATTGAACTTGACATAAACACCAGCTTTGCTTTTTTTGTTTTATATATAGTTAAAGTGGCATTAAAAGGAGATTGGTATATTTTTGATGAGTGTAAAGGCTTGCTTTTCATGATTTCCTCAACTTTTGGGACCTCTTTTCTTTGCTTTCTTTTTGTTCCAAAAGGTGTAGTTTTTTCCGTTTTTAGTTTGTCTGTTAAATTAATACTTGTAAAATAATTATCGATTGTTACGTTGTATCTTTTTTTAAGAATGGTTGCCTCAACCATAAGCAGACATCTGTCTGTAAATTGTTTTCCCGGTTTCTTGTGGGGTATTTACCAAGATACGGCTTACCATTGCAGAGATATTACGAACGAACTTCAACCAGAAGCCAAATTTTAAGACAAATTTGTCTGGCTTATTTGGCATGTATCGGATGAAGAGCACCGAGTTTTGCACGGAAACAGTTGTTCATCAATAGAGAGATCAAAACTTGGCAAATAACATTTTTTACAATTTTCAATAAAATTGTTGCAAGTTTCTGAAATAAGGCAAAATTTATCTTTTTGTCTTTTTTCGCGGCGCGTTGAACAGTTATCGAATCTCAAATGCTTCATCAGTTTTTTGTAGTGGTCTCTATTGATTGTTTTGCTAAAGATTGGATGCCCCCACTCCTTACTCCATAGTTGATAAATTGGAGTGTTTTTTCCCGTCAAAACACCACGTGCTATTTGATGACCAATAAATTTTTCCAATTCGCAAAGTTCCACAGAAAAATTTTTGTCATCAGCTTGTCCATGCTTGATAGTATATTTTTGAATTGAATGAAACATGGGCTCATCAATAAACAAACGAAATGCGCTGAATGGATTTTTTGATTAGACACCTCTTTGAGAATATGACGTTGGTCCCGATCTTTCAGAAAAGATATTTTCAGCTGCAGCTCTTCCTCTGTTTACCGTGTCGCTAATTTGTTTCCATGAAACGCCAGCTCTACTTTAAAAAAGTATCTCATCGATTGATTGAAGGTTGTGCCTCATTAAAATTTTTGCAAATTGGTTGATCGCTGGGTTTGTCGCTGTCACAATCCGACAAATCGGAATTTTCAAGAGTATTACCGATCGCGCCGTTATATCCTCATTTTCATCACATGAATTATCAAATTCATCTACTTGTAAAAACCGGATTGCTTCTGCGGCTATCAGTCGTCTTGCAGTAGCCATGATAAAAAAGTTTGTAATTGTACAAGTACTTACTCAACGAATAAAAATCTACTGTTATAAATAAATTTTATGCTGCTGTAAAACATACTAAACCTCAAACCAGTATGTTATTATAGAATGTTTATTCACAACAACATAATTTCAAGGTGATAAGTAACTGAAATAATATTAAATTAAATTTGTTATATAAATTAATAACTAAATTTTCTTTTTTATAAAATCAAATAAAGGTTCTGCTATCAACTTGTTGCCTATACCTAAGATAAATTTTATAAAATTTTGAGCTGAGTCTGCAGATATAAACGAATAAAGTTTTCATCAAACAGCCCTAATTTTGACATAATAAAAAAATAACAAATGAAAATCAACAATCAGGTAGACAGAAATCGTTTACATAATGTCTAGTTAATCTAAACTCTCTAACAAACTGCTTTGATACCGTCTAGCCTAGCTATCGCTGTGATAAAATTGTATGCGGTCCGATTTGACCGCTCGTCTTTCTAGGTATATTCTTTAATTGCACTCGAACGAATAGAAATAACTATATTCCGTGTTGGAATGCAGAGTGTAAATCCCTCTATAAAAATTTCCTGCAGTCTCCTCAGGGAGACGACTCAAGTTTGGCTGCTACAGCTCTACTTGCCAAGCTTGACAGGAAACGGAGGGATTGATGGTCTGAGGCAGTTCGGAGCATTGACTTCTCACACTCGAGTCGAAAAGTATGCAGTATTTTGAACAACCTTACTGGTAGGTCACGACACTCTCCTCGTCACTGTCCCGTTTCAGCGGATGCTATTGCATATCAGCTGGTTAGAAATGGGAGATAGGAGGCTGTTGACGGCAAGTCTTTGTGACTTATCTCTCATAAAGTGTCTGACCTTTGGAGGGCCACAACACCAGATACGGTAAATATCTCTGACACTTTTTTACAGAGAATTTATTGCTGCCCTCCAACATTTAAAACCAGGTAAAGCTCCGGATTCTAATTCCATCTTCCCAGAGCTTATACTCCATGCTGGAGCTGCTTTGAAGTCGTGGTTAGGTGACTTCCTTTCTTCCTGTTTGTGCCGACTCAAAATTCCCAAGATCTGGAGAACAGCGCTTGTAGTCGCGATCCCAAAACCAATGAAGCCTGTGGGGGACCCAAAGAGTTATCGACCGATATCTCTGCTCTGTGTCCCCTACAAGATCCTCGAAAGGCTTATCTACGCCCGTTTTGAGCCATTAATTGATCCACTGCTCTCTAAAGAGCAGGCTGGGTTCCAACGCATGAAGCTAACCGTAAATGAAGTTGTTCTGCTAACCCAGAACATCGAGGATTTCTTTGAGGCTAAAAAGAAAGCCGGTGCCGTATTTGTCAATCTGACAGCTGCTTATGACACTGTCTGGCACCGTGGCCTTACCTGCAAGCTGCTGAGACTACTTTCGGATAAGCACATGGTCAGAATGATTATGGAGCTTGTCCGAAATCGAATATTCACCCTTACCACCGGTGACAGCAAGCAAAGCAGGCTACGCCGTCTTAAAAACGGCGTTCCTCAGGGATCGGTCTTTGCTGCCCTCCTATTTAACATCTATACGTACGATCTTCCTTCCATAATTTCCAGAAAGTTTGCTTATGCTGATGATTTAGCATTGCTGCACTCTTCTGGAAACTGGAGGGACTTGGAGGGGACTTTAAGCCAAGACATGCCTATACTTTCATCGTATCTCCAGACTTGGAGGCTGAAGCTCAATCACACTAAAACGTTGACGGCAGCCTTTCACTTAAATAACCGAAAGACCAAACATGAGCTAAAAGTCTGCAATAATGGTAAACTTTTACCGTTCTGTCCAACTCCTACTTGCACAAATTACAAATTTATCTACAGTATCTATGTTTACCAGAAAAAATTAGCAACTTCGAGAAGATACTATATTTTCTTGATTAATTATTTTACGACGATACAAGCATGCCAGAAAGTCACTGTTACGTCACAAACATTAAACTAAAAGGCTGATAAACAAGTTATGTAACATGTGATACTATTAAGTTACTGGTCTATGGTGGAAATTTGTAGAATTTTCTCGAAACCATGACGTGACATACGTACGTCATAAAGCAAAAGTTAACAACAATACAAGGTACAATAAAACGGATAAATATTATGCTATATGACCATTACAGCTTAAACTTATTTTACTAAACAGACTTGCGTGGGGTTAGCGTACCGATTGCTTCATGAGTACTTCACAATTAAAATAAATACGTCACAATCGAAATTTAATTATATTAAGAAACACTTCAAATAAATTAGATGATTAAATATAAATTAAAATTATTGATAAAGTATGACATTTAATAATAATAAGTTTATTTGAGCGTTTAACAAAAATATTTTACAATAAAATGTAGCGATGAGGGCCCCTTTGTGTTGGGCTCCGGTGCATTGCACCGGCTGCACCGGTTGCACCAGCGATAGTTACCCCCCTGGAGTTACTAACTGTTTTGAAAGTAAGAAGATTGTTATGACTTGATATAGGCTACTGTTTCGAATTATTTTTTATAGCCTAGATAATTTTTGATTTAAACAGTTTAAAATCGCAATCGCATTAACACGTATTTGCATTTATATTATACTCAATAAACAAATTTTTTTTGGAAACGTGTAGATTCAAGTGCGCATCTTTAAACCGCCGAAAATTGCTAAAGCAAAAGCATAAAATTTATTTCATTTGAGTGAGTTAAATTTTTCTTTTAAAACAAATTCATGAAAATCAATCAGTTCGATATGCAATTCTTCTGGAGCTCTTACTAAATCTTGTGTCAAGAGTCATGAAACATTTAAAAAAATTTTCAATTTTTTTGCAGGCTGAAAACCGACGGCAGAATTCTACATGCAAATTATCTAATTGTTTACTATATTATTTTTATTGTTGAAAGGCTTTCTAATTGCCGGCAGTGTGGAAAATGAGGAAAAGAGTGGCTAGACATTTATTTTAAAAAATCATTATTTTGGTTTTAAAGTTCACTTGTATAAGTTTCGTAAACAAATCGATCTTTTCTTTATAAGCTACTATTCAGCTCGTTCATTTGTGTTAGTATGTCCACAACAAATGCAAAAGGACAAAACCAATCTCTATTATTTGACTCAGGAAAATTGACTTTGTCGGTAACCAACGAAAAAGAGCTAATTATTCTTCAAAATCTCACTAGCGTTGACAAGATTTTGCCAAATTTAAACAACGAATATTGGAGAGAGAAAGTAGATGGCTGGGTAAACGGGATCTGATCGTTCAAAAAATTTAACAAGAATTGATAAATTGACGTAAGTTTTTTCGCTCTTATCATATTCATGTTTTGATTTCTGGTTTGACAGCATGTTCAACTCATAATACAAATTTACAAGATTGGCTCCCGGTTGATAACTCAGTGCAAAAAAAGCATTTCTGATTCCGGGTTTTCCTCTTTCACTATACTGTGTAATTTTTTTAGTAGCCCAACTTCTTTTTGCGGTTGAAATGGTTGATTTATCAATGGTGGCCTTGACCAGTTTACTCGAAAATACTTTGAGTCTTTCTATCACTACCAATATTTTACCAATTTCCAAAAACTTATTTTTTTACTTTACATCAAACAGTACCAACTTTTTTTAATTTTTTCTTTCTTTTTGCTCAAAGAGTTTAAAAAAAAATGGGTTTACTACTTTTTCATGTTTTTTGATTCAATTTGATATTTATTCTATTCTAAAATTTACAATGGACCAAATAAATGGCCATAGACAAAAAGTTGCACTATTATCTATATGGGTTGCTAGAGACTCTATAGATTTTTTCTAAAATTTCAATAACCGTTTTATCAGTGAAACAATTTCAAGGTTGTTTGTAAAAGAGAAACGGAAGAAGAATAAATGCATTGAGAATATAGGACATCACATAGCATGAAGCTAGCCGCCCCAAGAGTCACAAGGGAAGGTCAGACAGTTTAAACAGTAATTATTTCGGAAAAAAGTAAATATATTAATATTAGATTTTTTATTGACTTTATCCGAAATATTTTGTCTCATCTATGCATATTGTCTAGTTGCGCCTTGTGTAGCCTAGACGAACGAGTTTATTGTTTGGACCAATTGTCGATTGGAATATTTAAGAGGTCGAATAGGGTTCGATCAATAAAAGTTAGAGTTTACTCAAACAATAAAGCAGCAGTGTCAAAATTTTCAAAAATTAATAGTTGTCAAAGTCATAATCTTTTTTAATTTTTGCTTGCTTTCTCTCACATCTAATGTAAAAAAACACAGTTGCGTGTAAGTGAAGACAAAAAAATGTAAATATTCATATTAAGTGATTAATAGTGTGTACTTGATTAGGGGTTGATAAAATATTTTTTACTCGTTTTGAAGTCAAAATGCAAAAAAGTTTCTCCAAGCCAAGTTTTTTTAACCACTGAAGCAGGCCTTTGCACTTGCAAAGTACAGTATTATGCAAATTAATTGACTCACTACAAAAAACACAAAAAACTTCGTTTTTTCGATTTATTTTTATTTCAAAGCAACCACAACTATTTTCAATAGGAAATATGGCCTCCTCTATTTGTAATCAACTCCTTCAATCGTTTTGGCATCGATTTTACGAGATTTTTGCAGTTCTGAGCGATTTCTTGGTCGTGGTACCACACTTCAATTATAGCTTTTTAGTTGTGGTAACCTGGCTCAAGCTTACTTTTTGTAAATTTGACATTAGCTCACAGTCAGAATTGAATGGCAGATATAACCCCAAAAAAACGTGCTTGTATTTTGACACTTCATGACCATTTTCAGGTATCAACAAGGGATATTTAGTTATATAATGTGAGCCAATCCAGTGTAGCGCGAATTATTAGACAATTCAAAGAAACAGGGTCATTATCACCAAAACGAAAAGGAAAGTATGGACGAAAAGAAGAAGTTACTGCGAAAGATGATGCATACCTCTTAAGAAAGAGTAAACTGGACCATAGAAAAACAAGTAGTAATCTACAAAAAGATTTGTCTGCAGCAAGAGTGAAGATTAGTGCGTGTCTTGTGAGAAAACGACTTGTTTTTGCTGGTAGAAAGGCAACAAGGCCACAGAAGAAGCAGCTTTTGACAATTTATATGAAGAAAAAAAGGCTTGCATGGGCAAAAAAACACAGAGAATGGATTACGGCTGACTGGAAGAAGGTTTTATTTTTTGATAAAAGCCATTTTATGGCACAGGGGCAGCAGGGTCGGTTTGTTAGAAGAAGCATGGGTGAAAAAATTAGATCATGTCATATTAATCAGGGTGTAAAGCACCCCGTCAAGAATATGCTTTGGGGGAGTTTTAGCTTTAAAGGTATTGGATCTCTTTTCCCTGTTAAAGGGATAATGAATGCCAACAAATATATAGAAGTAATTCAACGTAAAGTGGTGAGAGACATGAAAAGGGCATTTTCTAACGGAGGAGGAATTTTTCAGCATGATTTGGCTCCCTGTCATACTGCAAAAAAAAGAAAAAATTTTTTGAAGAAAATTACATCAAGGTTCTTGATTGGCCTGGAAATTTTCCCGATTTAACCCGATCGAAAATTTGTGGAGTATAGTAAAAACTCGGCTCTTAAAAAGGGATTGCACCACCCAAACGAATCTCATCAATGCTATAATTGAAGTGTGGTACTACGACCAAGAAATCGCTCAGAACTGCAAAAATCTCGTAAAATCGATGCCAAAACGATTGAAGGAGTTGATTACAAATAGAGGAGGCCATATTTCTTATTGAAAATAGTTGTGATTGCTTTGAAATAAAAATAAATCGAAAAAACGAAGTTTTTTGTGTTTTTTGTAGTGAGTCAATTAATTTGCATAATACTGTACTTTGCAAGTGCAAAGGCCTGCTTCAGTGGTTAAAAAAACTTGGCTTGGAGAAACTTTTTTGCATTTTGACTTCAAAATGAGTAAAAAATATTTTATCAACCCCCTAATCAAGTACACACTATTTTGTCTTCACTTACACGCAACTGTGTTTTTTTACATTAGATGTGAGAGAAAGCAAGCAAAAATTAAAAAAGATTATGACTTTGACAACTATTAATTTTTGAAAATTTTGACACTGCTGCTTTATTGTTGGAGTAAACTCTAACATTTATTGATCGAACCCCATTCGACCTCTTAAATATTCCAATCGACAATTAATCCAAACAATAAACTCGTTCGTCTGGGCTACATAAGGCACAACTAGACAATATGCATAGATGAGACAAAATATTTCGGATAAAGTCGTCTATAAAAAAGTTTTCTCGTAAATTCAAAGGTTATTTTGTCATCAAGTTAATGTACTAATAATTTTTTAATCTTTAGTGGAATTTTAAAGAACAATCACTGAACCAAAGATATGTTTACATTTTTCAAGGAAAATCTACCATTCGGTCTGTCGATTGAAGTGAAAATCATTCTTTATTCATTTCAAATTTAGGGCCAAAGAGCGATACTGACTTCGAAAATAAATTCTCGGTGTATGCTCATGCTTGTTTATTGGTTTGGTACATTTGAGTAGCTGCAGCGGACATGTAGGCTTAATTTAGCCAAAAGCGAAGTCGGAGTCGCAAAAACAATAACGACTTCAACTCCCCCTGCGACTCCTGCATATCTAAAAAACAACTCCGACTCCAATAAATCTGAAAAAAACGACTCCAGTTCCAATTCCGACTTGAGCAAAGCTAAAAACACAACTTCAACTCCGACACCAACTCCATTAACACAAAAAAACTCCGACTCCAACTCCATTAAAACAAAAAAACCTCCGACTCCAACTCCATTAAAACCAAAAAAACTCCGGCTCCGACTCCTGATTCCGACTTTACAACGCTTATATAAAACGTCAATGGATTGCGTCGTTTTGCTTCACTTTGCGTGAAAGTTTTGAGCAGCTCAAGAGGTTGCCAATTCAAAATTAAAAAAAAAATTTGCTTTAAAATTTGGACTTAACTTAAATTTATGTAAAAAAATTAAAAAAATTAAAACAAAATTAAAAAAAATTGTTGTAACAGTCTTGCTGATAATTGTATTGCTGTTTTGCAGATATTTGGGGGTGGCGCAGCTCTGCAGCTGCTATGGACGAGCCCCCCTGACCAAATGTATTTAACATTAAACAAACTTCTTTTAATTATGACCCAGCAATTGATTTATTACAGTAATTACATAAAAATAAGTAGATATATATGCAATGCTGAAAATTCTAAATACCATTAACATATTAATATTGCAGATTAATACTTTATTTCGATAAGTTGAGCAGCAAACAATTACAAACCGGCAAAAAAATTTTTTTTCAATATTCTATTGACATGGGGTGCTACATTTGGACCAGACATGTCATAAACCAAGATTCGGCAATCTATGGCCCACCAAGCAAAACCATCCGGTCCGGGGCATGTTAGTTCGATATTGAAAGAATAGGCCAGCCGTCCCGTTTGTAATCCTATTTTTTGATATAACAATTTCAAACAATAAATGTGGCAGTAAGACTATGATATATCTAGTTACAGAAAGGGTGCAAAATGCGGTCGCACTACGCCACAAAAAACTTGCGTACGCGACTGTGATTTGCACCGACATAATAGTAGCTAGCATTTTTTTGGTCCTCACTAATTTTTCTACACATAAAAAGATCAACGTCACACAAATTTAAAATGAAGACCTTTTTTTTGATTTCGATAAGTGGAAACCAATCGTTTCTGCTTCAATTTTAAGTACGAAATCAGGTGTATAAAAAAAAAGGTTTCAGTTTAAATTTGTTTGACGTTGCTTCTTTCACGTGTAAAGAAAACTAGTGCGGACCAAAAAATAAAAATCCCAGTACTATTATGTCGTTGCAAATCACGGTCGCACACGCAAGTTTTTTGGTCGCGTGGTGTGCATTATTGCACTCCTGTGTTAGCACAAATTGAGACGTTTGATCAATGCAAGAAAGGCTTTTGATAGCCGGAAAAAAGTTTGGTATGCCATAAGAATATGAATTTGGCTTTTGACCAGTGACATGCAAAATGTTGCACCCCTGCTATACAACAATGCACCGAATCTCTTTGGCTTAGTATAAATCTTTGTAGCTTAAAAACAAAGCCACCATAAATTTTTATAACAAAATAATAGTTTAAACGCACATTGACGGTTTTATACTGTGTTTTTTTAAATAGAAAATATGTTACTTCTTTACAATGGTTGATTTTTTCTTAGTTTTGAATAAGAATTAATTTTTAGTTAGCAAGTGGTTTTGCCGTTAGAATATTTTTGATTTTTTCTGGAAAAATTGATTTGATCGAGTTACTGTCAAATTGATTTCGTGAAGTTACGCCTTATCAGTGCACCCCATGCATCGGACACCACCTGGACCACAAAATTTAACGGTTTTAAACGATGAAACCTGATGCTGGTTCAACACCATCGCTGCCAGTATCTGATCCAAGCAGTGCAGAAGCCAGGGGTAGTCAAAGAATAAATTTTCGATTTCATTTCTGTTTGTGTCTGAACCGGTGTGGATATTCTAAGGAACGACATATTAAGGGTGCAATCGAATAAAAAGATTTTAAAGTAAAAACATTTTTGAATGCTAAATCAAGTTTTAATAACTAACTCGTAAATTAAAATTGAACGTCCCTATTTTGTTCATAATTATTAATAAAAAAATATATTAGTAAAAAGAACAGCCCAAAATTTTTCTGATCACATTTTTATGTTTTATAAAAATATGTGTTGCAAAATTGCTTCTTATTAGCAAAATTGCTAATAAGAAGCAATTTTGCAAGCAATTGAATAGTCCAATTCAACTTCGACTTGTCCATTTCAAATTGAGAATAATCAAATTCAAATTCAAAGAGTCCAGTTCAAATTGAGACTGATCAGATTAAGGTGGCAATTACTTCAAATGGCGTAATTAATCCCTTGTTGCGCTGTGATGATCGCGTTATATTAGGCAAGGATGTGGAGTCGGAGTTGCCGGAGACGAATGTTTTTGGGAGGGGGAGGAGTTGGAGTTATATTTAGAGTTGGCGGAGTCGGAGTTGCTTTTTAGATGTCCTGGAGTCGGAATCGGTTTTTAAATGTGCTGGAGTTGGAGTTATTTTTGTTTTGAAAGGCTTTGTTTATACTCTAAATTAGGCTTCCACGGTTTTAGAGTCGGAGTCGGAGTCACTGGGTTGCACATTTAAGGTGGAGTTGGAGTTGGGAGTTGGATTTGTTTTTTCAGACATGCTATAGTCAGAGCCGTTTTTTCAGATTGTTCTGGAGTCGGAGTTGGAGCCTGAAAATTTTAAACAGGTGGAGTTGGAGTTAGAAAATCTGAGATAGGTAGAGTCGGAGTTGGAGTCGGAAAAAATTTCTCCGACTTCGTTTCCAATGCAACTCAGTTAAAATCAAATTAAATATTCTTAAAAATATGACAAAAATAATTTTTCATATTATTATGCTCGAAAAGGTTGTTTTAAAATACTTAATTCCCATTTGAAATTCACTATTTTTATTTTGAAATGCATTAGTCCAATTTAAAATTCCAAATTGAAAATCTGAAAAGGTAGTAACTTGCTCTCTCGTGTTACAAAACTTGGGTTTCATTTTTTTTATGATGTAAAATCGTTGCTGTATGTCATAGACCTTTAATTTACAGATCCAACATGTATACATTGTTTATTTAATCACTTTTTAAAAAAGAGCAGCGACAGTTTGTTTGATTTATGGAATTGACAAATTATTACCGGATAAATAAAGCATAAATACACGTACAATCCATTTGCGGTTAAACCATAGTACAGGTTCGTAAATAGTCAACAAATAATACAATATCTGTGATGTTAAAAAAGAATTTAACTTGGAATAAAATAAATCTAATTAGAGAGGTTATGGATTCGTTTTAAGGCGAGAAGAGGCAAATTAAATGTAATGTAAAAAAATTATTTCTCAAAGTATGGGAAAAAAATCACCAAAGAAGCCATATAGCAACAATGTATATACTGTTTATTTAATGTATTATATATCGGGAATAGTGGTTATATTGTTTATGTGTACTTTTTTATAATGTATAATGCTTTACTTACTTTTAATTACATGGTTTAGTTAAAAATGTATTTAAGTATGCATGTCGTTACCTTTTAATAACAAATAAATACTATACGACTTGTTTGGATTACATCTCAGAGGAGTTAAAAACAGGGCCGGTTTTTCTGGGTCGGTTTTGGGTTCGCAACGGTTTCGGGCTTGAGTTTTAAAAAAAATTAACCTGATTTGGGCTCAATTTTATAGATACATGTATATGCATTGTAATTTCTTTTCTTTTTTTTTTAGGTTTATTCTTGAAGTATAATTTATCCCAGGTTTTGTTTTGAGTTTGAGCCTAAAGATAGAGCCCAATTACAAATCTGCATTACAGTTAAAATCAGTCAGGATATAACTATTTCCGTGGTTTTTATAATTATAAGTGGTAGTTTGCTTTTACGTCGTTACAATTATTTTGTGAATTAAAATATTAAAAATTATCAAATATAAATTTTAAAGATACAAACTGAGAGCAATCGTTTGATGGTCACATAGGCTACAAAAGCACAATGAATTATTTGTGAATGACTTGTAAAAGGAATTATAGTAAACAGTAGTTAATCAGCACGATCAGCACAACTTTCTGCAAGTCTTTTTGTGCAACTTGTACAAAGTTTGAACAATATTCAGCTTTACTGGAACCATTTTGTCATTTCAATTGTATTGTTTTAATCCGAGAGTTTTACAAAGCCAATATCAGTTATGGCGTAATAATCACACTCTTGTGACATTCAAAGCAACCGATAAAACGAAATTAGCTTGTGAAAATAGTAAAATTACTATTTTCACAAGCTAATGCCCTTGAAAAATTTCTTGGGTAACAACGAATCGACGCCTATTATAAATCGAAAAATCTCAGGACGTACGCGTATAACGACGCGATCGTCCTTCGATCGGCGTTGTTAAAAACAACAAGACCGCGATGGACATCGAGACGTCGCCTCATCCAGTAGTCAAAAGTTTGTTTGTCGCCAGTTGTTTGTCGCATTGTTTGTCGCCAGTTCATACATCAATACATTGTTTGTCGCCAGTTCGATGTCATGCTCCTATTCGAACTAACTTTCATTTGCTGTAAATTTTTAGAAGCAAGCTTATCCCTTAAACAAAGCATCGACCTCGATACGATCAACAATAAAAGGGCTATTCCGTCGCTCGAACCATTCAGGGTTGAAAAGGTTTGTTTGTTTTATCGAACCAGGTTTTCTCTCTTTTTATTTCGTAACTCCATGCAACTCTCTCGTTTTATTGTATTACTTTCATTCTTTCGTTTCTTACCGTGACTCGACAAGCAGACTCCAGATCATCTGCAGTATATCTAAGTATGCTTCGTCAACAAGCTCAAGCTTTCGGATTTTAAGCAAACCTTGATCAATGAAACTTGTTTTCAAATTTATAAAATTGGCTTTATACATTTGTCTTCTTTAAAAAGTTCGCGACGATCTCTTGGGTTAAAAAACCAGCAACTATCGACTGTCAGCTTTTCTTTGCTCAACTTGTAAACAATAAGCAGCATCGCCTCTTCACAGACTTTTAAGCTTTGTTCTAGTATTGCAGTATAAACGTTTTGCAGCATTTTTTGAATTTTTACTTAGTTGCAAATTTTGAAAAAAAAGCGGTTAACTTTTGATAAGTTTCCAGTTTTTGTATTTTTTAAAAAAATTACTGTAAATTTTAAAAACTGTCTCCAATTTTTGTTTTAGTATTTAGGCCTATACGTATTTCGAGTTTTAGTAACGAATCGAAATTCTTGTACCGGTACGGAAAAAATTAGAAAAGATAATTATCATTTCTCATTAGGTAGTTCTGGCTTTCAAAAGTTTTTATTCGTTTTATTGAAGAATCACAATAAATACGATAACACGATTCTAAGATTATACGAAAATAATACAATACTTTTGGTTAACGTATATGATAAAAGTGTTTGTCGAAAGATGTTTGGTTTGGTTTGGTTTAACCATAAAAATGGTAAAAAATTCTATTCAATTTTGATGCATTTAACAGAAACAGATGTTGAAAATGATTCTCCTTTTTTGTAAGAAACCTTAGTAAGGTTTTATAAAAATTAAAACCTTAGTAAAGTTTTATAAAAATGAAACCTAAGTAAGGTTTTTTTAAAATACTAGAAAAAAGTCATCTTATCATTGAAAATTCAATAAACAAACTAACATACACCAGGTGTAAACAAGGTATTATTCCAATTTCCAATGACCTGTGGCATTGATATAAAATAAAGCGATCTTAAATGTTACAAAAATTTGCCTATAAGGATACATTGCTAATGCTCAAAACAATCATATTTCTAAATATCTACAGCTTTTTGTCGTTGGGCTAACATTCAAGGAAGGTTTTTATTTTGGCTTTCCTTTTCTGTGACGGTATTCAAAACGTTCTTGCTTTTTTCTGATGCAATAGAATTGATCAGGTTGCTGTCAAGATTGATCGTTATTTTCCAGAGCTTCTTGGCTTTTCCTTTGGTTAAAAAATCTTGGCAACTTAAAAGTAAACTACGGAAAACATCCGAATCATCATCCATCCGTATCAAGCTCGAAAAAGAATCGATCGCCATTTTCTCTGGCTTAAAACCACTGCAAAAATTTAAGTTTGATTTTATGTATAAAAGTTTAAATTTCTTGCGTGAAACATTATGACAAAAAAAATTATAGTAGTTATATTGTAACCAATAAATGCTTTTCAGGTCAGTGGTTTATATTTTTATGATAAGTTCTTCTTATTAGAGTCAATTGCGTATTTTTTGAAAACGAATAAAAAGATACACTCTGTCTTGATATAGGTCGAAAACATTTTCCTGCCACTGTATAGTGAGTAAACAAACAACCAAAGTACATTAATTTTTGGCACTCAGTCACCGTCAATTCAATAATAACTTTCTAAATGTGATTAAAAAAGCTTTTGCGTTAATTGAAATATTTAACAAAAGTCGACAGCGTGGTCGAGTGATCAAGGGCGCTCTAATTGTGAAAGCCTATTCGCGTCACTCTATTATGTCCTTAAAAAAGACACTTTAAGGCCCTTTCTCTTGCTCATCGGTCTTGGCAAGCAGTAAAAAATCTTAATCATATCTACAGTAATAAATACTTAAAAAACAAAATAAAAATTTTAACCGGACAGCAATATCTTGGCTTCTCCGAAAGCTGGTCGAAGAAGTTGCCCTCTGTATAGCGTTTCCGATTTTCCGGAGGATAAACATAAAGATAGAAATAAAATTAAAAAAAACAGGTCAGGGCTCAGAAATTATCATCACACTACTTTAAAACACTTTATATATCCAGGACAAGATTATAATATTTTGTTCAGTTCGAAACAAATAAAAACAAGATGATAGCAAGTTAGGCTTTTTCGTATTCGTGTTGCATTCGAAGTTGATTTGTCCAGAAGTTCGAATGCCTGGTTTAGGATAATGTTTTGGTGACTTTCACTCAGCCTTGCTGAGTGAAAGTCACCAAAACCAGATGGTAGGTGCTTTCACGCAGCCTGGGCCGTGAGTAAGTCTGTTCATTGATTTTAAAATGACAGACCGAAACCGAACCTACCAAAACGGAAGGGTATCCACCCATTCCGATGTTCAGTGTGGGTCTGTTAATCGGCAAACGTCCTTTTCAGGACGGGGCAATGTCAGGATAAAACTGCCCTTTTCAGGGCACATTGCCAACAAGTTCCGAAGACCCACTATTTTTCAGCTGAACATCGAAGGCCTCACTGCAAGCAAGATGAATGTTCTTCATCACCTCGCTATGCAGTCTGAGGCACTCGTCATCCTACTGCAGGAGACCCACTGCACTGATGCAGAGAAGTTGGTACTACCACACTACCAACTAGCTGAGTCTTCTTTAAGCAGGAAGCATGGCCTTGCCATGTTTGTCCACGAGCGACTGAGATACACGCTTTTGGACCAATCTCCACCGACATCGGAGATCGAGTGGCTGTGTGTGGACGTTGATGGCTATAAAATAGTCAACGTCTACAAACCACCACCAACGCGATTGCGAACCCTGGATCTCCCAGTGTTTCCTCACCCCTGTCTGTACGCTGGCGATTTTAACTGTCGTCATGCTGACTGGGGTTATGATGACAACAGTCCGGATGGTGAGTGCTTGGCTGGCTGGGCAAGTATTAATTGTCTTGCCCTGCTATATAATGCCAAGGACGCTGCCAGTTTTTATTCCGGCCGCTGGAACACTGGCACCAATCCAGATCTAGCTTTCGCTAGCGTAGGTCCAAACAGTCGCTTACCGGATAGACGTGTCCTTGAGAAGTTTCCCAGGTCACAACATCGACCCTCGCTTATTACACCACCAAGGTTTGCTATGGCAGTGCCAAGCATGCCTGTTAAGCGATGGAACTTCCGCAAGGCCAAATGGAGTCACTACATTGCTTTGACGAATAAATTCGCAAAGACTTTGTTGCCGCCTGATTCACTTGATGTGGATGCGGCTTACCAGGACTTCTGTAACATCATTAAGAAAGCAGCCAAAAAGACTATCCCACGCGGGTATCGAAACAACTATATTCCGTGTTGGGATGCAGAGTGTGAATCCCTCTATAAAACCTTTCTGCAGTCTCCTCAGGGAGACGACTCAAGTTTGGCTGCTACAACTCTGCTTGCCAAGCTTGACAGAAAGCGGAGGGATCGATGGTCCGAAGCAGTTTGGAGCATTGACTTCTCACACTCTAGTCGAAAAGCGTGGAGTATTTTGAACAACCTTACTGGTAGGTCACGACACTCTCCTCGTCATTGTCCTGTTTCAGCCGATGCTATTGCATCTCAGCTGGTTAGAAATGGGAAATACGAGGTTGTTGACTGCAAGTCATCTCGACTTGTCTTTCAAGAAGTGTCTGACCTTTGGAGGGCCACAACACCAGACGCAGTAAATATCTCTGACAATTTTTCACAGAGAGAATTTGCTGCTGCCCTTCAACATTTAAAACCAGGTAAAGCTCCGGGTCCTGATTCCATCTGCCCCGAGCTTATACTCCATGCTGGAGCTGCTTTGAAGTCCTGGTTACGTGACTTCATTTCTTCCTGTTTGCGCCGACTCAAAATTCCCAAGATCTGGAGAAGAGCGCTTGTGGTCGCGATCCCCAAACCAGCAAAGCCCGTGGGGGACCCAAAGAGTTATCGACCGATATCTCTGCTCTGTGTCCCCTACAAGATCCTCGAGAGGCTTATCTACGCCCGCGTTGAACCATTAATCGATCCACTGCTCCCTAAAGAGCAGGCTGGGTTCCGACGCGGGAAGTCAACCGTAGATCAAGTTGTTCTGCTAACCCAGAACATCGAGGATTCTTTCGAGGCTAAAAAGAAGGCCGGTGCCGTATTTATCGATCTGACAGCTGCTTATGACACTGTCTGGCACCGTGGCCTTACCTGCAAGCTGCTGAGACTACTTCCGGATAAGCACATGGTCAAAATGATCATGGAGCTTGTCCGAAATCGAAGTTTCACCCTTACCACCGGTGACAGCAAGCAAAGCAGGCTACGCCGTCTTAAAAACGGCGTTCCTCAGGGATCGGTCTTGGCTCCTTTCCTATTTAACATCTATACGTACGATCTGCCTTCCATGATTTCCAGAAAGTTTGCTTATGCTGATGATTTAGCATTGTTGCACTCTTCTGGAAACTGGAAGGACTTGGAGGGGACATTAAGCCAAGATATGTCCACACTGTCAGCGTATCTCCAGACTTGGAGGTTGAAGCTCAGTCACACTAAGACGGTGACGACAGCCTTTCACTTAAACAACCGAGAGGCCAAACGTGAGCTAAAGGTCTACAACAATAGTAGACTTTTACCGTTCTGTCCAACCCCTACATACCTTGGGGTAAAACTGGACAGATCGCTCACGTTTCGTCACCATTTAGTGGCATTGCGCAAAAAACTATCTTCGCGCGTCACACTGTTGAGGCGACTCGTGGGCTCGGGATGGGGTGCTGGTGCTAAAACACTACGCATAGCCACCTTGTCTCTAGTCTACTCAACAGCTGAGTACTGTGCGCCAGTCTGGTGTCGCAGTGCTCACACTCGCCTCATTGACAGTGTCTTGAATGACGCCTTGCGCATAGTTACTGGATGCCTGCGTCCCACTCCAACGGACCACCTACCTGTACTTTCAGGCATCCAGCCAGCTGAGCTTCGCCGACTGGGAGCGACACTCTCCTTGGCTTACCGTGGATCTCTGGACCCCGATCATATTTTGCATGGTCTGTTAAATGGGTCCTCAGATACTGGCCAAGTGAGACTAAGATCCAGACGCCCGTTTGTGCCAGGTGCGCGGAATCTCTTGGACAATCTTGCCAGACTTGACATCCGCGCCTCTGAATGGACGAATCACAAATGGAACGCAGAGTACTGTGAAAATGCTTCCAGGCTCCGTGCTTTTGTGCCCGGGACCAGTGTCAGGCCTGTTGGGATGGGCTTACCCCGAGCAGCTTGGGTTAAGCTCAACCGCCTGCGGACTGGTGTTGGGCGATTCCATTCGTCCATGCACAAATGGGGTCTCGCTCCTTCACCGAATTGCGAGTGCGGCGCCTCAGAGCAAACCGCAGACCATGTACTAACAATGTGCCCCATACATCGGGCACCACATGGAGCACGAGGTCTGACGGTTTTGGATGACGAAACTCGATGCTGGCTTAATAACATCGCTGCCAGCATCTGATCCAGGCAGTGCAGCAGTCTGGGGTAGTAAAAGGATAAACCCTCGGCCCCAGTTCTGTTTGTGTCTGACCTGGAGTGGATGCCCTTCAAACGATGACGACGACGACGACGACTCAGCCTTGCAAACTGAACTCGAGATCTCATGCCCAAAGGCTGCCAAACCAGTTGAAACGCAGTATATGCCCAAAATCAATAGTTTTACCGTTATTCTAGGAAATTATTCCTTCCAAGTGCTTAGCTTTCTTGACTGATGTTTCAAAAAAATTAAAAGGCCAAAACTTTTCCAAAAATTTTTCTAACAAAGCAAGTGATATTAAATTGGTGCCCAGAATTAACAGAAAGGAGACCAGAGAGGACCTAGGTTAGTCCATCTGGCTTTGTGGTACAGCATACCAGAGAGGGCCAAGGTTAGTGTTACTTAGCGCTAAGCCTAAAGGACCCGTTTTGATCTTGAACCCATTTGATTTGCCTCAGCAATGTGACGCGGGTACATGCTTTTTTATGCAATATCTAAAAGTGCCGACAAAATGTGAGTAATTTGTCAAGTTTTATATTAAGGTAAGCAGCAATAAAATAAAACGGTACAATTGTGATGTTGTTTCTGTCCAGTTCGCTTTCTCGATACAAAAGGCTGGAGTCGCGGTTTTAAAATGCCTCTATCTATATTTTCTGATGGTGTAGACTGACTCATGTCTGGAAATAAAATCCTTTCAAGGCTACCTAGTCTCTAGCGCAATTGATCAAAGCCAGATTGTCAACATCAAAACCTATTCTAGACCTTGAGAAGTTGCCATTATATGTAAGAAGTTAAACAAGAAGGAAAAAACACCTTTTTCAAAATTTTAATTCGTAACAAGTCCCACTGTCAGCTTTTTGCGAATATCAAAACACTACGACTTTATACAGAAAAATTAGTAACTTTATTTATATGTTGGATTCAGTAGCGTATTTAGGAGGGTATTTTGTCATGCCTCCTTCTTGGAGATCACCAATACGTAGGCTTACCACACGTCCCGATTTTGGCGGGACAGTATTTCTAGTGCTATAGCCATCTACAAGATCACAAATACTTTAGGGCTTTGTCGCGCCCATTTCGGAAAAAATCCCGCCAGAAATCAAAGACGGATTCCGTGTACAGACCCCATTTTTTGTTTTATCAGAGATCACTAGTTTTCAGTGACGAAAAAATAAAATCCAAGACAGATTCAAGGTGAAGACCTTTTTTTGAAAACACTTATTTTTTGGGACAAAAATTATGAAATCCTAGACAGATTCAAAGTGAAAACTTTTTTTAGCTACCACTTTAAAAAAAATTTTTCTACTAAGACATTAGATTGTGGTTGTATGCTCCCTTTCAAACATCCTCGGTACGCCACTAACTGGGTTACCATTTCGAAGTGTTTTTACTATAATTAAGTGCTTACTTTTACAAACGTTGTCTCAAAAAGTTAGTTCAAAAACTCGATTAAAGTGATTTTTAACTGTTGCTAGCCCATTCATTAACAGCTTTGTGTACTCACGTTGTGTAAATCTCAAACAAAGAAACTTGATCATCCATGTCTTTGTCTTCTCTTTGATCGGCTTCATCAATTAAAAATAAAATGTAGCTCATACGAAAAGGCCATTGATCAGTGAGGACAAGCCAATAAAGAAATTCCTTTTCGAGTATATTACTATCTGAAACCAACGCACATAAAAACTAACTTTAAAAAGTTATTTAAACTAACTTAACTTCAAAAAGTTTTTCTCTTTTGTTGTAAAGATCAAATAATTTTTAAAAATAACAAAAATGCTTATGTCATATATTGAAGTGTAAAAATGGATTGAGAGAAAAACAAAAAATGCTTCAATAAATACTAATTTTGCTTATGTTTAACTATTGCCTATCACAGCAATTGCAAATTAGTAATTTTAGCGAAAAGCAAGCTCACATAATAAAATATTGGTTTAAACTAAGCGGCCGCGGAAAAAGCAAGTGGAAAGTGAAATTTTCGTAACGTTTTCAAAAATTTCATTTTCCACTTGCTTTTTCTTAGACCGCTTTTAGTTTGAACCAGGCTAAAAAAAATTAATACATTTGAATTTCAATCTTTTTTTGCTGAACACGAAATATTTTGCGGTGTGGCCATTTTTTTTACTTTTTCCGTTTTTAGTCAGAACAATCTTTCCGCTTTTCTGCGCTTTCCGCCATACGCTTTTTTTTTCCACGTTCTTTTTTTTAGTCTGAATCGACCTTCAGACCCAACTGATATTGATTAAAATCGAACAATGCGTTTTAGTTTTACACAACAATGTTGTCATTTGTGTTGACGGCAAGAGGTCAAACCAAAATTTGTAGATGCATTTTATTATTTGTAAACAATAAAAAGTCATTTTAAGTGATTTGCTTTCAACATGTTTTGCATTTATAAAACAATGATTTGGTAAACAAAAAGTATAAAAATAAATCAAAAAATCAGCCGCTAATTATGCAAAGGATGGTGCCAGATAATCCTTCAACTGTATTAAGACATTTATTGGGAAAGGTAAAGCAGGAAGAGACAAAAATTCCATAATATAACTCTTTCGGAAATAGGAATTCTAACCAAGTATCTACAATTCCAAACTTAAATAGAAGCAGTAAACATCGAAAAACAACCAATCAGAAAAGAGTTGAAAAAAGTTTGGATTTCGGACTTCATCAAGCCAAATGAGTAAATCACATCAAAAATATCTTAAGGCAACGTCGATTTAAAAGCACTTCGAAAAAGAACCAATTAGAGAAGAGTTAATAGAAAATGAATTTCAGACTAAGCGAGACAAATATAGAAATTGAAAAATCTTAAGCATGAAAAATAAAGATTTTTGGTTAAAAATTTATGAAATTAAAAGTGTGTAGAGAAGAAATATTCACACAAGAGTGTAAAATGCTCTGCCAGACAGCAGCTACGATTATTAAAATCTCGTTAGTGACGATTTGATCTTGCAAAAATAAATATATATATAAATATATTGCAGGAGGGAATCGATCTTCCTCGCAGAGTGCTCAATGAAAAAAATCAGAGCAATTGAATACAAAATTTATTCAATCACTGTTTAAAAACCACAACAGTCTGTTTCATCCTTAGAATCGTCAGGTGGTTACTAGAAAAATAAAAATAAAAAATATAGTTATTAGTAGTAAAAAAATGCGTGTGGAATAAATGATATATAGTTAAATTAAGCAAACAATACGATTCCTATGACGTCATACAAGAAAAAACAACTCAAAATATAGTAAATGCAAATATAGAGATTTGCATTCATTTGAAGGTGAGGGAAGGCGAGTTGGGTGTGTGATGAAAGATACAAAAGGAAAGAAAATAATTTACAAAGGATTAAAAAGTAACAAGAAAATTCGCAGAAGATGAAAAAGTAAAGTGGGTAAAGAATGGTGTGAACGATAGTGGAAAATATAATATCTGTAAAAATAGTGGAAAATATAATATCTGTAAAATGCAACTGTAAAAATAAAGATATCTGCCCACTAAAAGGATCTTGCCGACAGAAATCTGTCATTTATCAAGCAGACATATCTCATGGAAATACAACAGAAGGCAACATAGGTTGCAGCGAAACAGAATTCAAATCACGATACTATAATCACATACAATCATATAAAAATATAAAGAAAAGAAACGCCACAGAGCTTTCTAAAACATTCTGGAATGCCAAAGAATCAGGTCTCAATCCCACAATTAACTGGAAAATAACACTGTTCAACAAAAAAAAAAATTTTATGTAGCTCAGGGTTTTTTTGCTGATCTTGGCTATATTTTGGCCGCTAAATGCAAATCTGTTTTTAGTTTTCTCTATCACGTCAGGTTTTAGAGATAGAACGATACGAGTTACGACAAAATTTTTAATATATTGAAACATTACAAAAGTTGTTTATTAGTTCAGTAAAGTTTTTGAAACATTACAAAAGTTGTTTATTAGTTCAGTAAAGTTTAATCATTAAATTGGAAAAATATGATAACACAAATAAAGAGTTCACTGGAACTTATAAAACAATACCACGTCTATTGTTTTTTGACATGCTTTGCACTGCGATGATATTTTGTTTCACTCTGTTTCTGGAAAAACCAACAATAGTCTCCCATCATACTAGCATTACTTTTTCCTTTGTAGCGTGTTTCCACAACCGCAGTGTCCTGGTAAAATCTTTCACCGTGTTCATCACTCACAGCACCTAAATTATCTGAAAAGAATTCGAGGTGTGAGTGCAAGAAATGCAACTTTAAATTCATTCTACTACCAAGACGTCTGAATGCTTCTATCATATTTTCTACAATTTCCATGTAATTTTTCAGCTCTATGGTTCCCAAGAAAGTTTTCTGCAACCAACTTCAATGTGTTCCAAGCTTCCAATTCTTTTGTATTAAGATGTTTTGGAAAATTTTTATCAGCAAAAAGTTTTCGAATTTCGGGACCGATGAAAATGCCAGCTGTCAGTTTAGCATCACTTTTGTACGATCCAAACTTTTCCTTCAAATACTTAAATTCAGAATCTTGATGATCCATTGCTCTGACGAAGCACTTCATTAATCCTAATTTAATGCGAAGTGGTGGAAAAAGAACATTTTTCGGATTAGCTAAAGGCACAAGCTTAACATTAAATCTGCCTGCAGTAAGTGTTTCTCGTGGTTCCCGCTGCACTTTACTAAAATGGTTACTGTCATCTCAACTATTTCAGAGCACAAAAAACACATATATTTTGTATAACCCAACTGTAGTCCTAAAATAAGAGATATAACTTTTAAATCTCCACAAATCTTCCAAGAATATTTAGGGTACTGAAGAGCATCTAACAACAGCTTGATTGTCTCATAAGTTTTTTTTAGTTGTACTGCATGTGCTACAGGTATGGACGGGTGAATATTACCATTATGCAAAAGCACTGCCTTTAGACTTGCTTTGCTCGAGTCAATAAATAGTCTCCATTCATCACACTTGTGTTCATACCCTAACTCCATCATTAAGCCATCAACATCATTACAAAAGCACAAGCTATTGTAGGAGTCAAAGAATGAGCTGAGTTTTTTATTGCGATGACGAAACTCTTAAATTTTAGTTTCTTTTTCAATTACGTTCCACTGCTTTAAGCGTGACCCCAAAATTTCAGCTTTGTACTTTGGCAATGCCAGATCTCTAACAAGATCATTCAACATGCTTTGATTTATGAAAACTGGAGTGTTTGACCTAGCCGCAACCAATTCCAAATCATTTGACGTAGCCTCACTGGAACTGTCTGGTTCAGATGAAGACTCTGGATGTTTAAAAACTTCTGGAGGAGGAGCTTTAGGAATTGGAATGTCAGTAACATGCGGAACTGGTTTCAGGGCATACTGGCAACTTGGATAAACAATTTTAGATTTTTTTTTAGAAAATCCTTTTATATTAGTTAAACAAAAATAACAATCTGTAACATGGTCAGTTGGTTCACGCCAGATCATGGGAACTGCAAAAGGCATCTTCTTTTGCTTACCAACAGCCCACCGGAGTAGCTGAGTGTTGCAAGAATTGCAGCAAATATGAGGTGCCCATTTTTTGTCCTGGTCACCAACTTTGCAACCGAAGTAGCACTTGTATGCAGTTTTCATTGTATGAGCAATATTTCGTCGATGTGCTGGAAAAGTATATTTTCCACAAACATAACAAAAGCTATTGGAATTAGTTTTACACTTCCTTCTATCCGTCATTTTGCAAAAGTAACAAACAAAAAAGTAGTTGCGTTTTCTAAAACAACAACACGTTTAAATTAGCGATTTTCTTGTCTACATCAGTTTCAGCATGCAGCTTACCGAAACTTTAAACTAAACTGCAAAATACCATGACTAGTACAAGAATTGCAGTAGTATTTGTAACTAATATTTTTGTATCATAATATTGATCTTAAAATGTCAGACATACACCATTAGCATGTCTCTGATCAAACAAACCTTACATCCCGTGGGGATGGACACATACATTAAAGAATCCAGAAGCTATTTTGCTAATTGACAATAGGAGGGTCTCCAAGCTCAAACTTCTACTAACCAGAAACAATAAGCCTGTACAGTCTGTTCACCTGTATACAGACACGCAACTCACTTCATCGAAACTAATTTTGCTAGAACGTGGCGGTTTTATTGCGTGGACACAGATAAAGAATCAAATCAAAAGAAGTACCGACGTAGGTTGCATCGCCTTCAAAGAATAATAATTTTCTTTCGCATTCTTCAAAGGAGGATTAACTACAAAAGCGCTGAGGTAGCATTTCTAGGTTTTTAAACTTTATAATGACCATAATAACAATTTATAGTTTCACAGACAGATATCTCAAATTTTATTTAGTATGCTTATAACTTAAAAACTAGACGTGATAGAAAAAAACTGGTTGCAGATTTGGATTCAGCACCCCAAAATTACCCAAAAATTGTTCTGAACTTATCAGCTACAAAAATTTTGTTGAACAGTGTAATCAATCAAGTTATCTCCTACAAACCAGGACAAAAATGCTGCAACCTATGCTTAACCGAAAAACTAGAAGTACTACAAGCAAACCAACCAACAATCCTCAACAAACGATCGGAACTTACAGGAAAATGTCGTCACAAAAACAAATTTAAATTAAATAAACTACCCACTTGATTTCGTATGCTTAAATTGCTATTATTTTTGTGCGTGTGTACTTTTTTGTCCGTCATTAAATCCGCTTATATTTTCCACTATCGTTCACACCATTCTTTACCCACTTTACTTTTTCATCTTCTGCGAATTTTCTTGTTACTTTTTAATCCTTTGTAAATTATTTTCTTTTCTTTTATATCTTTCATCACACACCCAACTCGCCTTCCCTTACCTTCAAATGAATGCAAATCTCTATATTTGCATTTACTATATTTTGAGTTGTTTTTTCTTGTATGACGTCATAGGAATCGTATTGTTTGCTTAATTTAACTATATATCATTTATTCCACACGCATTTTTTTACTACTAATAACTATATCATTTTTTAAACAAGCTGCATAAAGATGAGAAACACCAGACTCGAGTTTCGCTCTCATTAGAGCTCATCAGTGATGCTTATTTGGGCTTATTTGGGCTTATTCTTAATTCTTAATAAACTACCCACTTTCTTATTCTTAATTCTTAATAATTTATTTCTTAATAATTACCCGCTTATTCTTAATTCTTAATAAACTACCCACTTAATTCTTTATAAACTACCATTAATTCTTAATATTCTTAATTCTTAATAAAATTAATGAAACACCAGACTCGAGTTTCGCTCTCATTAGAGCTCATCAGTGATGCTTATTTGGGCTCATTTGGGCTTATACTTATTTGGGCTTATTCTTAATTCTTCAAATATAAACTATATTTTTTATTTTTATTTTTCTAGTAACCACCTGACGATTCTAAGGATGAAACAGACTGTTGTGGTTTTTAAACAGTGATTGAATAAATTTTATATTATATATATATATATAATTCATTTATGCGTATGTATTTTTTTGTGTTTGTGTGTTTTTTTATTTGCTTTGTGGCTAAGGCCCAAATAAATTATCTTCTTCTTTAAACTTATATATTTCATTGCGTGCAAATTTTTAACTTTTATTTTATATACATACATAATTAAGTTATAGTCTTTCTACTATGTTACCTTCTTCATCGGAAGTGTCATTTTTGGTTTTGACGAAATATTGATTTTGCTAAAAAACATAAAATAAACATTATAAGTAGATTTGCAATGATTCTTTATAAAAGCAGATTGCATATACACAGTGAAACACTAAAAAACATGCATGTGCAGCCTAAGTTTCCCAGACTTATTCAGTGCAAAATCTCAAACGTTTTTTATCGTAACTACATGTATTTGAACAAGATGATAGCCTACTAATTTTTTTTGATGTTTGTATTACAATGCTTATAAATTTACATTGACGTAAACGTTAATGCAGTATGACAAAAGTGCTACAAATAATTTTATTCAATCTGAAGTTCAATCTGTAACCCAAATTATGCTTGCAAATTGCAATCAAATTAAATTGTTTCACACAAAGTTTTTAAAAATTGCTGTTTTGTGACCTTTCGTTTTCTCTTTAAAAATACAATAATCTAGTTTTAGTGCATAAAACTTAAAGCTAGTGAACTAAAAAAAATTGAAACTTTGGACATACAAACGCACCCAAATGTGGGTTGCCAAGACTTTGAGGATGGGTCGTCAAAGATTGTACCAGTGGCATGCGATCAGGGCATGCAAATCATGCGTTGCATGACCAAATTTTTAGGAATTGCATGACGAACTTTTACGTGATGAGATAGATATCGTTGAATTAGATGAGAAATATTACTTGTTTCGGATGAAATCTGAGGCCGATCCGAAACGAAGACCCGTTTTTTTGTGTTATTTTAGAGAATACCGTAAATTTAGGGCGAAAAGTAAGAAATCGGAAACTGGTTTGAAGTGATGATCTTTTTTTTTAGAGATGACTGTATTTTGAGAACGAAAAGTGCATTACCCGGAACAATTTCAAGCAATGACCTTTTTTTTAGAGAAATAAGCAAAAATCTAGGATGAAAATTAGTTTTGATCACCATGACATTACGACTAAAAGTTACAATCTCACACAAAAATTTTTTCCTGCCAGTAAAATATTGCATGTCTCATTCATTAATTACCCATAACATACCCATTTTCATGAACAGATTTTCGCATGCAAATTGCATGGCCAGACTCAGAGGTCACCGTACGCCACTAGATTGTACCTACATTTACTTCTAGCCAAACGTACAGTTAGTTTAAATTAATATACGTAGCCTATTAATTGGTTGCAGCAAATAAAATGGCAACACTTGCTCGATTGTGTTAGTAACTTTTAGACGTTTATAGTTAAACCAGATGCATTGTTAAAGAATATTATCCCAAACAATATCAGATTGTTTGTTTATAGTTAATTCGTCCTTTTTAGTGTATAGCGCATATTGAGCTACAGTTTCGAAAACTTCTTGATGGCAAATAAAAGTTAAAAAATACGAGTAACAATTTTGCGTTTTTTTGATATGCATTCAGTCGAATTTATTTGGGTCGCAGTCATTTTTCTTGATAGTTGTTTTAAGTGATTTTGAGATGCAGAAAAAAGCCTGAGAAACGCTGGGTTAGCCTAATGGGAAAAACAACACTTTTCATTTAAACTTTCATATCACTAAAATAGCTATCGACTGTGAAGTCCGGCTAATCAAAATAAACAAAATTTTCAAACAAGCAACAATTTTGTAATGTTTCGAAATGAGATTGGAATAATTGCTTAATGGTTGCTCTAAAGTTACGTTTTTACGGTTACCTTTAAAGTTAAGTAAAGTGATGTTAGATATGCTGGTGGCCTTTACAAGTAACTATTTAATAACTTTTACAACCAGAACTGTACCTTTTTTTTGGTTAAGTATATGAACGAAGCTGTGAGGGAAATGATGTTGAAAATGCGCTTGACATTACGGGGATTTCCCGACAAATGCTTTGTCAATTCATCATCTTCGTGCAAAAGAAGTCTAAAGAGAGAATTATTTCAAATACAAAAATAGTATTCCATACAATTCTTAACCAGTAAAATAAAAATAACAAAAAACAACATTATTTTTGGGGACAAATTAATTATGTAGTTACAAGTCCTCCTAGAGAACCAGGCGAAGCGTGATAATAAAACCGCAAAAGCTTATGAAACTTGCAAGCATCTAATTTAAAAATTAAAATATGGTAATGAGGCTTATTCAAACAAAAAAACGTAAAAAATATTTTTTAACTGCCAATATGAAAAACGATCTTTTTTATACTTTACTTCACTTGGCGCAGAATATTTTTATCGTATTTTTCTTTTCACTGATTAACAAATTTTAACTGATAAACTCAAGAAATAACTTAAAACAAATATATTTTGGAAGTTCTAGTTTTTTCCTAAGCGAAAAAGTTGTAAAAACTTCACTTTAAAAGCAGGGCGTCAAACCAAATCCGAACCGGATCTGTGAACGGTAGTAACCAAATTAATTGGCAGCGTGGTCGAGTGGTTAAGGCGCCGGGCTCGTGACCAACACGGTCTCGGTTCAAAACCCACTCGCGCCATTCTGTTGTGTCCTTGAGAAAGACACTTCACAGCACTCTCCCCTGCTTGGTGGTCATGGCAAGCAGTTCTAAATTACAGTCATATCTCTATTAAATTACAAGCGGACAGCAATATCTTGGTATCTCCGGAAGCAGGTCGGGGTAATTGCTTACCCTATGCATTAGCGCCTCCGTCGCTTTCCTGCGAGTCAGGAGGATAAATATAGAGATAAAATAAAAAAATAAATAAATTCTTTGAACTTGAATCGGAAGTGAACCCGAAAAAAATTTTATTAAACCTGAACCGAAACTAAACCATAAAAGTTAAATTTGTTGAACCTGAATCTGAACCGGAACCGTTTAAAGTAAAGTTCCTGTTCAAAATAATATTCAAGCTTGACAAATTTAAATTTTACGGTTTAGTTCTTGATTTAATTTTTGGTTTATCTATATATGCCTGAAATCCTAGAAGAATAGAAATTTTGTATTTAAAGTTGCCACAATTTGTTGGATTACTTACTTGGTGTGTGGCGAAACAGAGACGTGGCAAACAACTTTCAACGCAATGATTTAAAGCAGTGTTTCCCAAAGTGGGAGGCGCTTTGCTATCGGGGGGGCGGTTGGTGGGCGACAGCGTAGCATTAACAACATGAAAGCAATAAATTGTTTCTTTATTCTGTCTAAACAAAGGAACAGACTTAAAATTACCAAACGTGGGGTTACTGCGACTTCTTGTTAGTGAGTCCCAACCCGATGTGGAAAAATTAGTATTCCTGCATCAAGTACACCCATCCCCAGCAGTGTTTGTGAAAACTAAATATGATAGTTCATTAAATAAAATATCATTTTGGAACTATTTTGTGTTTAATATTGTTCTTTTCAATTTGAAACAAACAAACAAAAATAGGTTTTGCATATGTGTATTAGGGATAATTTTGAAGATTAAATAACGTTGTTTATTGAATTATTTTATTTTTAAATAAATATTTTATGTATAATATTCTTTTTCACCTAAAAACGAAGTAAAGGGTGCGCTGGGAATCTATCTAAAAGCCAAGGGGGCACTAGGCTGAAAAAGTTTGGGAAACACTGATTTAAAACAAATAATTGATCATATCATGGACTTAAACTCTCAGCCTCCACGTGGAAAGTCTCGATAACTTGTAAATGACCAAGCAAATGATGGCAAACTCGGGGTGCTTCCGGGATGGTAAAAGGATAGACCCTCAGCTCCGAAAGCAAAAGAGACTCGAGAAGTCCACAAATGCTAGATGTGAGCCATCTGTGCCCATAATACTACATTTAAATGTTGAAGGCCTAAGCACAAATAAGATTTGCGTTATTAGCCAAATAGCCACCAGACACAACGCTCTTCTCATCTTCTTACAAGAAACCCATTGCACAAATGCAGCCCAGCTAGTAATATCACACTTCACACTGGCTGGTTGGGTCTCAAGCTGAAGCATGGCCTTGTTACGTTTACCACCAGAAATGTAGCTGACCTTTGTGGATTAATCCTCAACTAATCCCGACCTGGTTTTTGCAAGTGAAAGTTTAAACAGCTCCAAACTGGACAGACATACGCTGAAGAAGTTTCCTAAGTCCCAACATCAACCATTGCTAATTAAAGCCCCAAAAATCTGGCCCCGTTGCAAGTGAGCCGTACAAGTGTTAGAACTTCTGCAAGGCCAACTGAGAACTATACGGCGTCATTACAAACCAGGTATCTTAGGAATTACCATCTCCTGACCCTAGCTCTATTCATGAGGCACACCAGGACTTCTGTAATACCACCTTTGCAGCAGCAAAATTGTAAATTTTATGTGGCTGAAGAAATAACAATAGACCGTGTTGGGATGCAGAATGCAAACATCTTTATTAGGTTTTTCTACGGGCTCCGCAGGGTGAAGCAACTAGTTCAGCTGCTTCCGCCTTGGTGTCCCATCTTGATGAAAAACCAAACGATCACCGATCCGAGGCTGTCAATAACATCGACTTCACGCACTCCAGTCGGTTAGCATGGAATATAATAAATAACTTGACCGGCAGAATCACACACACATTCTCTACCCCACTAACGCCAACTTGATTGCCTCGCAGTTGGTTAAAAATGGAATATACAAAACAAAAAACCGTAAGTCAGCCAAACTCGTCGTTAAAGAGGTGTCCCAACGCTGAAAAATTTCAACACCGCCCGAAAAACGTATCTCTAGAGATTTCCTTCGGAAGAATTTTCCAATGCCCTCTAGCTTGTAAAATCTGAAAAACTCTGGGCCCTAACTCTCTATGCCTAGAGCTAATAATCCATGCCGGCTCTGCCTTGAAGAAACAAGTTCTTGTCTTCCTGCATGCACCAACTCAAGCTTCCAAAATTTAAAGGAGAGAATTAATGGTTGCCATTCCGAAGCCAAATAAGCCATTAGAGGACTCAAAAAACTATAGACCTATTTCTTTGCTTCGTATTCCCTTCAAGATCTTGGAGAGACTTATCTATGCCCACGTCGAACCAATTATAGACCCACGGCTATGTAGAAAGCAAGTTGGGTTTCGGCGAAAAAGGTCATTCTTCTATAACTCAAGAAATTGAAAATAGCTTTTCGGCAAAAAGAAGGCTGGCGCTGTGTTTGTCGATCTCACAGCAACCTACGATACTGTTTGCCACCGCGGCCTCACCTTCAAGCTACTTTGTCTTCTTTTAGACAGCATATGGTCTTATTGATTATAGAAATTGTTTTTAATTGGAGTTTTACTCTCATTGCCAGTGCCGGAGAGCAAAGCAGGTTACTACGTCTCAAGTATGGCGTTGCACAGGAATCAGACTTGGCTCCCCTCTTGTTTAATATCTATACATATGACCTCCCAGTGAAAGTTGGCAGAAAATTTGCTGATGTTGATGACCTGGCCATCTTGCACTATGCAAGCGACTGGCAGGCAGTAGAGAGGACTCTTATTCAGGATATGGCAACCTCATCCTCGTACCTTTACAAATGGAAGCTCAAGCTGAGTACAATATAGACTGTGTTGGAAGTTTTCCATCTTTACAATAAGAAAGCACAACGTGCGCTTAACATCTTTGTAAACAAACAGGCTTTACGATTTTAGGCTAAACCCACTTATCTTGGCTTAAAGCTGGATAGGGCACTTACGTTTTGCCGACACTTAAAGTCATTGCGCAAGAAGTTAACATCTCGCGTTGGCTTTTAAGGCGATTAACTGAATCAAGCTGGGGTGCGGATGTCACGATTCTTGGTCCGTTCCATGGCTGAGTACTGTGCATATGTTTGGTGTCGTAGTGCTCATACTTCCTTATTGACAAGCCCACTAACGATGCCTTGTGCATAGTGACTGGATGCCTACGTCTCATACCGTTTTATCTAAACCGGCATGCAACTAACTGAGCTTAACCGCCAAAAAATTGTACTGTCTCTTGCTCACCCCGTTCAGGAGCCAGAACACCTGTTATATAAAAGGCTCCTGTCTCCACTTGGTGAACAGCTGCGGCAGCTTAAATCAAAACACTCATTTGTGTCTGGTGCATTGGAACTGCTGAACGATCCCGCCCAATCAGACACCAGTGTAGAGCACAATGGGCAAAATATAAATGGAGCATGGAGTGGTGAGAAAACGCCTAGGAATGTTTTCCCAACGCCGCCAGAAATTAACTTTCCCCGGATCTGCATGGTTAAAGCTTGATCGCCTTGGATCTGGTGTTGGTCTATTGCGCTCAGAAACGAACAAATTGGGTATGGCTTCTACGACAACCTGTGATTCTGGCGCAAAGAAGCAGACCGCTGAGTACATAACACCATCTAAATGGAGCTCGTGCTCTTTCAGATGTCAACAAGAACTTGGAGAACTGGCTGATGAAAACATGTCCGGCCATTTAGTGGAGCATCCAGCTCCCGTCCATCTCCCTCAAACAAAGAAGAAGAACTAATCCTGTTGGCTGAGTTTTAAAAAATGTACTTTGAAATAGATAGTATGCTGAAGTAGTAAAGTGAAAGATTTATTAAAATGAAGAGACACCAAATATAACAAAACAAACACATAGACAAAAATTCAGATATTAAGACTATGATCATTATTATTAACTTTGTGAAATATTTTAGTTGCAGAGATGTACAACTTTTTTGTTCTTGTCTGCCGCTTTACTCAATTAAATTTAACTAATTCTCGCTAGTGAGTTATGGTAAGAAGATGAAATTATGTATCAAGCATACAAAATATTAAATTTTATTGATAATTACAGTTTACTCCTACCGATTGCAACGGAACAAAATATCATAATTTTTTAACAATCGAATTTGTTGAAACACAACTCGTAAAACATTGTTGGCCTATTATTGATTTGTTTTATCTTACATGCTTCCAAATAAACTTGCAAAAGTAATCAACCATTAGTTTCTTTTATTTACGTATTTTATCCTTATATTTATTCTCCTGACTCGTAGGAAAGCGACGGAAACGGTAATACACAAGTATAAATAGCAGATTCAATCATAAAATTGTCTTTTTTGAGGTAAAATTAATTGCTTCAACGCATTACACTTCTAAATTGACTTTTTTGGTCGCCAAAAAGATTTCGGGTACATAGCAAAGCTAATATATTCTGCTCAGTTATATTTGTTACGTTTAAACTTTTTTGCAAAATTGTGCAAAACCATGATTCGGGAAAAATTATTTTCCCTCCTTTTCCTTTGGTCTGGTATGTCTATAGCCACAATCTACAAGGCATGTCCTTGGTTTTATACGCTTGCAAAGATGGACATAAAAAAAATATTTCATAAAATTAAGGATCGAACCAATCATTAGTGGAAAATCCACATTAACCGTAATGATTTTTTTTAAACCCAAACCGGAGCTGAACCGGAACTGAACTTTTAAAAATAACATTTGCCGAACCCTAACTTGAGCCGGTGCATTATATTTTAAACGGTTCAACTCCCGGTTTAAAAATAACTTGTCGCTGTGGCCTAATGTTATCCACCAGAACCGTTTGGGTTAACCCGTAAGGTACTTTTAAAATATTTATTAACACAATTTACCACATTTGTCTTGTTGCAAAGCATCTCAGGTCAAAGGCGTCTAAAATTTCTGACATGGGTAGTGCGACTAACAAAATTGTAATTGTTACGGATTCCGATATGTGCTTGCGCTTTTGGTGTCGCATGACTCCGTGTTCGCGTTGGTCAGTCATGTGAATCGCCTTTTTCTTATTGTTGTTACCACGTTGTCCGTCCTTTGTTGTTTTCTTTCATTTTTTTTCGTATCGTAGTTGCTATCGAAGGCGCAGATGTGAAGAGTTTAAAACTTTAATAGAGATTCTTTCATTATATCTGACCACGTGTAAAGTAAGTAAGAACAGGCAGATAATAGGAGACTCTATCTGGTTTAAAGCACTCGCCGAAACAACTACAGTAATATTTCGTGTTAATTCATAAGTAATCAAATGTTCTTTACCTGCATTTGAAAACAAACTCATTAAAATTAAAAGCAAATTGAGACTCAAAGTCTAGAAGGGATCCAAGAGTTGTGTTAGTTGGTCCTTGAGTGCTTGTAGCTGATGATGAGCGACTGTTTACGACCGATGATGGTTGATTGATGTTAGCAACAGATGATGATGGACTGCTTGCAACAGACGATCGTTGATTGATGTTTGCAACAGATGATGATCGACTGTTTACGACCGATGATGGTCGATTATTGTTAGCAGCAGATGATGATGGACTGCTTGCAACAGACAATGTTCGGTTACGGACAACTGATGGTTGACTGTTTGAAAAAGATGATGATCGGTTATTGACGGCAGATGATGTTTGAAAATGTCTGCCACTTAATTCTGAAAATACAAAAAGCTATTGCTAAAGTGAACGCTTGTGAAAAAAACTAAAATTTTTTTTGTGGTAATAGGACTTCTGATCAAGTTTGCCACAAAATTTTATGATGAAGTATGAAATAGAAAAATAATTTTTTTTTGGAATTCAGCACTTGAACGAAACACATTACACGTAAACAATAAAGCAGTTTACAAACTATCAACTTTTGTACAATGTCAAATTTATTTGAATTTGGCAGAGATTTCTCTGCCCAATCTAGTGATGATGAATCTCACCATTTGACATTGCATTTTTGCTTACGCAAAAAATACTTGGAAAACATAGTCCAATACTTAGGCCTAATAGGATTCTTTAAAATAATCCAGGAAAACTATCTATTGTTTTTGAAAAGTACAATCGAAATTTAATTAAACTCGTTTTCCAAAGAACCCTGAAGTCTTAAAACTTCTAAGTTTTTTCCTACTTGTTAATGAAAATAATAAAAACTTTTGAACTGGAATTTTATATCTTCTTAATGGTTGCAAATATTTTGGGTTTTTAGGCAATTTTTGTTTGACAAACTATAATTTTAAAACAAGCGTTGTTTTATAATGAAACTCTTGAGCTTACGTTTTTTTTCTGCTTCGTCGATTAAACCACTAGTATAGGAAGATTGAGCGAGTTTATTCATCTAAAATAAAATATGTTTTCATCATGGAGCAGAATGACGCCAAAAGGGGCAAGCAAAGTAAAGCTGTGATGCAGTACATGACAGCAATAATACGAGTTGTGACAAAAAAGAAACCGGACTGTATCAACCATGCTGTTGGCACAATGCCAATCGGCAAGCCACTTGCTCACCGTGAAACACAACTTCTTAGCTCTGTTGTGTTGCAGTTTCTTTAACGTAAGTCATTCCGTTTTTGTGTTTCAGGCTTTTATGCAACATAGTGTTGGTATCCTTTATCACAGTTTTGTTACTTTGTGTCGCGTTTGTTTGTACACCGTCCTGTTGGTTGTTACGAAACTGTTAGTAGCTCAAGAATGAAACAACAAATCAACTTGAAGGTTTCGGTGAAACTGAGGAAGATCCCGACTGAGTGTTTTAATCTTTTTAAAGAAGTTTATTTTGAAGATGTGATGTCGAGGACGCAAATCTTCGAATCGCACAAACGTTTTGAGAAAGGCCGCGAGGAAGTGGAGAATGATGCCAAGACGAGACGACCTTCCAATATCGTCGGCACTGATTCTCCGTTTAGGCTTAGTTCATCTGGTATCATTCATACTGTCAACCTGCGATCACTTCACTCTAGTGATGTTTTCGTCTGTCCTCGTTGTGGAAGGTCGTCTCGTGTTGGATCATCCTCCACTTCCTCCCGGCCTTTCTCAAAGCGTTTGTGCGATTCGAAGATTTGCGTCCTCGACATCACATCTTCACCATAAACTTCTTTAAAAAAGATTAAAACACTCAGTTGCAATCTTTCTTAGTTTCACCAAAAACTTCAAGTTGATTTGTTGTTCCATTCTAAAGCAACTGACAGTTTCGTAACAACCAACAACACGGAGTACAAACAAACGCGACACAAAGTAACAAAACTGTGATAAAGGCTACCAACACTATGTTACATAAAAGCCTAAAACACAAAAACAGAATGACTTACGTTAAAGAAACTGCAACACAACAGAGCTAAGAAGTTGTGTTTCACGGTGAGCAAGTGGCTTGCCGATTGGCATTGTGCCAACAGCATGGTTGATACAGTCCGGTTTCTTTTTTGTCACACCTTGTAAACTAGTAAAACTTAAAACGAACCTACATTATTCATTTGATACAAACTAGATTACAGATGAAAATTATTAAACTAATTTCATCGCAAAACACAATCACAATTGCTTTAGATTGTTAAAAGAAAGTCAAGCTATAAATTATAATTTACATTTGTTTAAACATTGTAAACGTGAGCGAACTGGTCTAAAAAAGATTTCAGTTTTCTTAACTCTCTATTGCATTATTGGATTAAAAGATGCGCTTTAAATTATTTAAAAACATTAATTTTTAACTTTTTCTTTAGCTTCGTCAATGCAGAACTGCATTTCACTCTTTGATTCAAGTAACTTTATCCTTATGCAAAAAGAAATGTTGTACTAGAGAATATTATGTTTGAAATCGATGCAAATTTTGTAAAAGTCGGTCACAGAAAGGTGTCTTACGAATTTAATAACTTTCAAACCTGATTTGAGAATAAATATTTGATTTGAAAAAATTTTGAAAACCGAGATGATTCAATTTATCAATGAAAATTCTGTTTTCAGAGAATGTTTGTCTGAAATTCAATTTAGCTCGTAAAATCCTACAAACTAGAAGAGCTAAAATGAGTTTTAGATTCACAATAATTTTTGACATTACAATGAATTGTTATAAAGCAAGACAAAAAGAATTTGTACTGTTTGGTCTGCAGCAAGTTTAATTTAGAGTTTTATGTGATTGTTATGTTAAAAAATTTTTTTAATTAAAAAATAGAAAAATAAATTCCTAGTAGTTAGGCTTCAGGTCATTATGCATTTTATAAGATAAAAAATTCAACTACACTCATTACATAAAGTTTAAGAAATGCGAATTTAAAAGCACACTTCATATTTGATATAAGTCGTACTTCTGGAAGGCAAAATGGAAGGTTGATGATTTTCTTCAAATATTCGTATCCGTTAGCAGTAGGAGAAATGTCTTTGATTCCTTCTGATGCGATGAAACAGTGGTTAGCGATTCTGGAGTCGATCGCGATCAAACAAATGAAAGGAGAATCTCGATCACTCAGTAAAATGTTGACAGCTTCCATCATTGATTTAACCTCAAATTTAAAAAAGTAAATTAGATTTATTAACAAGCACATCGTTGAATACAATCTTAAAGAAGAGTTTCTCCAGACTTTTAAGATTTCCCATAAAAACTGATTGATTTAAAATATAGTTTACATAATTAAACAAAAACCAAAATAGTCAAATAAAATTCACTTTTGCCAAGGGAAGGCGATCGAGATTATCGATAGTGATCACGACTTTGTACTCGATGTTGTGAGTCAGTTCCACGGTGTGAATCAAGTCTATCATTGATTGAACCTTCGAACGCAGAAGAAGAATCAGAAGCGGAACCGAACCAGGTTTTTATAATTACAGTAAAAACTATTAAATATTTATTATTATGTGAGTAATGCAGTTAAGATGAGTGATATAATTTTTTAAGAATATCTACAAGAACTTTTTATGTTCATTTTAGTTCAATGGTTTTCAAACGTTTTTGCACGTCTACCTCTTTTTGAATAAAATTTTTTTATTGACCCCTCAATTCAATACGCACTTTGAACTAATGCATAATAATGTAACATTAAAGTAAAGACCTTTTTTTGGTATTAACTTTCATGCAACTATATTTTTTATTAGATGTAAAGAAAAACAAGAGAAAACCCAATAAAGGTTTTTGCATTACTCATATATTTTTTAATTGGTAATTTTGGAAACAAAGACAGTTGCTGTGTTGCTGCAGGAGACCCCATCAGCCATTCATCGATTGCCAGAACATTTATCGATCCCGATTTAAGTTTTAGAATGTTCTAATCAACCTTTGAAGGTTAATATCGACCACTTTGAGAACCACTGTTTTAGTTAATTTTTTTCTATTTTTCTACAATTTTTATTTTATTTTATATTTTTCGTTTTTTTTAAATATCATGATTGTTTTTTTAGATCAAATGTAAGTTATATTTTCTAAGACACTAAGCGCTGGGAAAAGAAAAAAAGTTTAGTGTTACTTACATTAGAGACTTAAAAAAATAACAGATAGCCTTTGAATTTGAAATTTTGAAAATGAAGAAGACTAGATCCGAAGTATTACAATATAGGTTTATTTTAAAAAAGATTATGATTTTTGTAAAATTAAATTATTCGACTGGTACTATCTCTAAACAGAAAATTCACCAAATCTTATTGTTTTAAAGTACTTAAAACGTTTTTTAAAAGTTTTAATTTTCAAATGTAGATTGATTGTTTTGCATGACTAGTAGAGTACTTTTTAGATTTAAAACCAAAATCGTAATTTTGCTCTTTTAATGATTTTATTTTTAATTTAACACAAGGTAACCAAACTGGGGTACATGTACCCCCAGGAATACATTTTGATTTTTCAAGGGGTACATTATACTTGAGAGTATATCCTTATTTAACTTATATATTGTTGAAATAATTTATTAAATTTGGATCTATTAAATAGTATATTTTTCATGTATTCTCGCTAGTTTCTAATGATTTATCAAAATTGAAATAGACTAATAGCTACAATGCTTTTAAGTGGTTAATCAAGAGGTCCTTCTATGGAAAAATTTTTGAGTCAAAATGCACATTATGAGACCAAAGGCTTCACACTGGTCACTGAACATTTTATGAAGTTTGCGAAGAAAATTGATGGATATTTTCCAAGTCTAGGTAAAGATGGATTTGTATGTATTAGGGTTGGTTCACACTGAAAGCGGAAGCGGAAAAATCAAGCGGAAAGGTGGAAAGCGCAAAAAAGAACAAAGCGGAAAGTTAATTCACACTAAAAGCGGAAAGCGGAAAAAAACGCCAAAGTGCAAGATTTTTCGTGTTTAGCGGAAAAATTTCAAATGCTCAGATGGTGCAGGCTGGAACAGGTACTCAAGGGAAATTAGTTAAACCTCCATATTATTGGTTTGTACGCGATATGTATTCTGAGAAATAGTTATGTAAATTTTACGTTTATGATGTGCAACTCATACAAAAAATTGCTACATCTGCTATTCAAACATTGCTTTTGCTTTCATCATCACGACTATGTCAATCGACATTTTAAGTGCTGGTGGAAATTAAATCAAAATGAAGTAAAAAACCAGAACATAATCTTCGTTTTACTTTTTCTGATGTTTCATCTCATATCCATGAGCTTGTTGCTAAAAAGCAGGTTCATTCATATAACTAGTATTGCTGGTTTAGTTACATTACATTGTTAGTTTGTTTAAACTCGTATTACATACCTCTAAATGATTTTGTGTGACTTTTATTATTTTGTTCATTTAGAATTTAATTTAATTAATGATAATCACATTTTTCCAATTAAACTAAAATTTAATAACTAAAACTGTAGTGATTAATTTGATGGCCGAAAATATAGTTATATATTTTCACATGAAATCAAACCATAGTTATTGTATTAGTTATAAAATTTGGTTTCAAACGTAAAATTAAAATTTCTTATGCTCCATTTTTATACATCTTGGAATTTCACATATTGTCGTTCCATATTGCATTATAATATTTTCACCTTCATCCATCTTATTTTTTTAGCATTTCTTTGCTAAAATTGATAAAAAACAAGAAAAATTTGCTGCTGATAAAAACCTTTGTTTTTTTAAATAAATTCCTCCGCTCACAATTAAACCAGTAATTTTTTAATTGCTAATTTTTTTGCATTAACCAAGTTGCACATGTAAACAAAATTTAAAAAAATTTTACCTCTTTTTTAGATTCATCCATTAAATTGATTAAAGCTGTTTTGAAAAACCCTTGGCCCTTAGCGCTTTTCACCGCTGATCTCAATCGCCGGTTTGAAGAATAGTAGAGACCATAAAGAGGTTTCAATATAGCCGCCAAAGAGTTAAAGACCAAAGCAACAATCGCTACAGTAAACGTTGCTGGGTTCTATGAAACAAGTTACGAAACATTATAAGGTTTTCGATAAAGGAAGTAAAATAGACAAGCAAGGTGTTTTATATTGTAAATAATTTAGAAACTGTAAAAATCTTGATAAAATTGTAATGTAAATACAATTTAGGGAGAGAGCACACTTTTTTTAACCGAACTTCAATTGTACATAGCAACACTAATACATTCGTACCGAAATAAAAAAGAAAAAACCATAAGTTTTTTCGGCTTACTGTACATTAGCCCTCTTCAAATAAATAGAATGTTAAAAAATTTCGCCTTCTAATTTAAAGATTGAGCTCAATGACCTGATTACGTAGTTATTTATAAAATTGGTCAAACAAAGTTTTTATAAAGGAGCATTGTTGAATAATTGATTAAAAATGAAAAAGTAGAATAACAACCGCAAAGCCGACATACCATGCAAAAACCAAATAACGGAAATAACAATTCATTTGCAACTTATTGTCGATTAAGTCCAGGGATATGTTTTTTGATTATTAAAGCTTTGTGAAATTCAGTTTTAAGATTAGAATCACAATTTTTATTATCTTAAACGAATTTACGTTGTACATATATTTGGTATTAGCACACATATCGCTAGACATAATATGATATTTAACAGAGCTTTCAGTTTTCAAATAAAAGCCCAAGTGTTGACCCACTCTAATGCTCAAATGATGGGTGGCATACCTATATAAGTCAAACTCGAATCATCGAACACAAAAACTGATATATACAGTAATATTTGAGCAGAAAGCAGGCGGAACACCAGTCTTCAATAGAAAATTATTTGATACTTTAAAAGTTTTATAAACAGGATTTATTTTCAAAGTTAGTTTAAGTTTAGAGTTGATAATGTATGTAATCTATTTAATAACGCGTCTGGAGTCATGGCCAAAATATGGAATATTAAGATTATAAACATGATTATGACATGCCGAATGGTAATGTAAAAATTTTTCATTAAACTTATTGAAACATTTTTAAAAAAAAAAGTGGGTAACCATTAGATAAAAACCTATTTGTTAGTACACCAACTTCATTACAATTTAAATTATTTCTGTGAATAAACTTCACTTTAAATTGAAAAGTGTTAATGGTTTTAATTTATTTAAGGGTTACTAACAATTTATGAAAAAGGACAAAACGAAACAGAAAAAATGGTGCTAGTTATGTTGTATAATTGAGTGAAACGGATAGATTACCAACACGAATTCAAATATAGTCTGCCCATGCCAACGTCCTCCATCTCGTGCTGATTTTAATTGTTTTATTTTTGCTTGTTAGACCAGTTCTTTCCAACCTTTTTTACGATTTCAGAATGGTAACAAATTAAAACAACTTTGGCGGCACGCAGTGCCAAGATTTTCTAAGTTTTCCATCTATTCCACTAAATTTTCTCTTTTAAATCTAAACTTATAATAGCTCAAAAATATTGCTATTAAAATATAAAATTGCTATTAAGATATAAAAGTGACAAACCGGAAAAGTTAACGAGAACCGATGGTTGGAAACCACTGGTTTCGTCTAAAACTAAAACTAAAAAATATATAAACCTGTTTTTAAACTAAAAATACTCTTCTCACCACGATTAGTGAATATATGAGAAGTGCTATAGAAGCAAGTATAAGAAGAAGCAATGTTGACATCGAGAAAATGTAATTCATTCTGGGGTAACTTTTTATCTGTTTCCAAAAGCTGTTTTTTGAAATTATACTCTGAGGAGTTTCCAGAAAAGAAACTTTTAAGTCGCGGTAGCTTTGAAGTCTATTGTGAGCTTCTTCGGCTTGTTTCCGATAATAGCATTGCACAACCCACCATTTTTCTTTGTTTGAAATATCGACGGAGTAGTTATATTGAGATTCCCATTCTTCAAGCGGTTTAAAATTCATCTTTTCACCTAATAGCTTTTTGAGTTTTTTTTTTATTTCATCTGTTTGGCATTGATTGATTTTGTCATTTTCAAACTTTATAAGCAAATTGGTAAAATTGAAAGGGGATTTTTCAACCGTATCCAACGCGAATGTTCGAAACATCCTCGTGGTGAAAGCACCAAATTCATCTTCAATTTTTTCGTCAATATTTGCCACCAAACCAACCCATAAATTGTCAGATCCAGCGTATTGCCATGCATTGTAGTTGACGAAAAGAAATCTAAAGCAAATAAAAATTGACATGATAACAAAAAATTGCATTCCGAAATGACTGGATTTAAAATCGAGTAAAAAAAATTTTTTTTCAAAGATTTTTACGTTTAAAAGCACTCAAGCCTTTTAATCTATCAAAATAGATGGCCACATTTAAATTTTGTTTAAATAAAATAATTGGTAATGGGTCACGTTTGCCATTAATCTGCAGGTTCATTTTCACAAACTGATGTAATAGTCGACGTCAAAATTCGGTGGAAATAAACTAGGTCTCTCGAAATTACAAGATGACTTCTGTTTTGATAAACAAATTTACAGAAGACTTCACCTTGAATAATGGATTTCAACAAAATGCAGTTGGACCTTGGAATTTTATTTTATTTAATCTACTTGAGTTTTTTAAGTCACTGTGGGTATGATGGGGTTTCGTTTACGCTCTTTAAAAGTTTTTTGTCTCAAGCGCTTATAAAGCTTAAAGAGTATTGGTTTTCAACCTGGTATGGGGACCAAGGGCAATTGCCCCCCTATTTTTTAATATTCTGAAAACACGGGGCACAGGGGGGCAGATTGTGCCTTTTGAAATTTGTCTTACAGAAATATTTTTAGATCTGCTCTACATTTAACCTATATAATCTCGATCACCATCAAATGCAACAATGTTTCTAAAATTAAAGACATGCGTAAATCATGGTACAGTAATGAAAGTCGCGAAAATCATAAGTTTTAGGTACTGATGGATTTTGGGTGAGGCGAATGAGGCAGATGTTTGTTTAGAGTGAAAGAATGATTTTGAGTGAAGACCTTTGATTTTGGGACGAAATAGGAAAATCAGAGATCGACTACAAGTGAAGACCTTTTTTTTTAGAGAATATTATGATTTTGGGGCGAAAACAGGAAAATTGAAGATCGACTACAAGTGAAGATCTTTTTTTTAAAGAATACGCTAATTTGATTGCGACATGGTTGCTATAATCGACTTTTGTTGGAGTACCTTTTTAATAAAAAAGTGCCCTTTTTTTGAAATTTGCCCCCCTGGAAAAAAACTCCGGCGCCCCTGATGGGGACCTCGTATGGTTTATTTGACTTTTTTCAAGGGGTTTCAAGAGCTTTTGTTAAGCAGTATAATAAGCAATTGATTTAGTCAAAATAATATCAATAATTATTACTTCAGGATTTACTTTAAATTATCTACCGGTATTTCACATATGGCAACAATAATAAGACAACTAACAAAAATTCTACTTTAAACTAGTTCAAGGAAAATTATAAACATTCTTCTTCTTCTTCTTCTTTCGGCCTTTCCCATTAGTCAGGGGTGGCCACAGCGTATCATCATTCTCCACATCTTTCTGTCTTCAATGTCCATCTTCTTCACACCAACTTCCCCCATATCTTCTTTTACCACATCTAAAAATCTTCTCTTTGGTCTCCCTCTTCTCCTCTTTCCTGGTAACTCCATTTCCATCATCTTTCTTCCTACATACTCTTGGTCTCTCCTCATGACATGTCCATACCACCTCAGCCTGCCCTCCTCATCTTCATTCCTAATCGTTCTACCTTAACAGTACTCCTGATGTGCTTGTTTCTAATCTTGTTTTTCTCGTCACTTCCATAGCAAACCTCAACATTTTCATCTCTGCGACTTCCATCTCTTCTACTTGTTTCTTTGTGACTGCTACTGTCTCAAGTCCATACACCATTGCTGGTCTTACCACTGAACTGTACACTTTTCCTTTTACTCTAGCTGGTGACCTCTTGTCGCAGATTACTCCTGATACTCTTCTTCATCCATTTCATCCTGCCTACACTCTCTTCTTTACCTCTCTCTCACAACCACCACTTTTTTGCACCGTTGATCCCAAATACTTAAATTCCTTTACTCTTGGCACTTTTGTATTCTCCATCTTTACTGTTTCGTCGTCATTTCCTCCATTTATGCAAAGATATTTGGTCTTTGACCTACTGACTTTCATCCCTCTTCTTTCCAATGCATACTTCCAGGATTCTAATCTCTGCTCCACTTCTTCCCTGGTCTCTTCGCAAATCACAATATCATCAGCAAACAGCATCGTCCACGGTGGTTCTCTCCTTACTTCATCCGTTAGCCTGTCCATTATCACTGCAAACAGGAATGGACTTAACGCTGATCCCTGGTGCAGTCCAACCTTAACCTTGAAACTTTCTGTAGTTCCTACTGAACACCTTACCACTGTTTCGCTTCCCTCATACATATCCTGTACTAGTCGCACATACTTTTCCACTATTCCGGATTTTCTCATGCAGTACCACAGCTCTTCCCGTGGAACCCTATCGTAAGCTTTCTCTAGGTCCACAAATACACAATGAAGCTCTCTTTGACCTTCCCTGTACTTTTCCATCAACATTCTTAAAGCAAACATGGCATCGGTGGTTCCCTTTCCTGGCATAAATCCATATTGCTGTTTGCTGATCTCCACTCTATCCTTTAAACTGTCTTCAATAATTCTTTCCCATATTTTCATTGTGTGGCTCATTAGCTTTATTCCTCTGTAGTTTCCACAGAACTGTGCGTCCCTTTTGTTTTTATAGATTGGGATAAGCACACTCCTTCTCAATTCTTCTGGCATCCGTTCACCCATTAATAGTCTGTTGAACAGTCTGGTCAAAAACTCTATCCCCATCTCTCCCATGCACTTCCAAACTTCTACTGGCAACTCATCTGGTCCAACTGCTTTACCTTTTTTCATCCTTCTTAGTGCGTTCTTTACTTCTTCTCTACTGACACAATTTACCTCTTCCTTAACCACTTCGGCTTCCTCTGTCCTAGGTTCTCTGTTATTTTCCTCGTTCATCAGTTTCTCAAAGTACTCCTTCCATCTCTTTAACACTGCTTCTGAATTTACCATTACATTACCGTTTTCATCCTTTATAACCCTCACGTGCTGTACATCTTTTCCTGCTCTATCTCTCTGCCTAGCCAATCTGTACAACTCTTTTTCACCTTATTTTGTTTCCAATCTAGCATAAAAATCATCATACACACGTCCCTTTGCCATTGCAACTGCCTTTTTTGCCTTACTCTTCTTTTCTTTGTATACCTTTTTAGTATTTTCATTTCTTGTTTTGTCCCATGCTTTCTTTGCCTCTTTCTTTTCTTTTATGCTCTTTTGAACTTCCTCATTCCACCACCATGTTTCCTTGTCTCCTTTTCGTTTCCCAAATGTCACTCCCAGTACAGTTTCAGCTGTTTTTCTTAGCATTTCTGCCATTTTGTCCCATTCATCAGGTAACCCATTCTTGCCTCCCAGAGTTCTGGTCATCTCTTGTCTAAACGCTTCTTGATAGCTTGTCACCTTCAGTTTCCACCATCTTATCTTTGGCTTTACTTTTTCTGCTTTTTTCTTTTTCACCATAAGAGCCATTTTGCATACCATCATACGGTGCTGCTTTGCGACACACTCATTCAATATTACCTTACAATCGCACATTTCCTTCAGGTTCCTCCTTCTGCACATCACATAATCTACTTGGGTACTTTTTTCTCCACTCTTGTACGTAACCCTGTATTCATCTTTCTTCTTGAAATAAGTATTGACTATCGCCAAATCCATCCTTTTCCCAAAATCCACAACCATTGATCCTTCCTTATTTCTTGTTCCAGCATCGTACCTCCCCATTATTTCCTCATCCCCTATGTTTCTTTTGCCCACATGTCCATTAAGGTCTGCACCAAGAACTATCCTATCTTCTTTTGATATACTTTCTATCAATCCATCCAGGTCTTCCCAAAAATCATTTTTCTCCTCCATGCTGTAGTTAACCTGTGGAGCATATGCACTTACTATATTTAGGATGGACCCATTTACCTCCAGCTTCATGGTCATCAATCTGTCCGACACCCTCTTCACCTCCAGGACACTTTCAGCCAGCTCCTCCCTCATCACTATCCCTATCCCATTTTTTCTTCCATCAGCTCCGTTGTAGAATATTTTACATCCACCGCCAATGTTCCTTGCTTTACTACATTTCCACTTAGTTTCTTGTAGGCACAATATGTCTACATTCCTTCGCTCCATCATATCTGCCAGCTCTCTTCCCCTTCCAGTCATCGCTCCAATATTTAAAGTACCCCCCTTATGAGTGAGCATCTTCCTTTCCATGCTTCTCGCTGCTTCTTTACTCGCCTTCCTCCTCTCTTTCTGCTCTTATTTTTACTTTGTTTAGCAGTAGCATAATTTCCGCAGGTGCCCTGCTGTGCGACACCTAAGGCGGTCGTTGGTAACCCGGGCCGCGACCGATCCGATATGGATTTACAATGATTACGCATTTGTATAAATCTGGCAAAAAGTTTTGCGCCGGATGCCCTTCCTGCCGCAACCCTCCCCATTTATCCGGGCTTGGGACCGGCATCAAGAGACACAGAAATGTGCCACCAATGGCTGGGTTGGCTGGTTTTTGGAAAGTTATAAACATTACGATTTAAAAAAATTGCGTATTAAGTCATAGTCAACATAATTTTTACTGAGTGGGTGAACAAACTTCAAAACAGGCAGCAAAACTGTTAAGTACGCATAGGAAAAACAAGAGAATAAAAAAAAAATATTGCTAGGAATGGCAAAACACGGAGTTAATAGGCTATCAAAAGTGAATTGGATATGATAATTTAAAAAATTTGTTATGTAACAGCATTCTAAAAGCATAGCTAATGGTCTATTTAATTTAACATGACGGTGGAATCTGCCTGGAAGAAAAAAATTAGTGGGGTAATTTTTCACTGTTTACATAACTATATTTGACACGCGAAATTGCTATGAAATAAGCTGACTTTTTGTTTGTACTTTTACTTAATTTATTTTTTTCTGCAAAGCTGTAATTTAAAAAAAATGAGATTTATGACATCATAATGCAATTGTTATTTTTTTGTACTAATTTAAAATAATTTAATGATTCAGATTAAGTTGCTACCTAATTCAGTTTTAGATATAAATTGAAGCCTAGGCAAACAGGGTTTGTTTTAAACAGATAAATTAATATCATGCTAAAGAAGATAAATAAGAAAAAAATATGAGGCAATTTTTAATAAAAATGTGAAAAATTGATAGTATGAATTAATAATTATTAATTATTATTAAACTAATTAATAGCAATAATTCATCGTTTAAAACAAAGTCCATTTTATAGTAGGCAAAAGCTTTTCGTGACGCTTTGATCAATAGCTGTCGCGTAAAAATGGGATAAGTCAAATAAAATTAAAATATTTATGGTCTCAACAGTTAGAAGAAAGATTCTATACAGTTTAATCTCAGGAAGAAGAAACGCATTATTACGCAATCTCTAAGACAGTGTTTCTCAACCTTTTTTCGCTTGCGACACATTTTGGGACTTTTTCGAAATTTGCGTCACACTTGGACCAAATTTCTTGATTTTCGTCCCTGAAATTAAGTGTTTACTAAAAAAAAAGTCTTCACTTTGAATCTATCTTGAATTTCTTGATTTTCGTTCTTAAAAAAAGGTCGTGGATCAATGGACTGATATTTTTCAAAAAGTTTCGAGGCACACTTGGAAATCTCCTGCGGCACACAGTGAGAAACACTGCTCTAAGGAGAAACACGGTGGTTTTCAACCTTAGTTACCAAGTGTAAACAAATTTTTTTTGTCTATTTGAAACAGAATGTTTGGTTTTAAATAGAGGCGGCTTCAAGTAAACAAAGATGGAACGAGTTGCGCGCTACAGCAAGAATTTTAAATTGCTTTTCATCCTAGTTTGCAATATAACGCTCATTCTCCAGCAGATGTTGTCCTATGGTAGGGTCACAATCTAATTTGTTACGTTTTTAGTTGCAGGACCTACCGGGTTGAGATCGTGTAGGGCGCTTTGCTTGCTGTTGGAGCCATTTAGGAGCATGCTGCTTGATTCTCTCTAGCAGTTGTTGTTATGTTTGCCCTACGTGTGGCACGAATATTCATAGATAACAAAGCTTTTCAGCGTGGTAGGTAAAATATCTTTGCAAGCTACAAATAACATACGCTTAGATGTAAAAGCCACATGGGTGATAACGGAACCATAGCAACTTTTAACGGCCATTTTAACATCCTTATCAAAACTAGCATAAACTTGAGTTTTCAGAATGCCAGTACTTGTGAATTGCTAATTGGGATGCACAACCTGCAACATTCTTCGATATAGAACTTATATAATTCATTGTAACAATTACCTCTGTTTCTTTTTGCGTCTTTCACAATTTTGTTTTATGGAATAGGTAGTTGAGAGTCTTGTGCTGATATAGGGGAATGAGTTTTCTTTAATCGGCAGCTGCGTTAGTAAAACATACCAAACTACTTTAAAGTAGTTGTAAAACGTTCTTATAGATTTTGCAGAACAAATAGCAGCCAAAAATATGGATAAAATCAAAGCAAAAAACAAAAGAATTCCAACAATTACAGAAATAGATGGTGTGAAAAATGAAGCGATCGATATTTGCAGAAGGAAAATTGCAACGATGATTGAAAGAACCATTATTACAAACTCTGTATTTTCGTACTTTTTGATTGTTTCTTGATTGTGTTTTAATATGCCTAAAACAAAAACATTTCTTAGCTGGTTTAATAAATTAAAAAAAATTTGTAAAAAATAATTTTCATTTATTTACCAACACAATTTTTGTCATAGAACTTGAAATGATACGTAATTTGTATAATGCTTATTTTTTTGGGAAACTAAGAAAACATTTAATACTCCTAACCTACGTGAATCTGAATCCTGGTTTATCTGAACAGTAGCCGGTTCGAAAAATGTTTTGAGTCCGAACGGCCGAGAAATTCCAGATAAGCCGCTGTCCGTTGCGAACAGGCACGGCCAATGCTCGTTATTATTTGTGCTTAAATTTGGGAACAAAACTTTTGCAATTCCTATCTACATTGCCAAAGCCTATAATTTTTGGTTTTTAAATAAATATGATTCCACGCGATAAAAACCTGAATCATGTCAAACGGATACATCAAAGTGTAGAGTTTTTAAAAAAATTACTCACAAAATTTTAATGATTTTACTGGTTTTTATACTGACGCATTAAAATCAAAACTTTGGTATTATTTTTATTATTCCAATAGTTTTGTGTTAGACTCAAGGAAAAATTATCGATTTTAGAAATATACTGTAGAATTGTTTTAATTGTGGCTTGGTATAGTTATAAAAGGTTATTGAGTGTTTTATTAGTGTGTTTAATAGTTACTTAATTCTGCATCAATTTGATTGTAAGAGGTTTTTGAATAAAAAATTTTTCTACAAACATGCTCGTCGTCGTCGTCGTCGTCGTCGTCGTCGTCGTTTAAAGAGGTATCCACTCCAGGTCAGACACAAACAGGACTGGGGCCGAGGGTTTATCCTTTTACTACCCCAGATTGCTGCACTGCCTGGATCAGACGCTGGCAGTGATGTCATTAAGCCAGCATCGAGTTTCGTCATCCAAAACCGTCACACCTCGTGCTCCATGTGGTGCCCGATGTATAGGGCACGCTGTTAGTACATGGTCTGCGGTTTGCTCAGAGGCGCCACACTCGCAATTCGGTAAAGGAGCGAGACCCCATTTGTGCATAGACGAATGGAATCGCCCAACACCAGTCCGCAGGCGGTTGAGCTTAACCCAAGCTGCTCGGGGTAAGCCCATCCCAACAGGCCTGGAACCGGTCTGGGGCACAAAAGCACGGAGCCTGGAAGCACCTTCACAGTACTCCGTTTTCCATTTAAGATTTGTCCATTCAGAGGCGCGGATGCCAAGTCTGGCAAGATTGTCCAAGAGATTCCGCGCACCTGGCACAAACGGGCGTCTGGATCTTAGTCTCACTTGGCGAGTATCTGAGGACCCACTTAACAGACCATGCAAGATATGATCGGGGTCCAGAGATCCACGGTAAGCCAAGGATAGTGTCGCTCCCATTCGGCGAAGCTCAGCTGGCTGGATGCCTGAAAGTATAGGTAGGTGGTCCGTTGGAGTGGGACGCAGGCATCCAGTAACTATGCGCAAGGCGTCATTCAAGACACTGTCAATGAGGCGAGTGTGAGCACTGCGACACCAGACTGGCGCACAGTACTCAGCTGTTGAGTAGACTAGAGACAAGGTGGCTATGCGTAGTGCTTTAGCACCAGCACCTCATCCCGAGCCCACGAGTCGCCTCAACAGTGTGACGCGCGAAGATAGTTTTTTGCGCATTGCCACTAAATGGTGACGAAACGTGAGTGATCTGTCCAGTTTTACCCCAAGATAAGTAGGGGTTGGACAGAACGGTAAAAGTCTACTATTGTTGTAGACCTTTAGCTCACGTTTGGCCTCTCGGTTGTTTAAATGAAAGGCTGTCGTCACCGTCTTAGTGTGATTGAGCTTTAACCTCCAAGTCTGGAGATACGCTGACAGTGTGGACATGTCTTGGCTTAAGGTCCCCTCCAAGTCCTTCCAGTTTCCAGAAGAGTGCAACAATGCTAAATCATCAGCATAAGCAAACTTTCTGGAAATCATGGAAGGAAGATCGTACGTATAGATGTTAAATAGGAGGGCAGCCAAGACCGATCCCTGAGGAACGCCGTTCTTAAGACGGCGTAGCCTGCTTTGCCTGCTGTCACCGGTGGTAAGGGTGAAACTTTGATTTCGGACAAGCTCCAGGATCATTTTGACCATGTGCTTATCCGAAAGTAGTCTCAGCAGCTTGCAGGTAAGGCCACGGTGCCAGACAGTGTCATAAGCAGCTGTCAGATCGATAAATACGGCACCAGCCTTCTTTTTAGCCTCAAAAGAATCCTCGATGTTCTGGGTTAGCAGAACAACTTGATCTACGGTTGACTTCCCGCGTCAGAACCCAGCCTGCTCTTTAGGGAGCAGCGGATCGATTAATGGTTTAACGCGGGCGTAGATAAGCCTCTCGAGGATCTTGTAGGGGACACAGAGCAGAGATATCGGTCGATAACTCTTTGGGTCCCCCACGGGCTTTCCGGGTTTTGGGATCGCGACCACAAGCGCTCTTCTCCAGATCTTGGGAAACAGGAAGAAATGAAGTCACGTAACCAGGACTTCAAAGCACGTGTTGTCAAAGTTAATGCTGTAAGTTAGGACCTAATGAATTCTATTACACTTTTTCAGGGCTTTCGCTTTATTTATAAACTATTGCATAGAATTCAAAAAAGTAAAATTGAATTAAAGAATATATTCTGATATAAATATCTTGCTGTACTTTTGTAGCTTATTTATTAGCATCAAAGTTTTTGTTTTTGTCTAATTCATTTAACTCATATTGCACCAGTGATGGCTTTAATAGGGTGCGAACGGTGCGGCCGCACCGATTTCCCCCTAAAATACATCAAAAAGTGGCCTCCCCTACACAAGGAATTGCTCAATTTTTTCATAGTAGCACTAGGACGTGGATGATATGTTAAAAATAAAATAAAAACATGTTTTTTTTTAGAGATAGGTTTATTTTGAGACATTAAAAGTGGCTCCTCCTAAAACAATGATTATTTTTTTAGAAACTGCGCTGATTTGAACACATGATAGTGGTTCCCCTAAAATGAAGAACTTTTTTTGGAGATAACTTTGTTTTCAGACACTTAAAAGAGCTTTCCAAATCAAACCACAACTTTTTTTTAGAGATCACAATGCTGGATCACTCAACAATGGCCCCCCTAAATTGAAAAACTTTTTTTTAGGGATCACTTTGTTTTCATACACTAAAAATGGCCCCCGCTATGACAACGGCCTCTTTTTAAAGTTTGCTGTGCTTTGGAATACTAAATAGTGGCCCGCCTTACTTTTCTTGTACCGGACCCTCCTTTTTATAAGGCCATCACTGATTGTCACAGCGTGATCGAGTGGTGAGAAGCGCCATGAGTGATGGAAAACGTTAAACGTGATCGGTTTGGCCGTGATTCGAAACATACTCTCGCTATTCTGTAGTGTTCTTGCCAAAAACACTTTACAGCATTTTCCTCTGATTGGTGGTTTGCAGCAGTTCTAGATTTTAGTCGTATTTCTAAACAAAATACTAAACAAAAATTAAAACCGGACAGCATTATTTTGGTATTTCCAAAAGCAGGTCGGAATAATTGCTTAACAGTTGCTCTTAGTATATTATTTCTGATGTTTTCCTGTGAGTCAGGTAGATGAATCCAGTAGTAAAAATAATAGCAGTGTTTCTTGCCTACTGGCATTTTTGTAATTATAGTTTTTTGGTTTTACAATTGCCTATGTCTTTCTTTATTTTTGCAATATGCATATCAAACTGAACAAATAAATTCATGTTTTGTTCTGATATACTGTAATTACTTTTGTGTCAAATGGATTTTTTCATTATTTGATAGGCCGCCTCTCTTGTACTATCGGCCGTCACCGTCATTTTTAAAACTTTTTTCTTCTCTCGTTTAAAAACCTTCTCTCGTTTTCGCTACTCTCGCTCATTTTTTTCTGTCCCTTTTAAGTAATTAGCAAACTATATATTTAAACCCTTATTTCAAAATAAAAACAAAACTTTGCAAAAAAAATTACTTCAAACAACGTTTCTGTATTTTCTATCACTTCATTTTCACATCCTAAACATGAATTTCTTCTTCTTCTTTCGGCTTCTCCCTACTCGGGGTCGCCACAGCGCGACAGTATTCTCCATTTCACTCAATCTACTTCGTCTCCGTCCCTAGCTTCAACCCTTTCCATGTCTTTTCTCATCAAATCCATCCACCTTCTCCTTGGCCTTCTTCTTTTCCTTCTGCCTGGCACCGCCATCTCCATCATCCTTTTTCTTACGTAGTCTTCTTCTCTCCTTTTCAGGTGTCCATTCCAACGTAGCCTTGAATTCCGAAGTTTGTCTCCCAGCTTTGCAATTTTCACGGTCCCTCTCACGTATTCGTTTCTTATCTTGTCCTTTCTTGTCACTCCCAATGCCCATCTCACCATTTTCAACTGTGCAACTTCCATTTTTTCCACCTGTTTTCCGTCACTGCCACCGTTTCCATTCCATAAAGCATGGTTGGTCTAACAACACTCTTGTACATCTTGCCCTTAACCTTTGCTGATAACTTCCTGTCGCACAGAATTCCAGACACCTTCCTCAAACTCATCCATCCTGCTTGGATCCTTCTCCTTACTTCTTCTTCACATCTTCCATCGCTACTAACTGTTGAACCCAGGTATTTGAAGTTTTTTGCTCCCTTTATCTTTTCTCTTTGCAGCTTCAACTCTTCTCCATCATCCACACTCCCAAACCTCAAATATTCGGTCTTGCTCCGGCTGACTTTCAGGCCTCTTCTCTTCAATGCATTTCTCCAAATCTCCAGACCCTCCTCTAGCTCCCTAAGATTTTGTCTAGACAGGACTATGTGATCTGCAAACAGCATATCCCATGGTGCGTCCTTCCTGATGTTCTCCGTCAGCCTGTCTATGATGATGGCAAAAAGAAATGGGATGAGTGCTGAACCTTGATGGATTCCAACACCTACCTTGAATTCTTCAGTCAACCCTGCAGCACTTCTCACAGTTGTTGTCGCTCCGTCATACATATCCTTGATAATCTTTATGTAGCACTCTGATGTTTCAGCTAACTGCAAGCATTCCCACAGTTTCTCTCTGGGTACCCTGTCGTATGCTTTCTCCAAGTCAATAAAGGCATAGTGCACTGCCTTCTGCCCTTTATTCCACTTTTCCAATAGCATCCTTAGACAAAAGATTGCGTTGGTGGTACTCCTTCCTGGCATGAACCCAAATTATTGCTCAGCGATCGTCACCTACTTCCTTATCCTTGCTTCTATTATCCTCTCCCACAATTTCATAGTGTGGCTCATCAACTGGATGCCCCGATAGTTTCCACATTCCTTGATGTCTCCTTTACCTTTGTACAAAGGAACAAGCACGGTCCTCCTCCATTCATCTGGCATCTTCTCTCCTCGCAAGATTCTCTTGAAGAAGTTTACTAAAAACTCCACACCTTTATTGCCTAGAGCAATCCATGCTTCCACTCGTATATCATCAGATCCTTGAGCCTTTCCCTTCTTCATCTTCCTCAACCCAGTCCTGATGTTGCGACGGATGATGCGCCAAGCTATGAGGTTCCGTCAAGACGGCGAACAATAAAACCTCCAGCTTGGCAAAAAGACTATTATATGTTTTAAATTTTTTTGTTTCCGTTAAAGCTTTACTTTACCGTTTTGTTGGATTTGAACTCGCGTCGCTAATTCTTCTACTTAGTTAATCAGTATTGTAATTTGTTTTCTTTCTGTTCGTTTTCTCGCGGCGCGTAATTATTGTAATTGGTTTTCTCTCTGTTCGTTCTCTCGCGGCGCGAATTTTGTTCTTAAAAAGCTTTGTTTCCTTTAGTTTATAGCACCGTAAATTATTTTAGTTTTTACATCCATTTTAATTTGGTTAATTTAGCTTAGCTAGTTTAGGGTTAGGTTAGTGTTTGTTTATACGCTGATTTAGCTAGAGTAGGATTAGGTATGTTTTGTAATAACTGTTTGCGTTTGTGTTTTTCCACTAATCCTTTGTATTTATTTTTTATTCTATTTGAAAAAGGGTCTAGATTTTGTTAATTCTGGATAAATTGTTACTGACTTCAAATAGTTTCGTTAAAATTGTATAACCTAAATTGTTTTGTATCACGTTCAAACGCCATTAAACTTTTGTTGACCTTTATTGATCCAAAACAATTTGAATCTTCGATTACCTGACTACGCAGGCTTAGACGAGTCATTCCCCTCGTCCGAAGAAACACCTGACTTCTTTTCCAGAGATATCTTCCATGTCCCTTTCTTTCCCTTCTGTTCTCGTTTCTCTTCTTTCTCTAGGGTTTTCATGTTTGAGTAAGTTGTCTAAATACTTCCATCTCTGTTTCACTTTCTCTTCTTCCATCAGAATCTCCCCAATTTTACTCTTGATTACTCTTACTTGTTGAACATCCTTGCTTTGTGAGTTTCTCTGCTTTGCTATTTTGAACACCTCATTTTCCCCCTCCTTTGTTTCCAGTTTTTTGTACAGTTCCTCATATGCCTTGTTTCTTGCCTTTGCCACTTCTCTCTTAGCTTGCTTTCTTGCAGTTTTATAGGCCAACTTGCTTGCATCATCTCTAATGGTATTCTATGCCTTTTTAGCTTTTTTTTTCTTATTTTTCAGCTTCTCCTAGACTTCCTGGTTCCACCACCACTTTTCCCGTCTACCTGCCATGCTAACTTTTCCCGATGATTTACCCAGTTCCATTCTGGCAATGCTCCGTATCATCTCAGCTATTCTTTGCCAGTCTTCCAGTCCACCAAGTATCCCGCTTTCAATCACTTCCATTTTGAATTTATTGGACTTTCGAGTCCTTTAGTTTCCACCATTTTATTCTCTTCACTAGTTTTGGTTCTTTCCTCCACTTTTTCCAGATGATTATCGCACTGACCACTATTCTGTGCTGTTTTGCTACACTTTCACCGACAACAACTTTCGTATCCACCACCTCTTGATCCTTCGTCTTTTCATCATAATGTAATCCACCTGCGAACTGCGTCTGCCACTACTGTAAGTGACTCTATGTGCTGGTTTCTTGACAAAATATGTGTTAGTGATCGCTAGTTCCCTTCCCACCACTGCTTGTCCTTCGTTATTTTTTTTCCCTAATCCGTGTCTGCCATGCATTCTTTATTACCATTATTCCCTTCTATTACGTGCCCATTCAGGTCGGCTCCCACTACAATTCTTTCATTTCTTGGTATCTTTTCCACTGTCTCTCTAGGTCCAGCCAGAATGTTTCCTTTTCTTCACGTATTCACCCCACCTGTGGTGCATACACACTGATAACATTCAACGTAACACCATCAAGCTCCATCTTCAAGCATATTATCCTGTCTGTCACCCTCCACAATTCCACTACCCTGACCACATGCTTCTTTTTCAATATGATTCCTACACCATTCTTTTTGTTTCCACTTTCACAATACCACATTTTATATCTTTCAGCTATACATCTTGCTCTCTCCCCTTCCAGAAAGTTCCTGCACACAGTACGTCCACTCCTCTTCGTTCCATAAGATCCGCCACTTCTCTTTCTTTACCGGTCATGGTTCCAACATTTAATGTAGCAATCCTCAGCTTGATCTTCTTAGCTTTCTTCCTCTCTTCATTTCTCTCGTTCCTTCTTCTCCACTGCCTTCCATCTCTTCTTTGCATCCAAGTAGCATGTCCACCAGTGACCCTTGGTGCCCAGCAACTGGTAACGGTTGTTGTTTTTCCGGGCCTCGACCGATCCAATATGAAGTCAAATTTTACAACGCGCATTGAAAAATATTTGGCTATGTTTTACGCCGGATAAACATAAACAACTTGATTTTTAACCAAAATATTTACTTTAAAGTGAATGGTATTTTATTTTTGATTTGTGCGACGGCTTACAGTAAAAAAATGTTAATCGGTCACACGACGAAGTTGAAGCTTTTGCTAGAAAAAATACTTCAAATATCTTTTTTTTAATTTTCAAAACTTTATTTTAAATTAGTAAACATGAACAACTTGATTTTAAACCAAAATATTTACTTTAAAATGAATGGTATTTTAGTTTTGATTTGTGCGACAACTTACAGTAAAAAACATATTAATCGGTCATACAATCAAGCTAAGCTTTGCAAATAAAAATACTTCAAACATCTTGTTTATATTCCTAACCATTTTATTTTCACATTGTAAAGATGAACAACTTGATTTCCAACCGAACTATTCGCTTTAAATGGTATTTTAGTTTTGATTTGTGTGACGGCTTAGAGCAGGAATGGGCAAACTGCGGCCCGCGGAGGGTTCCGGATTTTGAATAGAGTGCGGCCCGCGAACGTTTCACACGTTTTTTTGAGGTGCTTGATAATATCGGTGTCACAAATAAAGTGTTTTGGTTTGGATTAGAATGAATATCATAACTATTTTTTATAAGTTAAGGTTATAAATACAGCGCTCTTGATTTTGATAATTCAATAAAATGAGTGATATTTAAGATATCTTTAAGTTATTGCAATGAATATAGGGCTTATAATTTGATGAGTACTGTAAGTCTTAAATCGATAAAGTTAAATAATTTAAAAGTTAATCGCTTTGCAAGAATATATTTAATTGCATGCTGCTCCTTGCGCAGCAAAGGTAATAAAGAAACAAGTTTTTTAGCTAAATATTGTGCGCTTGTGACGTTTTAGACAAATATTATTGCGTGTATTTTTGCAAGAACGTTCCATGTATTGTAATTGGTTAATTTTGCTCTATTTTTGTTCTTCTCGCCTCTTGGGAAAAATTCCAGAATCTAGTGCGATTTGTATGAATACGAAAAAGAAAATTATTAGTTAATCGGAGAGATTCGTCATTTTGACGATTTGCTAATTTTTAGTTTAGATTCATTCGTTCGTGGCTTGAGGAATTAGCGCGTAGCTAATTTGTGGTTGATAGTTGTGCTAGCGAATCAAGTGGTAGCTAATTTTTTTAACTTCGTAAATTTTGGTTTTAGCATATCTGTTGATTTTGTCTAATTCTAATCAACCTACATACAAGAGTTTAGCAAATTTAAACCTTGGTTTCAATTAATTCATCACTCCGCAATGGCAAGTTCCACAAATTCAAAAGAGACAAGAAAGAGGAAAGTAGAGGAAGAGATGCGAAAATTTAATAAAAAATGAACTTCTGAATATTTTTTCATTGAAAATGCAGACAGTAGACCCTTGTGTTTGATTTGAAATCAAACTGTAAATGTTAATAAAGAGTACAACATTAAACGACATTATAAATCAAAACATGCTGACTGTGTTTATGGAAAGCTAAAAGGACGTGACAGAGAGCTGAAAGTTAAACAATTGAAGGAACAATTGAAGAGTCAGCGTTTCATGTTTCAAAAAATGCATACTGATAATGAAAAAACAGTTCGATGCAGTTTCTTAATTGCACAGAGAATAGCTCAAACGATGAAACCGTATTCTAAAGGTGATTTTTTGAAAAAGTACCTTACTGATGTCGCAGAAGAAATGTGTCCTAAAATGGTACAGGAGTTCTAGAAAATAAGTTTATCACATTGGACGATAGCAAGGCGCATCGATGAACTTGCTGGTGATATTTGTGACACTCTTAAAGACAAAGTGAAAAACTTTGTATCATGGAGCTTCGCAATCGATGAAAGCACCGATGTGAAAGACGCGGCACAGTTGGCTATATTTATAAAAGGAGTGGACAAGGAGTTGAACGAAACCGAAAAAATTCTGTCACTACAGTGTATGAAAGATACTACAACTGGTGCTAATATCTTTTCTGAAGTTCTCAATGCTTTTGATAAGTTTGGTTTGGACTTATCCACTTTATGCGGAATCGCAACTGATGGTGCTCGAGCCATGTCCGGAACTGGCATTGGATTTGTAGGTCTCTTGAAATCGGCTTTGAAAGAGAAAAATATCAGTGACAATATAGCAATTTTTCACTGCATCATTTCCTCAACAAAATCTATGCGCAAAACCCTTGAAATTTAAACATGTCATGAACCCAGTCATTAAGGTAGTAAATTTTATTCAAGCCTGAGGTCTTAACCACCGGTCGTTCCAGAAATTTCTGGATGATCTCGACACCGAACATCAAGATCTTGCTTACTTTTCCGAGGTGCGTTGGCTAAGCAAAAGTAGTATGTTGTGATGATTTTACGAACTGCGAAAAGAAGTCGCACTATTTTTAAAAAATAAAGGGCGACCAATGGCTGAAATGGAAGACAAAAGTTGGTTGTGTGATTTAGCTTTCTTGGTCGATATTACTACTCGCATGAATGAACTCAATACAAGGCTGCAACGAAAAGCCCAGTGTGCAAGTGAAATGTACGGGCACATAAAAGGATTTATGAACAAGTTCAGACTTTGGCACGTACACATACAGAATGCAAATCTCTCTCACTTTCCAACTTAAAATGAAATGGGAATTCGCCCAGAGAAGAAGATCGAATTTGCAGATCAACTTGAAAAATTGTTTAATGAATTTTCAGCTCGCTTCAAAGATTTCAAATCCCATGAACATTTATTTGAAATATTTTCTTCACCATTTTACACTGACATTGACAAAGCCCTCACTGATATCTAAATGGAACTGATTGATCTTCAGGAGAGAACTGACCTGAAGGATTAAATGATTCTCAGAGTATTTTTCGTTTCAAAAAGGGCCTTATTCGTGACAACTACATTTATTCCTGTAATAAAAACTCGCCCTATAAACCCTTTTTGTCTTGCATTTGACGGTTTCAGACTTCGTTACGCTGTTATTTGATTTTGTTTTCAAAATGGCGAAGAGATGTAAATGTTGTTTGAAATAAGTGGGGTTGACTGTATTTGCTTTCTATTCTTTGTAACTACGGTTCTTGTAGCAATCAATCAGCTGTTTTGTCTTGCGTGCCATCATTGGACAAAATAAGTCATGTGAACTTCGAAAGTGGACTTGCTAGTTACTGTAGTTGTAGTTAAAGTTTTTTATGGTGGGAAAATCTGACTTCCTCAAGAGTTCTTAAACTCAGATCTTCAAATTATTAACATCAGGTGATAAAAAATATTTTAATGCAGAGTACAAGTTATGGAAAGAATATCTTTATACTTAATTTAATGTACCCTTTGAAAAGTCGAAATGTACCCCAGTTTGGGAACCCCTGCTCTGATTATACAGTGACGTCTTTTTGTTTTTTAACTAAACGATTTTTTTTAAGAATAATATTGGTATTACTGTTTTCAATATTATTGCAGTTTTATTTTTATCGCTGGCAATATCAATAGTCGGTAAAATATTATCTTATTTAAAGGTGCGGCCCGCAGAATATTGTGCTTATTGGTATTTGGTCCGCCATTAAAAAAGATTGCACACCCCTGGCTTAGAGTAAAAAAGATATTAATTCAGGGGTTCTCAACGGGGGTAAATTTACTCCTTGGTGGGAAATTTGACCTGCCTTGGGGTAAATTTTGTTTGCAAAAAATTTACACTTTTACCTACTACACGAATAAGCTACCAGTTTCATTTTAGAGCGTGAGTAATCTGTATTATTCCTGCAAAGAAGTATTGAGTAAATGTGTATGTTGACCATAAAGCAGATGGCAACATTGTTTGGGATTACAGATGGCAACATTGTTCGGATTGAGTAAATGTGTACGTTGACCACAAAGCAGATAGCAACAACAACGTCTTCTGTTGTGTAATAAATGTTGTTATGCTGTTATTAAAATTTATTAACTTAATGATATTCATAGCAGTTAATAAAATTATTTAGTTATAAAATAAATAAATATAAATTATTCTCCAATTATAATGTCGAAGAAGAGAACTTATCTAGAATTATACATAGACTTCGGGTTTGATTTCATAATGAAAGATGATGTTTAACAACCTCAGTGTACCTTTTGCTCCAAAGTGCTTGAGAATGGTTCTATGAAACCTTCAATTTTAAGAGCTCATTTTACTTCATGCCATTCCACACATGTGCATGCAGGGCCGAAGCTAAGGTTTTTGGGCCAATGTAAACTTTTTTACGGGGACCCCAAAATCGCGTAAATTTTGCTGATGCCAACACACTGTTTTGAATACCACAATATTGTACTTCAATGCAAGATGCAATAACTTTTCAATTAATCACACAAGATATAAAGCTAAAAGCAGAGACTGCATTGTACAGATTTATCACAAAATGCTTCTATTAAAGTGTATACAGTACATAAAAGTATTTTGTACTAGATATGACTAGCCACGTAACTTTACAATAATCTACAAGACGGGCACAGCAGCACAATACAACAATTTAAATTACAAATAGATATCGTATTTTCTTAGATTGTAAGTCACAACTTACAAATATTTTTTTATCATTTCGTGCGGCTAACAATCAAGGACGGCCTACAGTCAAGGCCGGTTTACAATAAAAAAGTACGGTACCTAACAAATGATATTTCAATATTTCACTCATCAAATTATCCCAACTCTTCTTGATCTTTTACTAGCAAAGTCTCTTATTATTGTGTCTACATTTACAACTTTCAAAACATTATTTTCAATTAATAATAGAACTAAACTATTAAACCGTTCTTGCTTCATACTAGATCTTAAGTAGGTTTGATCAGATTTAGTTTAGAAAAGCTTCTTTCTCCTGAGGCAACATATACAAGTATGGTCAAAAATTTTTTGACGGTTATGAATACATTAGGAAAAGATGTGTGCCTGTTATTTTCAATGAGATATTTTAACAATTTTTCTGGGTTTACTGTGTCTTGGAATTCATCCGGGAGGACCAATTTCAGTGACTATAGTTCCTCGCGTAACATTGTGCCCCTAACATCTGCTTTCTTCTCTGCTGTCATATCTCTATTACTGTCTTTGCTTAGCTTTGAATTACTCTAAGCATTTTGTAATTGAATTGCACATTCTCTTATATTTTGTTTAGGCATAGTTTTAAATTTTATCACAAAGCATATTTTCCAAATTGATAAGTCTGTTTTAGAGTGATTTCATTCCCTAGTCAAGAACAAGGTGAAAACATTTAGTTTTAAATGCCTGTTTGGAATCAACTGCTTCATCTTGGCTTTCATACAAAAATTTTTTTTCTGAGAGTTCGTTTTGTTGAAAACTTTCTGTTTTCCTCTGGAACATCCAGTTCATCTGATAACTTATTTGCTGTAGAAATGACATCCTCAAGTCCTTCGTTGGGGTTTTCTTTCATCCGTTTCAGCAAGTTAGAAAAGCTTTTTAGTCCATCATCAAGGCTAAAATTTTCACCTTAAAGTTCTTTGCTGACAAAATTCACGTGAAAAAGTACATGACACCAAAAGCAGATGCACAGTAAAAATTTAAAATCACTCAATTGGTTTGCAAGGCCTTCTGTTTTCGATTTAAACTGTGCGTCATCACTTGTTTCTGCCACCTTACATAATGCATCAAATACATACAATATTTTTTACTGTATTTTCCCAATTTGATATCTGGTTGGTTTTACTCTTTCAATTTGGTTTTCTCATCTAATTTCATATACGTGTTTTACCGATAAGCCATGTAGATGCTTCTTCAGCACGGCCCAGCGTTAGGTTGATGCAGTAAAAAAATACATATATTCGATACAATGTACCAAAAAAGCAAACACCATTTGTACAATTTTTGGCAATATTACTAGGTAGTAAATTTAAGTTACGGCAAGTACATGGTAAAAAAGGCTTGTGGATTGTCTTTCAGCAGATGAGTTTAAACACCAAATGTGTACTCTTTCATATTACTGTCATTGTCATACCCATGGCCACAAATGTCATCTGCATCTGTAGAAGTTCAAAATAACTCAATGCGAAAAAATTTATAAAACAATACTTTTCCTTCTTTTAATCAAGCGCTCTCAGTTATGGCCAAGTACCGCTTGGACAATGGATATGCTATTATCTGGCTTGATTGTAATCACAACGTCTCCAATAGATTAATTTAAATAAATTTACATTCCTCCCCAATTCTTTCCTAACCGATTATTCTTCCCTTCAAGTTACAAATTCTTCCTTAGAGAGCCAAATGGCTCACTTTGAGAACCACACTGTTGTAGTAGCTTAAAATCAACGTCCATATATGATGCAAGAGAAGTCATTGATTGCATTACGCCGCCAAAACAAAGACAGATAAATTTTATTACGACAGCTGCACGACGGTCGCCTAAATTAATTTTACAAAAAATGCTCTTTCTGCAAAACTAAACACTATTATTGCAATAATTTGAATGAAAATTACCACTCTGTAGCAAAAAACAGCAGCATCATTTATTGTTACTACAATCAAAACTATCTGATACTAAATAAACATACAAGTGTAAAATTAATTATAGTGTAATAATACAAGTGTAAATGTACAAATGCAACTAAACATTTCAATAAATTTAGCAATTTCTTAAATAGGTCTGTGGCCCACCTCAAAATGTTTCCATGACTTACCAATGAGCCATGGCCCACTGGTTGAGAACCGCTGCTCTAAGCCGTCGCACAAGTATGAACGATTAATATCTTTTTTACTCTAAGCCATAGGTTCCCAACCGGTGGGGAATTTAAGGTTTTCAGGTGGGGAATTAACCACCACCTGAAGATATAAATATCAAATATTACTTTAACAAAAAATATCGTTTTCTTTGTTAAGAGTTGTTAAGAAGTTCTTTGTTAATCTGTAGTTATTAGTAAGTCTTGTTACATGTGATCATAATTAATTACAATAATTAGGATATTGCATCTTATTTAATTAAGGCATTGTAAGTTTAATGTTAATCAATATTGGTAAATTGAGTAGTCAAATTGTAGCTCATTTCTTTGGGCATTTAATTATTTGATAATTTGTATAGTCAAGTTTCATTATTGTTTTGTGTTTAAAACAATTAAGTCTTAATTCCGTTTGACTGGTAATTGTTGTATTGACTGTTTTTCTTTATTAGTTAACTGTTTTCTTTATTACTTAATTAATTAGCTTAATTGCCTTTCTTTGTCATAATTAGCTGTTATCTCCTCGTGCTGTGCCTATATAACCCTTGGTGGGTTGTGGCAACCTTCTCAGTTTTAAAAGTCTTTTGGAAATAGGCGCGTTTGAGGTAAGAAGCTAAAAATTTCGGAAATTCTTTTCTTTTCTATTTTATTTGAATAAGGTTTTTACCTGCTTAGTGTGTTATTTGTAACAAGATATCAAGACATAATTGCTGTACTTCATTGCTGATTGTAAGCAAGAAGTCTAGTTCTGTTAGGCAAGCAAGCTAGTCAAGATTAGTAGGTGAGAAATAGGAAATTATTATCAAAAATTCCTACTCAAGCAAGCCGTTTAAGTTTGAAATCACACGGCAAGTTCTTCAATGCTGAACAACTGGCTACCAGTACGGTTTCATTTGTGAATACTAACATTTTTGATTTCGTTTATTTTAAAATTCAGTAAAACCTATTACTCATGAAATTTCAGATCATTAATGCAATTTTGTTTCAGAAGCATAGGATTGTTGTGTATAAATAGAGTTTGTTTCAGAGATATACAATAAAGGCTAAGAGAAAATATAACAATTCCTATCTCGATTACGGATTTACGTTTGTTGAGAGACGTAATGAGCAGTTGCCACAATTATGTGCTGTTTGTCATAAAACACTCTCCAATGCTTCTATGAAACCCCATTAACTGAAGCAACGTCTTTTAAACGTTCACTCACACCTTGCGGGAAAGGACAGGGGCTTCTTTGAACTCAAAACAAATCGATTAAAGAAAATGAGATTGGACAGCACAGGACAATTTTGAACCGATTCAAAGGTGATAGTGACTGCATCTTACGAAGTGGCTATGGCCAAAAAGCCACACAACATCAGTGAGACATTGATAAAGCCATGTCTAGTTGCATGTGCTGATATTTTGCTGGATGAGTCAGCAGTAGCAAAGATGAAACAGGTCTCACTGTCCCACAACACTGTCAAGAACTACATTGATGACATGGCCAGTGTAACTCATTACTAAGATCAAAGCTTCACCTGTGTTTGGAATACAGCTGGATGAGTCGGTTGATATTGCAAACCTCTCCCAATTAATAGTGTTTGTGCAGTACATCCACAGTCAAGTTATAGAAGAAGATTTACTTTTTTGCTTCCCATTAGAAACAAATACCAAGGCTGCTGATGTGCTAAAGCTGATAGAAGACTTTTTTTGAGGAAGAACTGGACTGGGATAAACTTGGCAGTGTTTGCACCGATGGAGCACCGGCTTTGCAGGGTGCATGATCTGGCTTTCTGGAATTAGTCAAAGCAGAAGAATTCTAATGTTATTGGCACGTACTGTATCATGCATAGAGAAGCACTGGCCTCAAGAACGTGTCCCTGCAACTCAAGCAAACACTGGATTCTGCAATTAAAGTCATCAACTACAAAAAAAGCGAGTGCTCTGAATACTCGACTTTTCAAAAAAACTGTGCTAAGATATGGGGAGCTGAGTATGAATCTCTGTTGTTTCACACTTCTGTGGGCTGGCTCTCAAAAGGGGACATGTTGATTCGGCTTATGCGTTTACTTCCAGAGGTCATTGAATTTATTGAAATCCAACATAAGAAAGAACTCAAGGCGGTTACTTCAGATTTGAAGTTTCAAAACAGATTGGCATTCCTAGTAGACAGGTTTTGTCATTTAAACGAGCTGAACCGCAAGTTGCAAGGCGTAAATTCGAGCCTGCTGGGACAATGAGACAAGATTGCTGCTTTTATTGCAATGCTTGAACTCTGGAAAAAGAAAATACAAACTGATCGAAGTGGAGTGGCATTTCCAACGTTAGAAAAAATGAGTGAGACAAATGGCATTAGCGACATTGCTCAAAGTGAGGCTGTCGACCACATTAGCAGCCTGATTAAGGAATTTCACCACTATTTTCCCAATTTTAAACACAACACTCCTGTATTGGCGTTCACACGAAATCTGTTCACATATTCTGTTGAAGATTTTCCAGGAGATGAACAAGCTATCCAAGAGGAGTTTTTGGACTTGATTCATGACTGATCTGTTAAGGCTTCTTTTGACAATCAAACCCTGGATGAATTCTGGGCAATGATGCAGAATACGTATCCTAAAGTTGCTGCGAAACCACTGGCATTGCTGACTGCGTTCCCTTTAACTTACCTTTGCGAGTCAGCTTTTTCAAGCATTGTCACCATCAAAACAAAAGCTTGGAACAAGTTGTTGGATGTGGAGTCAGATTTTTGATGTGCAGTTTCAAAAATCAAACCTGACATCGCATCGATTGCTGACAAAAAACAAAAGCAAAAATCACATTGACAGAATGACAGTGTTGTATTAAATTTTTGATTGTAGTTCATGTTCTAATGTTTGTTTTTTCTGTTTTCACAAAAAAAAACATTAAAGTTAAAATGGTTCATTTCGATTCAGTTTAGTTTAAAACATTTATGTTGTGGGTAATAGAGGGTCAGTCACATCAAAAATGGGTAATGAAGAAAAAAGGTTAGGAACCACTGCTCTAAGCCATCACACAAATTAAAACTAAAATACCATTTAAAGTGAATAGTTTGGTTGGAAATCAAGTTGTTCATGTTTATGATGTGAAAATAAAATGGTTAGAAATATAAACAAGATGTTTTAAGTATTTTTATTTGCAAAGCTTCGCTTGGTCGTATGACCGATTAACATCTTTTTTAATGTAAGCCGTCGCACAAATCAAAACTAAAATACCATTCATTTTAAAGTAAATATTTTGGTTTAAAATCAAGTTGTTCATGTTTATGCTATAAAAATGAAGTGATGAAAAATATAGAAACGTTGTTTAAAGTAATTTTTTTGCAGTTTTATTTTTATTTTGAAATAAGAGTTTAAGTATATAGTTTGCTATTTACTTAAAAGAAAGAGAAAAAAGAAAAGAAAGTGAGAGTAGTGAAAACGAGAGAAGAATAAAGTTTTAAAAATGATGGTCACGGCCGATAGTAAAATAGATTCAATAGTCCTAATTAGTATTTTTTGAAAGTAAATTTATAAACTTGTCAATTAAAAAGTGCTTATTCTTAGTATTTTTGTCGGGCCAAAAGTTCTTCTTTTTTCCGTTTTTTTTTAACATTTATAGCTGGTGTGGGCAACAATTTTCAACCTTGGGCCACATTGAGGTTTTTGGAATAGTTCACAGGCTGCACATAAACTGAAATTGATAAATTTTAATGATTATATGTCATTATGAAATTTCATTTGTCCCTAAAATGTTGTGATTTCGTAAAAAATGTTTTTTACTTTTAATCTGTCTCAGATTTTGCAATTTTTGACACCAAAGTAGTGATCTCTAAAAAATGGTCTCCACCTCAATCGGCTATGAGTGAAACAATTTAATCAAAACAAAGTGAAGACCTCTTTTATCTTCACCTCCAAAAATGGTGCTACAAACCAAGTTGAAGATCTTTATTTTTTAGTCTTCTTGTAAGTTTGAGGCACGGGTTGAAGTTATAAAAATTAGTGCGGTTCGCAATTCAAATCAACTTCTAAATCCGGCCCTCAAATAAGAAAGTTTGTCCACCCCTGATCTAGACCAACTAATAAATCCTTGGGTAGACAGTTCATGAAAATTAAAGTAAAACTGTTTTTAAACAGGTTTCGATTAATTTTACCAGCAAATTCTTTTTGCATTTTTTTTAGCACGAGATACAGTAGATGTACTAATAATCTTGTCGCTTTTTCCGCATAGCTTTTTATTTAATAAACAAATAGTTTATTGACGTAAGTAACATCCCAAAAAGCGCGGTGATAGTAAGCCGGAAGAAATAGTTGGTCCCAGAGTAATTCTAGAGTATTATTTTGGTACTGGTATTTCTAAAGTAGTTTCACTAAAATAATTAGTAAACTGGCCATGTAAAGAAATCACATAAAACACAAGCAAATTTGAAAGTAATTCAACTTTAATCTTTTAGTCAAAAATTGGTATTAACTCCAAAACTTATATACAATTTTGTTAAAAAAGTTATTTCTATTTTAATCACGCGACTCGAATGCTTTTTAATGTACATCGAGATAAAACAAGCAAAATGTCAAAACTTACAGAAGTATCTAAAAAAAAACGCTTTGATACACCAAGCAGACAAAAGACGTTTTCCCAAAGCAGAAGTAACCAATTTTTTTGCTTTTATATAAATTTATGTTCAAAAAATAATTGAAACTGAATTTTAAAAAACTGTTTACTTTACTTCGAACATATTTCAACAGAAAAGACTTTCCAGCTCCCGATCTTCCAAATATCCCAACAGTACAAGGGGGATTAAGGTTTTTTATTTGCTGAGCAAGTGCTTTTGCGTAAACACCATGGCCAAGATGATCTACATCTTCGTCAAAGTCGTTCAAAATTTTACCTGCAAACAAAACCCAAAAAAATTTCAATTATTTTCTGCATTTTTTAAGAATTTTGAATCTTTCCAATCTTGCGAAGGTCGATGATTTAAAGCAAATTGAGATAAGTTGCCGTAAACTCATCTTTTGCTCACTGTCATTGAAGCAATTCTGTTGTGTTGCTTTGGCTTAAAACTGAGCAAATGCTTTGTTCGCTCGCTGCATTGTTTATTTCTTGTGTAACTCACAAGCAATCGCAAGCTTGGTTTCTCGCACATATTAGGTTTTAAATCTATCCCGAGCTTAATTTGCTATATTTTTATTTTGCGTATTCCTTCATTTGTTCTTTTCATGAGTGTTGGCGTAGTAGTCTGGCCAGCTCAAAATTTTGTTAGGGTCTGAATATTTTAACTTTGGGTGAATAACAGTCGGCCTATTTGGTTTGAGTAGCCCGAAAGCGTGAAGATTATGGATTCCCTGATATATTGATCAAATACGCAGAAAAAATTTGTCTACCGAGTACATAAAAAGCTCCATGCAAGTCATTTAACAATAAAGCAATGTGTCACTTTATAAAACCAACAAAAATTTTCTAAGCTTTAAGTTTCCACGTGTCAATTTCAATCAAGTTGCCATCAAGAGAAGCGAACCCTGTGATTTTGAAAAATCTTTCTAGCCGACAATAAATTTAAAAAATTGGCTTGTTCAAAGGTTTGTAAAAATAGTCATGATGAAAATTTTGATTTTAAAAAAAATTTCAATGGGTATAATTGTAAATTTTTTTAAACCTTTCACGGATCTTTGGATTCTTTTACAATTCTATTCAATCAATATCATAGTATTTTTCTAATAGTAGCTGGCTTTTAACCGTAGTTTTAAATTTCATTGTTATTTTTAATTCTAAACGTTGATTACCAGCCTAATTGTTTTGAAAATACTTTGATTGACACAGATAAAAACCCGCATAAAGGCTAGTTTTCACTACGAGCATGGAATGGAGCATTGTTTGTTTCTTTTATTCATTTTTCCGCGCTTAAAATCTAAGCGAACGCTAAACGAAGAAAAAAAAATCAATAAAACAAACAAAGAATGCTCCATTCAACGCTTGCATTGGAAACGAGCCCTAATTGAGATTCGCATCCAAATAATTGTGTTGCGGAAACACGCGCTGCAAGTTTATGGCACGCATCGGCGTATGGAGTGCAATGGAAAGGTTTAATCGAATATATTTTAATAAGTTAATGTAATTGATCGCATTTGGGAAATAACACTTTGAAAGTTTAGCTGAATTTTTTAGTATATGTGAATGATATCCTTTAGGCTAATTTTTTAGCAAGCTCGCACCTGGGAAAAGTTTCGTGATATAAATATTCTGAAACAAGAACAATTAAAAAAACAGTAAAACTAGTTTTTTGGAAGTAAGTAAAAATACAGTTTAAAAATAAGAAGCTGTTTGTTTGTAAAATCATTATATCAACTTTTGCTGTTCATGGGATAACATTATAGCAGCGCTCATAACAGTACAAGCGCGCAGTACAAGCATTTCTCTTTTTGAAAAATGATATTAATTTTCAAAATTTATTTAGATATCAGGTTTTAAAAAAAATTTGATCATTTTTTAAAAATTTGATGTAATATAAATCCAATAATAAAGGTTAATTTTAAATAATTTTAGGACTACTGAAGAGGAAAGACATTTGTGAAAACAGCCACAAAAATGTTACACTATAGTATAATCATGTCATCTTAAATCATTCATATATCCTCTTGATTGCGTAAAATGTTGGAGGTATTATACTTAGAACAGTGTTTCCCAATCTTCTTAGACCATTTCAAAATTTTTTAGTTTCCAAAAAACACCTACTTTTAAGAGCAAATACATTACATCACATGACTATCCAGCTATTCAATAATTAAACACATTAATAAGCGTTAACAAAAAAAGCACAACTATATTTAATGTGATTTTTGTATCTGTTCTTCTCTATTAACTGATCAATACGACTGTGCAATTTTTAATAATTTTTAATTTTCTAACAGACATTGATTTTTTGCCACGAAAATTTTTCACCGCTGTGCTTAAAAAATACCAGGAAAGCTCTCGCAAACTACTAGTGGTTTGGGTACCACCAGTTAAGAACTCTTGACTGAAAGGCAAACGCCAAGCGATTACCCCGGCGTGCTTTTGAAATTGCCAGTGCATTCGTATAGCCGTCTTTTTTGTTAAATTTTAACATCATCAGTTCTTATTAAAATAGAAGCAGTATTAGATAAAATTCTAAGACGCATCGCCAGTTTGCTGGACACAACTGTTAATTTACTTTAAAAAGATCTATATTTTATGATCTCGGTCAACGATGATCTCGGAGAATAGTTAATTTAAAAAGATCTTTCACAACTAGTTCTGTTTAAATACAATGTGATAACAGTGTTTTGTGCGTGATAAAATAACTCAAAACTCATAATAAAATTTCAAAATATTCACTGATTTCTATTCAAAACTTTTGAATAAAGAAGCAAGTTTCAACTTTATAATATTGTCCTGCTTCTAAAAGTGTTTTTGAACAGTTTTTAAGGTTTAGCGAAACAAAGGCAAAATATAAAAGCATGAAATAATGAAATAATTTTGAAAGCTTTTTTCAAAATCGACAAACGGAAGTCTAGTGACTCAGTCTAGTGACTAACTCGAATAGTCAAACACATGAAAAACAATATTAGTCTTGTGAAAGGAGCACTAACAGTAACGACTAGCCATTTGGCTTTGTTTCGAAGAATAATCAAAAAGTAATTAAATAAAACTGCTATTTTATCGAAGTAACTAAAACTGAAAAAAAACAAAAACGCAAATGGTTTACTTTGCTTTTTGGAGAAGTTGACTTTAATCTAAAAATAGATATTTGTCGGAAATGTGGAAAGATTTTGACACAAAATTTGATTGCATAAGTTAAAAACTACCATAAAATTTTTTTTCACTTTCAAAGAGATAAATGGTTTTGTGTTTTTGAGTAAAATGCAGCTAATGCATGCGATATGTCAAAATCTTTTTGAAGCACAGGGGGAAATTTTTATGACTAATTTTTACCAAACAAAATTTTTAAAACCTTTTTTAAAATTGTTTAAATTAAATAGTAGGAAGCAGTCTTTTTAATTTTTGTAATGGACTAAAAATATATTTCTGTATTATTGGATCGCAAGTATTTTTACAAATAAAATTACATACATACGTAAATTACATACATTACAAATAAAATTACAGACGTATTAAAAATTTTCTAAAGACCACCTAAGCCAGATTTCAAAGAAAACGCTTAATATGAACAAGTTTTTTTATTCTCTTTTAGACTACAGAGAACCATTTCAAAATTTGAAAAAACTTGGCAAAAAAGATTGAAACTTTTATTTAAAGTTATATTCCTTAATACGACATTTAAAATTGCTTTGCAAATATTTTAAAATACCGGTAACCTATTTACTAACAAAGTGGTAACCAAAGAAATATTAAAAGAAAAAGGAAAATTGTCTTAATTAAAAATTGGATTACACCAAGGAATTTTTTCCAACCCATTCAAAGCGGAAGTAAACCAAAAGAAGGCACAGATGTGACAAGAAAAAAAAACAGTTAAATAGTCTTGCTATTGCAAAAATTCAATAAAAATCATAACCGTTAAAATTTCAATAATTTTCAAAATTATATACACTTTAACAAAAATTCTCAATCGTAGTTCAAAAGAAACCAACACGAGGTAAAAATTATATTAGAATTTTCAAAACTGAAAACTTAAGATTAAGAAGAAATTATATTGGATCGTAGAAAAACAATTGATCCGATATTTACAAATTTGTCAATCAAATCACAAAAAATGTAATTTTAATCAGCTACAGGCTTATTGGATTTTCTAAATTTAGCATATCAAAAAAATCATTTTAGAATATTGATGTGAACGCGAAGAAAAAAGCAAAAGACCAAAAAACAAATAAAAAACTTAATTAAAGTTGTTGTTTCTTTTAAATTCTAAATTTGATTCAAAAGTATATATTCCTGTCTCGTGACCAAACTTTTTAAATTTAAAGCGCTGAATTTAGCTTTGGTAAAATCTGAATATTTGCTTTTAGAGAATATTCACATATCATAAGAAAAGCTATTAATTTTATTCTATTCTACTTAACTTTATATTTAGTGAACTAAGGTTCTCAAATTAATTAACGAAGGGGTTTTCCCATTTGTATAAATTCATGACGTCACATTATAAACACGATCCCTGTTGATAAATTGTTTAATAAATTTATTTTAAAAGTCAAGTAAAAACCTTTTTTTGGTTTTTTACGTAACGATACGACTTTTACGTAACTTAAAATATTATTGTGGCGATACTCAGCAGCACAATTAAATTCATAAAACTTTTATTTTTCAAACGTTTTCGGCTTCTTAAGCCCTTTTCAAGAAAAACTTAAACTTAAATGAAATTAACAATAATGCGTCATCACAAAGAAAATTAATTATTTATGCAGGAATGATTTACATTGTGACGAATAAGTTAAAGCAAATAGAATTATAAAGCCAATTTTTTTAGTTTCATTAAATTATTTAAAATGAAAGTAAATTTAAAATTTATAAGAAAAGAAATAAAGAATTTAAAATAAAAATTAAAAAACATTTAATAAAAATGAAGAACCATTTGCATAAAGTTGTCGATTGACGTTTAAATCGACAACTTTATGCAAATGGTTCTTCATTTTTATTAAATGTTTTTTAATTTTTATTTTAAATTCTTTATTTCTTTTCTTATAAATTTTAAATTTACTTTCATTTTAAATAATTTAATGAAACTAAAAAAATTGGCTTTATAATTCTATTTGCTTTAACTTATTCGTCACAATGTAAATCATTCATGCATAAATAATTAATTTTCTTTGTGATGACGCATTATTGTTAATTTCATTTAAGTTTAAGTTTTTCTTGAAAAGGGCTTAAGAAGCCGAAAACGTTGAAAAATAAAAGTTTTATGAATTTAATTGTGCTGCTGAGTATCGCCACAATATGGTTTAAGAAAATTTATTCCTTGCCAAAATTATATTAAAATGTTATGTTGGCAACATCCTCGGACGATTTTCAAGTTTGTTATCACTTAACCCTCCTCTGCCCGAAACATTTTCACAATTTTAGTTACCCAAATTTATAAAAACTTCCTTTCTTAATTTCACATTGAATAAGTTGGTTATATGGTTCTAGGTAAAAATACATTACATATATATTTTTGGCTTAAAATAATACAGTATTTACAGTATTATTTTATATATTCTAAATTAACTCTTTCAATCGTTAAGAGTAGCTTCCATGTATGACTACAAAAGCTTTTTTTTCATTTTTCGCCGTTGCTAACCTCGCATACTTTTGAAATTCCCCAAAATTTAATAGATGATAAACTAAACCCGGCGAATAGTGAATGAGAACTCAAAATTTTAGGTGAACTTGTTCAAACTTTTAACTGATAAAAGTTTTTTAAATCTTATTTTACGTTTGTTGCATTTGATAAACTCGAATCAAACTAGATTTAGACTATAACTGACATAAAAAGAGTAAGTCTAACAAAATTTACAAATACTTATAACTTCAATGGATGCATAAATGGATGGATGCATCATTTATATTTTTTTATGTTTTTAATAAAAAAGGTTCAACAATAAAAGTTTACTTAAGATTAGTACTCTCATTTTAAATTTTCTCTATGTAGTAGTTCCAACAATTAAAAACTTAAATATAAGTTACATTTGAATGTGACCCTAATTTGGGAAACTAAAATTGTAAAAATGTTTCGGGCAGAGGAGGGTTAAGTGATAACAAACTTAAAAATCGTCCGAGGATGTTGCCAACATAATACCCGGCAAGATTCTGTTTTATACTTTTTGTATATTTTTTTAGTATTTTGTATGCAATAAGCTATTTTTTAAAGTGTTAAACGTTTGTTTTAGTTCACATTACCTGGAGGAAGAGTTGATTCGACGAATTTTTTTCTTGAATCAATTGAAATTCTTGCCATTATCTTAATGTATTTCTGCTAAATAACAATGATTACTAATTTTAACAAATGTATTATGACATTGACCAATTTAGTGATATTTGGCTTAAACAGACTAAAACTCAGACATCAATCTGAAATATCACTACAATGTTTAAGGAAGCAATACAAACCGCAATTACCCTTCAAGAATTTAAAAAAGGAAAAGTAAAGATGACACTTCAAGCCAAAAATTGCACAAGGCAATATGTGGGTACATGAATTGCATTACACTTAGGTTGGAAAACAGCCGCACATGTAGACAACTTTGTGCTTTCATTCATCACTAAATGTTTTTGTCTAACGAATTCCTCACCAGCTAAATATAAAGTACTTTGTTTTGAGTTGCACAGTTTTGTAAAAATTTTAAACTTTATTTTATTACGTTTTTTCATTCAAAATGGTTCGTAAGTGGATGAACTGCAAATAAAATAATTGCTGTTGCATAGACCATATTGGTCAGTTTAATTTTGAGCTCTGATGGCAAATAACAGCAAACAATTTTATATTTTATTCCCAGCTTCGTACTATCGAATGGGCCAGGTATTGTCAAATTTTTTTCTTTGTAGATCCTGTTGGCCAATTTGCTGCTATCTGTTTTAAGTGGTGTTATTATCATAGATAAGCAATGTGACTCAATTTCTCCTAAAATGTCATTCCAGCAAGAAAAGACACTCGACAAACGAGCAATCATTTTGTGCCCAACTTTCCCCGAGTTAATGTATCAGCACACTAAACTATGGGGACATGCTGATTAAGTATACAGGCAATTAGTGTGAAAAATATATAGTGAAAAGTGAAAGCAACAACTAAACAAATAGGGCCATATACAAACAAGGCCAGCGTAACCTTAACCAAGCCACCTCCTAAATACTGGAATTAGGGCTAAAAAAAATGTAGGTAAAAACTAAAAAGTCTTTACAGGCTGAATATCTAAATTTACTTTTTTAATACATAAAAATATTTTATTTTGGTTTTCAACTAGTTTTTCTGGCTTTAATTCGTACGAAAATCCAGGTGAAGACCAACCAAAATATGTTTTCATCCGTTGGAAACATACATTTAGGCTGTGAAGATTTTTTTATTCTTTATGTGTTTTTATGCCAAAGTCTCCATTAGTTGAAAAAAAGGTTTTCAGGCCAGATAACTCAATTTTATGTCTGTTTACGTCTGTTTAGGTGCTTTCTATAAGGGACTTTGCCCTATGTATCAAGAAGAATCGCCGATTGAACAGATTTTTGATTTTTTCTTCATAATTTAAAAAGTAAAAAATTAAGCCGCTTAAAACGAAAAACACCAGACTCAATTTTTGTTCTCTTTAGAGCTAGTCTGTGATGCATATTTTCTGAGATTTCAACGGACTGGATATAATCAGTGATGGCTTTAATAGGGTACAAACGGTGCGGCCGCACCGAGCCCCCCTACACAAGAAATTGCTCTGTTTCTTCATAGTAGCACCAAAACGTTGATGGCATGTCAAAAAAAAAAGGGCATCATAGGCTGAAGACCTTTTTTTTAGAGATCACAATGTCTTAGGGCAATATAAAGTGCCTCTTCATGCTTTGAATCACTCAATATTGACCCCTCCTAAATGGAAGACCTTCTTTTTTTTTAGTGATCACTTTGTCTCATCCTGGTTTGGTTCACTCAGTGGTGGCCCCCCTAAATTAAAGACTTTTTTTTAAAGATCACTTTGCTTTCATATACTAAAAATGGCTTCTGCTACCTTTTTTAGTATACTAAATAGTGGCCCCCCTTACGCTTCCTGCACCGGGCGCCCCTTTTTGTAACGCCATCATTGGATGTGATTAAATACAAAGGAGACAACATCAGTGACCACAAAAAGCGGACAATAGCTCGTCTCTAAGCAACTTAGAAGCGTTTTGGCTTTGCCGCGCAAAGAATCCATAGAATCTACTATGGTTAGACCAAGGTCACACTTCATAATTGGGACTTACCCGACAAACGCTAAGCATTGTGCGTCTCCTAGAGTTGAAAAAGCAAAAGAAAAACATGTGTTTATTAACATTAGGTCGTCAGATAATAAATAAGAAATTTTTTACTTATGACGTAAATATCTCGTGTTAATAAATATATATTTATTTTTAAAAGTTATATTCATTAACCCCGTAGAGCCCCACGTTGCATATATGCAACAACAACTCCAGAGCATGTAGAATAAACGTGTAACCGAATAGAAAAGTTTTTTTATGCTGGCAGTGTCCTTAACGCCCACTGTTGCAAATATGCAACATTATAAGTTTCTACCAACAGTATGTTATGAGAACCGGCTTTCTTCATTTTTGCTTAGCGTTTTTCCTTAGGAATGGCTTACTGGCTGTAGTTTGAGGACCCACTATTTGTATAAAAGTAGATAATTCGAAATGTGTCAAACGTTGCTTTGTTTGGTACTGTTCAAGGATCATATAGAACCCAATAAACATTTGGTGTTGCAACAAGCATCTTGAGAGACAAACTATTTATGATGGTGTTGCAAATATGCAACATGGTGCAGATTGGGCGTAACAAATGTGCAGATTGGGCGTAACAATGTGCAGAACACGTGTAATTAACTTTTATAAGTTAAAAACTACGAATAAACGTAGAAATGAATGCAGTCGGTAAATTTAGTAGATTTCTGCAAGGACCAGCAGGTAGAAAACTCAGCAGACCATATACATTTGATTTTATGCAGTGTAGGCTATGACCAAACTTTCAAAACCGGTGAGTTTTAGTTGAGCAGTTTGGTAAAAGGGATTTTGTATGCAATAGCCCTAAGGCCTTTTGTATACAATAGCCTGAGGTTAGGTAGTATTTTAGACAAGATTTAGTAAACGTTGACCTCCCGACTGGCAGGATATGCTGCACTGCCATACCACCAGTTACAATAAGTCATGCAGGGTAACATTAGCATACTGTGTTATGCTGACAGACAAGATACATAGTCGAGCAGATTTGGCAAAAGGATTTATTGGATCATTATGCTACACAATAGGTGGTCATTAACAGTAGAATAGTTCAGTAATGGTAACTGATAAATTACAATTAGATCATCACTGTCAGCTACATGCTAGTCAAGCAAAAAGAAATTCAGAGAAAAAAGTTATGGTAGTGGTCTACTATAAGTCAGTTTTTACAACATCAAAAGCTAGTTGAATTCCAAGTATAATTTCAGTACAGTAGTTACAGTTTCAGCATGTAGTATGAATTTTTACAGCAGATAAGCTACAGTATAGCAAATCACTATTTGCATATACTGTAAGAGGAACAGTATATGTAGTACATACCTGGAACTGTTAATGGTATGCTCTATGAAAAGTAAGAGTTTGGAAAAAGCTTTTTGGCAATAAAACGAACCAAAATTTTTAAGCTGAATATGCTTCTGTGCAATTATGCATGCATTGCTCTAATAAATAAGAGAAAACTTTTATGAGATTTTATTATTTTGACATAAAATTAATTTACACTCATTTTCTTTCAGGCATAATTTACTTATAAAAATATTTTGGGTATTTTACTTCTTAAAAAATTAGCTTTGTTTTTAATTTCTTGTTGATTGATATGTCTCAAAGGAGGAACCTAAATGTGTTTGATGTGCTTGGACTTATTGATGATGGCAATGATAGTAATGTTGGTGACTTGTTAAGTGAAGATGATAGTGAAGTGATGATGATTATACACCCAATGATGAGACTGATAATGATGATGAATCTGAATGGGATGACAATGATGACATTCCACTTCAACAACTGCAAGCAGCTGCAGCAGACTCACAGCCACCAAAAAGGCGAAGAGGGGACACGAATAACTATACTTGGAAGAAAACGACATATGAACCTCCTGATACTGCATTCAAAGGAGATCCATTTGATAATCCAGAGGAAATCAGCACGCCATATCAATATTTTCAGCAATTTATTGACAGCGAAATGATAGAACAGTTGACTGAACAAACCAATATATATGCTTTCCAACAAACTGGAAAATCATTGGCTGTTACTCAAAAAGAACTTGAACAGGTTATTGGGATGTATTTTGGAATGGGACTAGTAAGAATGCCAAACAGCAGAATGTATTGGGAAAATGATACGCGTTATGCACCTGTCGCAGACATAATGAGTAGAAATCGATTTTTGACCATTTTGTCTCATCTACATTTTGTCAACAATTTGTCAGCTACTGAAGATCAAACCCAAGGTGACAAGTTGTGGAAAATCAGGCCATGGCTTACGAAATTTTGAGAAAACTGTCTAAAACTTGTTCCTGAAGAATTCAACTCTATAGACGAACAAATGGTGCCTTTTAAAGGAAAATTTAGTAGCATCAAGCAATATTTGCGTAACAAACCACACAAATGGGGTTTCAAGACATGGTGTTGGTGTGGCATTTCTGGTTTGTTGTATGATTTTGACATATATCAAGGAAGCAGCCGGGGAGAAGTCAGTGCTCAAAGTATAGGCCTAAGTGGGGATGTGGTAATCAAGCTCTTCTCTACTCTCCCAGAAGGTAAAAATTATAAGGCAATCGCTGATAATTTTTTCACAGGCATGGCTCTAATTCTAGCACTGAAAGAGAGAGATATCTTTTTCCTTGGAACTGTTCGCTCAAATCGAATGGCAAATTGTCATTTACAAGATGAGAAAGAATTGAAGAAAATAGGCAGAGGAAGCTTTGACCACAGAGTAGAAACAACTCATAAGGCTGCATTGTCAGATGGTATGACAACCGTGCTGTTACAGTAGCATCTTCCTATCTTGGTTTTGAACTGTTGGATTTGGCAAAACGTTGGGACAAAAGCAGCAAGCAGCATATTAATGTTCCTCATCCTTTTCTTGTCAATTCATACAATAACTTGATGGGCGGCGTCGAATTTTTGGACTCTTTAATATCAAAATACAAATACCCCATAAAATTTCGGCGATGGTATTTGTACCTTTTCTGGCATACAATCACAGTTGCTTTGATTCAAGCATGGCTACTGTATAAACGCCACTGCAATGCTTTAGGTGTGCCCAAAAAAGAACGCCTGAAGCACAGACAATTTCAAGCGGCTGTGGCAACATCTTTGATTATGGTAAATGTTCAAGTACGCCGAAGGGGTAGGCCAAGTAGCACAAGTCCAAATGTTTCAAAAGTTTATTCTCCAAGAGTGGTGAGATTTCACCAACCAAATGATGTTCGCTACGATGGAGTCGGTCACTTGCCCATAAAACTGGAAGGGCGTGGACGGTGCATTCTCTGCAAGAATGGATGGACAGACACGGCTTGTGAAAAATGGGATGTTCGCCTCTGCTTTAACAAAGAGCATAATTGCTACAGGGACTATCATATTCGATGAATATACCTGGTCTACTCTGAAAAATTGTATTTACATACTTATTGCATGATCGAATCATAAAAACAGTTTTTGCTACAGAAATCTTTGCTCACCGATTGTTGAATGACTAACTTGATGAGTGAAAGTTTGATGCGAAATCGTTCTAGTAGTAGTGATGGTAACGATTGGGTTTGAGTGAGGTTATCGTGCGTGTTTGTTAATGCTTTGGTTAGGGATTGCGTAGGAACTAGGAATCGAAATTGTATACTTGATATGTTGCAGAAGTATTGCGACAAGTTATCCCTTGTCATGCTGGTCAAGCTTTTGTACTCTTTGTTGTTTATGTGGTGTAAACCTATCATACAGTGACCCTTTGGTAGGGCCGTGAGCCAAATGCTAAGGGTGGCGGAGGGATTTTGAAACTAGACTAAATTTACTCTTTCCTATAAAAGTCATAATTTCGTCAGGGGGGAGGTAAAATTTTTTGAAAAAATTCCTCCTCACTCCTCCCCAACCCTCCGCCACCCCTGGCTACGGCCCTGCTATGTGGTAGTGTGTTTTTATCTGAAATAAGTGTACTTTATTTTTGCAAAAAAAATTCGTTTTAAAAGTAACTGAATTTGGTGATTTGCAACCCTAATGACCCACTGTTGCATATATGCAACATCGCCTAATATGGTAATTAAGAATGCCCCAAAAAAAATTTGGCCAAATTGTAATTAGGTGTTGTCCTTAGACTCCAAAACAACACTTGCATATTTTTTTTTCATATTCTTTGTAAGCTTGGGCGCTGCGGGGTTAAACTGAGAAATTGTACAAAGGTTAACAATAAAGGCTTTTTGCAAGAAAGCGGATGGGTCAATTCAAGCTTTCGTCGATTATGCTACCATTAAAACTTTCACGTACTTTCGATAATGAATGGTTGGCGGCGCAAAAAGCAACTAATTTTCCAATCAAAACAACCAAAAATAATTCAAAAACAAACTTTTTATTATACTTTCTTCATACACCGAAGCGGGTGATAAGTTTTCGGTGCCTTCATTTCGGATCAATTTTAAAACATTTGGTTCGTACAAAAATAAATTTTGAGTCTTGCTTGTTCAAAGTTATTTTACTCGTATAAAATCTCAATTTTATTGCTGTTCAAAAAGCTATAAACAATTCGATTAAGTCTACTTCTGCAAGCTGATTGTGCTGGTGCTTGCAAGGTGCAGTAGATAGGTTCAAAATCATCTAAAAGACTTTTTCATTTTGCGTGACTAATGCTATTAAACGTTTTATTGTTTTAACAATAACTTCACAATTACATTACAAAACACTGATTACAATCGGTATAAACCGTCTTTTAAATTCCGAAAAAATTTAGCGAAATTTCTTTTCGAGTTCTTCCGACAATGACCTAACAATTCAAGTTATGAATAACACATAAAAGTGTTGCTATAGCAACTCAACCGGTAAAAGCTTCATTTACAAAATTAGAATTGAATTACTTTATTAAAACGCTTTGCTTGGAATTTCCGTACGTTTACCGAGGCATGTGCTGCGTTTGTCTATGAAGCTCATGTAAGAGTGCGTCATGTGTAATGGCTAAACCCGGAAGACAGTGAAAAAATTTTTCTAGAACATTCGCAACTTTGCTTTTCCAATTCAACTCAGTTCTGCTGTTTATCCAACTCTAAACACTGAATTTTTTTTTAAAATCGCGCCCAATTTCACCAATTTCCAAAATCCTTCCTCTTGATAGACACAATTGAATCTTTGAAAAAAATGGCACCAAATTGTATTCATTGAAAAGTCCTTTTTTAAGTCGAAGAATTTCATATGTTTTGCTCAGAGTTATTGATTTAAATAAGTTTTGAGTTACTGCAAATTTTGAATTTTCTTCTTACAGAGAATCAAGCTAAATTCAGTCACTTTAGCAAACTGATTTTCCGCACGCCTTAGAAACATTTCATTGTGTTGCTTTTGTTAAATAATATGCAAACGTTTTATTCGTTTTCTGCATTGGATATTTCTTACATAACTTGCACGCAATTGCAAAGCTGAATTTCTTCAACCTTTAATACTGAAGCGTTATTTTTTCAACTCAACTTGTCATATTTTTATATTTCAATTATTTAAATGAAAGGCTGCCGTCACCGTCTTAGTGTGACTGAGCTTCAACCTCCAAGTCTAGAGATACGCTGACAGTGTGGACATGTCTTGGCTTAAGGTCCCCTCCAAGTCCTTCCAGTTTCCAGAAGAATGCGGCAATGCTAGATCATCAGCATAAGCAAACTTTCTGGAAATCGTGGAAGGAAGATCGTACGTATAGATGTTAAATAGGAGGGCAGCCAAGACCGATCCCTGAGGAACCCCGTTTTTAGGATGGCACAGCCTGCTTTGCTTGCTGTCACCGGTGGTAAGGGTAAAACTTCGATTTCGGACAAGCTCCATGATCATTCTAACCATGTGCTTATCCGGAAGTAGTCTCAGCAGCTTGCAGGTAAGGCCACGGTGCCAGACAGTGTCATAAGCAGCTGTCAGATCGATAAATACGGCACCGGCCTTCTTTTTAGCCTCGAAAGAATCCTCAATGTTCTGGGTTAGCAGAACAAATTGATCCACGGTTGACTTCCCGCGTCGACCCAGCCTGCTCTTTAGGGAGCAGTGGATCGATTAATGGTTCAACGCGGGCGTAGATAAGCCTCTCGAGCATCTTGTAGGGGACACAGAGCAGAGATATCGGTCGATAACTCTTTGGGTCCCCCACGGGCTTTGCTGGTTTGGGGATCGCGACCACAAGCGCTCTTCTCCAGATCTTGGGAATTTTGAGTCGGCGCAAACAGGAAGAAATGAAGTCACGTAACCAGGACTTCAAAGCAACTCCAGCATGGAGTATAAGCTCTGGGCAGATGGAATCAGGTCCCGGAGCTTTACCTGGTTTTAAATGTTGGAGGGCAGCAGTAAATTCTCTCTGTAAAAAACTGTCAGATATATTTACTGCGTCTAGTGTTGTGGCCCTCCAAAGGTCAGACACTTCTTGAAAGACAAGTCGAGATGACTTGCGATCAAAAGCCTCGTATTTCCCATTTCTAACCAGCTGAGATGCAATAGCATCCGCTGAAACGGGACAGTGACGAGGAGAGTGTCGTGACCTAACAGTAAGGTTATTCAAAATACTCCACGCTTTTCGACTAGAGTGTGAGAAGTCAATGTTCCGAACTTCCTCAGACCATCGATCCCTCCGCTTTCTGTCAAGCTTGGCAAGCAGAGCTGTAGCAGCCAAACTTGAGTCGTCTCCCTGAGGAGACTGCAGAAAAGTTTTATAGAGGGATTCACACTCTGCATTCCAACACGGAATATAGTTATTTCGATACCCGCGTGGGATAGTCTTTTTGGCTGCTTTCTTAATGATGTTACAAAAGTCCTGGTAAGCCGCATCCACATCAATTGAATCAGGCGGCAACAGAGTCTTTGCGAATTTATTCGTCAAAGCAATGTAGTGACTCCATTTGGCCTTGCGGAAGTTCCATCGCTTAACAGGCATGCTTGGCACTGCCATAGCAAACCTTAGCAATAGCAAACATTTAGTGGCATTGCGCAAAAAACTATCTTCGCCCGTCACACTGCTGAGGCGACTCGTGGGCTCGGGATGGGGTGCTGGTGCTAAAACACTACGCATAGCCACCTTGTCTCTAGTCTACTCAACAGCTGAGTACTGTGCGCCAGTCTGGTGTCGCAGTGCTCACACTCGCCTCATTGACAGTGTCTTAAATGACGCCTTGCGCATAGTTACTGGATGCCTGCGTCCCACTCCAACAGACCACCTACCTGTACTTTCAGGCATCCATCCAGCTGAGCTTTGCCAAATGGGAGCGACACTCTCCTTGGCTTACCGTGGATCTCTGGACCCCGATCATATCTTGTATGGTCTATTAAGTGGGTCCTCAGATACTGGCCAAGTGAGACTAAGATCCAGACGCCCGTTTGTGCCAGGTGCGCGGAATCTTTTGGACAACCTCGCCAGACTTGGCATCCGCGCCTCTGAATGGACAAATCTTAAATGGAAAACGGAGTACTGTGAAAATGCTTCTAGGCTCCGTGTTTTTGTGCCCGAGACCGGTGCCAGGCCTGTTGGGATGAGCTTACCCCGAGCAGCTTGGGTTAAGCTCAACCGCCTGCGAACTGGTGTTGGGCGATTCCATTCGTCTATGCACAAATGGGGTCTCGCTCCTTCACCGAATTGCGAGTGTGGGGCCTCTGAGCAAACTGCAGACCATGTACTAACAGCGTGCCCTATACATCGGGCACCACATGGAGCACGAGGTCTGACGGTTTTGGATGACGAAACTCGATGCTGGCTTAATGACATCACTGCCAGCATCTGATTCAGGCAGTGCAGCAGTCTGGGGTAGTAAAAGGATAAACCCTCGGTCCCAGTCCTGTTTGTGTCTGACCTGGAGTGGATACCCTTCAAACGACGACGACGACGATTTCAATTATTTTTCCCATCTTCACTTGTTTTGTTCTCAGTCTGGGAAGCTCTAGATAGATTGTTCTTGACTATAATACGTTTAATCTTAGCACCACAGGAGCAGCAAGGTTGAAATAATTTGTGCAGCGAGGATTTTGCATAGTGTCCAACAATGGGTTGTGTTTTCACAGGTCAGAAGCCAAGTAAATTACTGATATAATATTTTCTTTGCGAATAAAATGTCTCAAAAGTTTGCTGTGATCAAGAGTTGCAATTGTTGCAAAGTATTGCTTTGGAGTCTTCTGATGGTGAGTACTCAGATTCCGAATCTGATGAAGTCAACAATGTGATTGCGAATATTAAAAATGAGACGGATTCTTATAATTTAGATGACGAATACATAGACCAGGGAGCACCAACCAACACAGATGATGGAGCGCCTGCTCAAAGCAGCAGTAATAATGATGAACAAACCCTTTTGAGCAAAGACGGATCCGACCGGCGGCGCTCGGTTCCTTTCCAAGTCACTGCAGAACGACAACAGCAGCACAATATTGTTAGAATCCGTGCAGGACCTACATCATATTCCACATCCCGCATCATACGCGACATTCCTCTTTCTTCGTACCGCATCCTTTTGCTGAGAAACATTCAGAAGTGCACTACTTCAGAGGCACATCGTGCCACTGAAAACAACAGCCGGACGGTTACATTAGATGAACTGGACAAACTTATGTGACTCATTGTGGCATGTGGCGTAATTGGTGGAAGAACTTTGCCTTTAAAAAGTATGTGGAATAAATCTTGGGGATGCCCTTTGGTCAACACTGCTATGCCACGTTGGAGATTTTTGGAAATCATGAAGTATCTCAGGTTTGATTTAAAAAATAAAAGGAGGAGGAATTTGGAAGAGGACAAGTTTTGCTTGGCATTTTTGCTATGAAATCCGTTTTTAGAGAATTGTTAGAAGGCCTACAATCCCAACGTGATTATAACCATCAATGAGCAACTGCTTCCTTGCAGAGCCAGGTGTAAGTTTATTTAGTATATGCCGAACAAGCTAGATAAGTTCGACATAAAGTTTTGGATGGCCGTCGATGTAGAGACCAAGTATCTATACAATGAATTTCTTTATCTTGGAAAGGACTTGACGAGAAATGGAGATGCCAGCTTGCCAACGGATGTAGTGATGAAGCTAATGAGTCCTTTATTTAGGCAAGGTTCAATTTTACGTGTAACAATTACTTTACTTCCTTGGACCTTTTATTGAGACTCGCAAAACGGCAGTGCAATTTGGTGTGGACGATTTGAGAAAACCGAAGAAAGATTCCAGACTTGTTGATGAAGAAGCGCATATTGCATGACACCATGATTATACACTCCACAGGAGACATTACAGCGACTATCACTTTTTATCAGTACAAACAGTCGATGTCTGTAAACATTCTGAGCATTCTACATAAAAACGTTGTTATTCCAGAGCACAATAATTAGAAGCGTAAGCCTGAAACCGTACTCTTTTATAACCAGAAAAAGGTTGGTGTGGATGTTTTGGATTAAATGACCAGGCTGTATTAAGTGAAAGCTGCTAGCAGAAGATGACCGGTACAAATCTTTTATAATGTCATTGACATGGCTCTAATAAACAGTTGGGCTTTCTAAAAAGATGTGTGCAAGAGCACTATCAGCCATAGAGCGTACATACAAAAAGTATGCAAAGAGCTCACTGGTAGCTCTAAATGGTGCTACGGACTCATTAATTTTGAAAGAATTACTAGATCCAGTACAGTCTCTTCTGCTAAATACATAAAAACTAAAAATAAGAGATTGTGACACCCTGCTCCAAAAGACCGCCGCACGTGTTCTGGTAAATTGTGCAGAAATAGAAAAACTAACGTCTGTATGGTGTGTCAAAGCCCAATAGGTGGAAAGTGTTGCAGCAAACAATGCTTGTTCTATCCGTGATAAAGCTTTGAAAGCATGCTCGTTTCGTTGACCTAGATACTTGGCAATGTTATAACTTTTCAAATGTGTATGGTTTGCTTTTTAGAAGCTTTATAATATTGAGAGAAACGTATACAAATTTCAAAAAAGTGCGTGCGTCAATTGCCGCGTTTGGTTCTTCTAGGTGTAAAAGTTAATTCTAACCACTACCTAAAATTCAAGCCAGTCTGTATACAGTTGTAAAGGAATTTAATTTCTGAGAAAATGTAGAAGGGTTGAAAATAGAGTATAAGCAGAGTACGTGGCACACAATAACAATACAATCGTTGTGACAACGGTTTAACATCCGATACAGCCGATACAGGACAGTTGGTAACTGAAAGAGAAAAGCTCTATAAAAATCCAGTCGCCAACAGTGTAAATTATTATTTATCAAACCCGAAAAAATAAGAATGTAACTCGACTCGAATACAAAATATAAATGACAATTACCTTGTATAAGGGGGCGACACCGTTATAGAAACATTTTCGGTATTCACATTGTTTTGCGATTAAATCACTATTGAATGTATTATTTCTAAACATTTTTTTACATTATCAAATGATAATTGTTACTGACTTTAGTGGTAGTAAAGATAGTAATTTTGAACCAATGTGGAGTGATTTGAAAGAAGAATACACTAGTTGTAGTGTTGCTGCTTATAGTAAAAAAAAGAACCGTGTAGATTTATTAGAGAAGTGAAAAAAGCATCAGAAATTTTTAGAGATTTTAACTCCAATCTAGAAATTTATTATATGGTCCGGCTCCAGGGTTGCATTGTCAGCTGACGATAGTGCCGCTTTTTGTTCGCAAAGTTCAGCTGGCTAGATGCCTGAAAGTATTGGTTGGTTAATTGTAATGGGACGCAGGCCTACAGTGACAATGCGCAAGGAGTTGTACAGCACAGTGCCTATGAAGCAAATGTGAGCGCTGCGACATCAGGCTGGTGGGCAGAACTCAGCAGTTGAGTAGACTAAAGATAGGGCAGCTGTGGCAGTGTTTTGGTACCAGAATTTATTCTGAGGCTTCAAATCACCTTAACAGCGTGACGCGCTAATATAGTCTTTTTACTCAATGCCACGAGATTTTGACGGAATGTGAGCAATCTTTCCCCAAAATAAGTAAAGTTGAACAAAATGGTAAAGGTTTATTGCAATTGCAAAATTTAGCTCACGTTTAGCCTCTCGGTTATTCAAATAAAAAGGCTGCGATCACCGTCTTAGTGTGACCGCTCTTCAGCTTCCAAGTCTGAAGATAGCCATATTTTAACTTAAAGTCTCATTAAACATTTTACAGTTTTAATAGAAGTGCTACAATACTAGATCGCCTGCGTAAGCAAAATTTTTGAAAATCGTGGAGGGTAGATGTAGATGTAAATAAAAAGAGATTAAAAAAAACAGAAGTCAAGACCGATTTCTGATAAACGCCGTTTTTAGACGGCAAATCCTGCTTTGCTTACTGTCACCAGTGGAAGGGTAAAACTTAAATTTATAGTTTTGCCCCATTATGAAAAAAAGTTGCACATCCCTGATTGAAGTAATTTAAATTAAACAAGATTGCTAAAAGCTATTTTTAATTTTGTATGTTTGAAAATTCAAAAGGGGTGTTCTCCTTATCTGCTGCATCCTCCCTGGTTGCTAAGTGTGACTTATAGGAAGGACTATGGAGTCGGAGAATTTTTTTCGACTCCCGCTCTTTAAAATTTTACCATTGGAACTTTGACCTAAAACATCTGAAAAAACGACTCCGACTTCATCCTTAAACGTGGGACTCTAACAATTCCAATTTCACAACCTTGGCGGCCTAATCGTTGAGTGGTTAAAGCGCCATAATTGTGATCAACGCGATTTTGGTTCAAAAGTGCCATTCTGCTGTGTCTTTGGGAAAGAACCTTTTACGCACTTTCACCTGCTTGATGGTCTTGACAAGCAGTTCTAACTTTCGTTCATATTTTCATAAACGTAAAAAATAAAACAAAAATTTTTATGGGACAGCAATATCTTGGCATCTCCAAAAGTAACTCGGGGTAATTGCTTGGCCATTGTATAGCGGTTCCGTCGCTTTTTTGCAAATCAAGAGGATTAATATAGAAATAAAACATAAAAATGTAAAATATTTTAGCGTAAATCCAACTCTGCAAAAGCAATAAAGGCTCCAACTCCCAACTCCAACGAACCTAAAAACCGACTCCTACTTGGGACTCCGACTTCATTAAATCTGAAAAAAGTACTTTGACTTCACTTTAAAGCATGCAACTCCGTGGACTCCGACTCCTCAATCCTGATTATAAATATATTGTTGAGTTGGAGTTGCTATAGCCGCATATTTTAGGGTGGAGTTGTCTCCTTTTTTACATGTGCAAACAGAAAGACAGACATAAATTTATTTTGTCATTAAAAAATATTACCAAAAATAAGATATAAAAAGCAAGTATTACTAAATCTGAAGTTGAAGTTGGAATCGTGTTATTAGATCTCGTGGAATCGGAATCAGGAAACTTTAAATTGGTGGACTTGAAAAATAATTTCTGCGATTGTGCAACAATGGTTTTATAATAATTAAAAAAAATAAGCGTCTTTTTACATCAAAAATCTTCAACATAAATCACAAAAAGTTTCCCAAGTTAAAACATTGACCTTCGCCTTTAGGCTTACATTACCAAGTTTTGCTTTGCTAGTGCTAGGCATGCCAGTTAAACGATGGAGTTTTTGCAGTGTCAAGTGGAGTGATTACATTGCTTTAACGAACAAATTCTAAATGAATTTGTTGCTGCTGAATTCACCTCATGTGGAAGCGACTTATTAGGACTCTTTTTAAGGCCATCAGAAAGCAGCCAAAAAGACTATTTCACGCGGTCACCAAAACAACCGTATGTCGTATTGGTATGCAAAGTGTAAAATTCTCTATAGAACTTTACAGCAGTGCCTCGAAATGAAACACGACTCAATTTTGGTTGTTACGGCTTTATTGACCAGACTTTACAGAAAATTGAGATATCAATGGTATTGATCAGAGCATCCACTTTCACCATCTTGTCAAAAAGTATAAAATATGTTAAAATAATTTTATTGGTAGGTCGCAAACCTTTCTTCCTCGTTTAGAAACTGGAGATATGAGGTTGTTGACTGCGAGTCAGTTCGACTTCTTTTCCAAAAGGCTTTTAGAGGGCATCAACACCATAATAAGTAACCATATCTAAAAATTAATTTCTTATACAAAGAATTTCCTGCTTTTCTGTAATAGTTAAGACCAGATAAACCTAATGCTCTGGCCCTAATTCCATGTGCTGCTACCAATGCGGAAGTCACTTTTAATTTTTAGTTACATGACTTCCTGTTTTTTTTTGCTTGTACCTATTCAAAATTTCCAAAATCTGATGAAGAACGTTTCTAGTTGTGATTCTAAAACCGATAAAACCTGTAGAGAACTCCAAGAGCTATGATCTGGTATCTCTCCTCTCTTTCCCCTGAACGATTCAAGAGAGACTTAACTAGGGCGGCGTCACGCAAAACCAACTATTCATTTGTTGCTCCCTGGAGAGCAGGCTGAATTTTGACGCGGAAAGTCAAGCGTAAATTAATTTGTTTTTTATTTAATACAAAAGACATCGAGAATCTTTTTAAAGCTAAGAAGAGGTACGGTTTCGTAATCCTCGCTTTGACAATTGCTTATGAATGCCTGACATTGTGGCCTTACCTGCAAGCTACTGACATCTTTCAAACAAGTAGATGATTAGAATGATCGTGTAACTTTCCCAAAACCAAAATTTCACCCTTACTACTGGTAACAAGCAAAGCAAGTTTTTATGTCTGAGAAACGGCGTTCCTTAAGTATCGGTCTTGGCCTATTTCCTTTTTAACCTCTATACATACTTTTGGCTTCCTTTACCTTCAAAAAGCTCGCCTATGCAAACTATTTTGCATTGTTGTACATTTGGTCAACTGTCGGGTCATGCTTCACATTAGCTATGTAAAACATAATCTTTAAAAGAAAAAAAGGGTGATACTTTAACGTGCGATCTCACGCTCAGAATATCCATTAGTTAATTATATCCTTGCGTTAGTTATGGCAGTGAGATTGTACGTTAAAGTAGAACCAAAAAAACTTACGTTCTTTGAAGCAATGATGAAAAAGTCAAAAAACGTCAATGTAATTGCTATTGCTTAAAGTTTTTGTTGGTCAATTGCCTTGCAGCTTGTTTCGTACCCGATATGCAAAACTGGGATATATACATGAAAACAAACCGTTCAAAATTTAGTAAAGACCAAAAAAACAATAGTCTTCACTTTATTCATATAAAGTTACATTAAAGTTTTGAGACTTTTATTTAATACGCTATAATCTCTCAGGTAAATAAAAGGGTTAAAAACTTAGTGAACACCAAAAAGATTTGCACACTGGTCCAAGTTTGCCGCAAAATTTGGAAAGGTAAGAGAGTGCGACGCGGAAGCAAAAAGTTTGAGAACGACTGATGCGATGACCAGCTATTTCTACAACGCATTTTTAATAGCTTTTGAAATTGCTACAACTGAAGCAATTTTAACGGAAATAAGTTGCTTATTTTTGACTTAGACAAAAAGTAATTCATTTTGACGTCATAAAGTACTATTATTTGCAATTCGCAACTTTTCAGAATAAAAACAACTTAAAGTAAAAGCGTAAACATAACCCAGCGTTTTAAGATGGCTGTTATAAGTCACTATTTTAAAATCATAAATCTCGACAAACTAAAAAAGTTTGCATCCTGTCGAGAGAGGTGGTTGCACGTTGACTAGGCCAGTTGTTATAGTAGGCCATGTTTGCGAGCTAAATCCGAAATGCGCAATACAACAAAGGCATTAAACTTTGAACAATATTCGACAAAAAAAACACAATTAAATTTTTAGAGAAGTTTGTGAGTTCGCTACAATATGTTCAAGGTCTCCAGAAGATTGTCGCTTCCAGTTGACGAAACTAATATGTACATTGCAACACCAGACTGATGAACAGTGAGCTTTCAAGTGTACCAGGGACTGGGCAGCTGTATGGAACGCTTTGGTGTCAGCAATCCATTTTAAGCTTACAAGTCACCTCAGCAGTGTAATGTGTTTTGCGTAATGCTACAGTGAAAAACCCATAATGTGATTTGTTAAGTTTTACCATAAGATAATAATCGAAATAGCAAATATAAATAAAAAGGTTTATACATAAGTTTAACACTGTCATAAACTTTTAGATCACATTTGGTCTCTCGTTTAAACAAAACCGCGATCATTTTAGGATTACGTCAGTCTCCAAATTTGAAAATACGCTAAAAGTTGCAGTCATATTTCAACTTTAAGTTCCAAACAAAACCGTCCAACAAAAAGCAAAGAGCCAAAGCAGTTTAAAATAGTTTTACTTATAGAATGGAGATTGCCAATACAGATGTCGAATAAAATTGAAGCCAAAACTGATTTTTGAGGAATGCCTGGGTTTTTCGAAAATTTTAAGTCGCCAAAACCATACAGAAAGTAAGCTACGAAACCAGAAATTTAAAGAAGTTCTAACATGGATTAGTTTTGGGTAGATGGAATCAAGGCTCAGAGCTGTACCAAATTGTAAGGAAAGTGGGGCAACAATGAGTTTTCCTAGTAAGAAATTTGAAAAGTATCTTACTGTTTATGAAGTTTAAAATTAAAAACACCGAAGTGTTGAAAGAAAACATATTAAATGTTTTACATTTACATCACGTGACATTGGTAAAATTGCATTCAAAACAATTATCTGTTTACATTTTAGTAAATTATTAAGTTTAAAATAAAATCACAACTTTTGGTCACGTAACACTCCAAAAAAAAAGTTATGCAAATGTTTTTATAAAAAAAAAGAAAAAAGTTTGTGTTGTAATGGCATTAACAACTGCACAAAAAATAATTGGCTGTCATAAAAAACCTAGAAATTTTAATCGAAACTCTAAAAATAAAGTGATGACTTTTTTTCATGTGAAGCTACCAATTCGCGCATATCGTGCACAATCAAGCCTAGGTGAAAATTGATAAAAAAAGTTATCAATTTTTTTTTAGAGAATTTTTATATTGACTAAATAAAGCTTCATTTGAAGAAAAGCGTTCAAAATTTAGTAAAGACCAACAGAAAGTCTTGGCATTTCACAATGAGATGTGTTGTATAACGACTTTTTTAAGTTTTTTGTTGCTTCTTCAGAGTCTCAAAGAGTATGTTTGTCGTTTCTCCGCAGCACACCAATAGCAGAGCACTGCTCTGGATCCTGACTATGTTTTATGATTCAAGTATCAAATGCCTGCCTATAAACACAAAGGTCTAAACGCTTGTTTGTGCCTGCTGCGAAAAGCTTGAACAATTTTACAGAATTAAGCATCCGTTCTGCCCAGTACATGATTCAAATATCGAACATAAAGCACTGTGTAAGTACATTCCGGCCTCGTGCTTTCATTAACAGTGCCTTGCCTGTACCCGGCTTGTTTAAAATAGCGTGCCCAGAACAGTTTCAGTTATGCTTAAACGCATGCGGACGAGTTTAGGACAACTGACCGCAGCTGACTTGTCGTAGCCTAACAAAACAGTCGGCTGCGTCTAGTTGATTTGCACCCAGTCGTTTGCGGCCAGTTGGCCCATTCTGCCTGAGAATTGTAGTTGCGTGTTTTCATTTGTGCATAGACAAATAGGGTATCATTTTTTTCTCTCTCATGGCAAATGCGGTACCATTGCACAAACCGGAGAGAGCATTGTATTGGAGAGTCACATGCATTGGGCATTACAAAGAGAACGAGCTCGGACAGTTTTGGATAAAAAAATAAACGGTTGTGGTTTGGTACATTGCCAACAGCATTTAATCAAAGCAATACAATAGCAATTTGCGGTAAAAACATTGACCACGGAGACCAGCGTTATTTATGTGTTTTACTTAAAGTGGATACCTTTGCATACTCTAACAATTTTGGCGTGAAATTGCCCTGTTTCAGGTAATGTTAAAAAAAGGTTTTTACAGCTTAACATCTCTCTCTCGAAGTTATCTTGGAGATACCTTGTGATGATCTATATCTTCTGAAGATAATCAAGCTAATCTTACGCAGTGCACGAAAAAATGCGTTTTTCAATTGAATATATTGGAACCTGTTATTATATACTGTATTGCTGTCAATTGAGTTCTATTGCGTTCAATTGAATATATTGGAACTTGTCTGATATATATATATATATATATATATATTGAAGCCTGTTACTTTATCCCATAATCCATGTGACACTTTTTATATTGCAAAATAAAAAATGTATCTTTGTTACTCAGATTTGCTTATTTTTTAGTTTTGAGTTTAGGTTTTCGCTAGTTAATTACTTTTTTTCCTTATTGCTGCTTGTTTTCAAACAATTATTTTATTATAATTTTTTTGTCATTTTAAATGACATAATAAAAGTAACTGCTTGACTAAGACAACTTATAATTATTTCTCAGTCACTTTGTCCTACATTTAATCTTAATTATATGTTATGCAAATATTTGTAAATGTTTAGTGACAAGTAAACAAATGTAAATCTTAAATCTTTGCAAATGCTAGAATATTGTTGTTTAAAAAATTTTTATTGGGCACTCTAATTTTTATAAACTGTAATTTAGAGTTGTTGAAAGACTTTCAAGTAGGGAAAGTACCGTAAAATGTTTTTTCTAAAAAAGCAATAAAATCTGGCAAGAAACATACGATCTTTATCTGTTTCCATCAAAATGACTCTTTCAACCTCTCGCTAGCCCTAATTCAACCGCACCTTGAAAGAAAGCCCTTGAATGGCTCATAATTTAATGTCCAACAAAAAATTAAATTGATCTTGGGTGATAGTCATTTCCATACGAGTGACTCCAGTGTTTCAACATTTACACCTCAAAATTATACTTCAAAGTATAATTTTAGAAAACGTTGTTGTCTCTGCTATAATAATGAAATCGGACCAGGCCAGAAAATACAAAAAAAACACGAACAACTCAGGAAATTAGTGTCAAACAGATGGTTCTTTTACGTGTTCGCGGCATTGCTTGCAAATTTGCGCTTCATACTTTAAACGATGCCAAATTATGTTCCACTACTAATAGGAAACAATTATATAGAGTAATATTGTTTTTTTTAAGTGTTTTTTTTATAAAGTAATGTAATAGAGTAGTTTTATTTCAAAAAATAAAAAGCTTTTTTTCAGGTTATAAAACAGATGGTACTAAAGAGTATCATTTATGGCATTGTTATTCGCGCACGCCGAACCTGAACTCACTGCCCGACCATGGTTTCAAGTTTTAAACTCCCATCAGGGACAGCCTGCTAGTCTGCTAGTGTTAGATTTTCCTCTTCCTATATGACCAGCTCTACGACTAAAACGTGAGTAGCAGACTGTCCCTGATGAGGATTTAAAATTCGAAACCTTGGTCGGGCAGTGAACTCAGGTTTGGCGTGCGCGAGGCACAATGCCATAGATGGTGCTCTTTAGTGCCATCTGTTTTATAACCTGATATTTTTCTAGCATCTGGTCATCGGCGTGCGCAAGGCACAATGCCGTTTCTACCAGTGCAGTCTGGCATTTGGTGGAAGCCACTAATTCTAAAACTCTTGTGGCGGTGAACTACATTGCGAAACAACAAAACGATGATATATAAAAGATAAAGTTTTGTGGTTTTATAATATTTGTAAGTTGATGTTTTAGCAGTGCTAAATATCAAAACGTAGCCAATTTCAAATTCTTTTATGTAAAAAAAATTCATTTTCGTTTTTTTATCCTTTTTATAGAAAAAGCAGCAATAACTATTAGCAACTACAAAAATATGTGGACAAAACGTGTGAAGAAGTAATTGAAACTAATCTAAAATAATTTTCATACTTTGACCATTCAAACAATAAAGTATGCTTCCCTGAGCTTCTTCATTGTTTGTAATTGTCGTGCGCGTTGAAGTCACTCTATACATCGAATTTTTAATTAAGTTTACGACTGTTATAACATTGAATCCGTTACAATTGTATTTCACGCCAGTTAAACGAGTGTCTAAATGTAAAAATTGAAGTGACCTTGCTAAATTGCAATTTTGCATACTTTATTAAACGAATTTTCAAAAACTTTTCTTCTTTAACAAAATTTAAATAAATGATCTTTACTCTGCTTAGATTTTATAAACACAGCTTAAGTAGTTTTGGAGTTATAAATTGTTAACTTTGGTGAGCTTCTGAAGCCCGGCCGTTGAGAAGTCAATAGCTTGAAAAAGGTTGAGAAAAATACGGTTAAAAGAGAGCCCCCTTTGGAAGAATGTAAGAAATGCAGATCAATCAAAAGACAATAAAGTAAGAAAAAATGTAGAGAAAAAAAAGTTTTCACTTTATTTTAACTATTGCAGTAATTGTGTTTTTGGCTCGCAAACCTACTTCTCATGATACATTTCTCCATTTCTCACCGATTTGAGTTATTTCAAGTTTCGCATCAGCATCAACTTTTTTTCAATATTTAGTAGCATTTTTTTCTAGATGGTATAGCTTATATGGTAATTGAATTCTTGTGATGTCATTTTTTGAAAGCCCCAGATTAAGATTTTGCCTCAGGCACCTAATTTTGTATAGTCATCGTTGGATGTATTTGAAAAATATTATATGTCAATATCCTTTGCTTGGCGGTCATAGCGAGCAACTCTAAATAGAAAATAAAATATTTGCAAAATATCAAACTAACAGTGATATCTCAGCATCTCTGCAAACACGTTGAGAAATTGCTTGATAGTATCCCTAAAAATAATACTGCTCGACATTTTTTTGTGATTGAAGAGGATAAATGTAAAGATGATCATAAATATTGATAGTTACAAATCCAGCTGTTGTATTTTCAAACAAAGATGCAACAACCTGGCAATAACATGATGTTCTTATAGACTAATTTTTTTATTTAAGAAGAATAATCTTACTGCTTTTTGCGTGTAAATTTAACTTTCAAGCCAAGGATATATAATAATACTGAAAAAGAAGATCCCAATGCAACAATAGCTAATTTTTGATTTATTATTCACTATAAAGCAAGAAAAACTCTTGATAATGTTTTTCTAGAAATTTCTAGAATTACTTTTCATGTAGCTTAAACACTTTAGCGGGTACCTTTTACTTGTAACTGAAGCTGCTAGAACAATGATTGATGTGTTATGAGCACCAGTAGAAATAACTCTGTATACAAACACTAGATGTCCGATAAAGGCCGATAAGGATATGATTCATGTAAAAACGAAGATTTGTATTCATTTTGTTATTATAAAGGAATAAAATCTAATTTGTTTTATGTTTACTATTATTGCCTGAAAGAATTTTAGGTTTATTACACTTAAACTAATTTGATCCTATACTGAATGAATAAAAATAAGATCCCAATGCAACGATAGCTGATTCTTGATTTATTATTTACTATAAAGCAAGAAAAACTCTTGATAATGTTTTTCTAGAAATTTCTAGAATTGCTTTTCATATAGCTTAAACACTTTAGCTGGTGCTTTCTACATGTAACTGAAGCTACTAGAACAATGATTGATGTGTTATGAGTACCAATAGAAAAACTCTGTATACAAACAATAGATGTCCGATAAAGGCCGATAAGGATATGATTCATGAAAAACGAAGATTTGTATTCATTTTGTTATTATAAAGAAATAAAATCTAATTTGTTTTATGTTTACTATTGTTGCCTGAAAGAATGTTAGGTTTATTACGCTTAAACTAATTTGTTGCTATACTGAATAAATAAAATATTTTAAAAGGCTTAAATTTTATGCATAAATTTTTTCAAAACTGAAAATGAATTAGAAAACGTAAAATTTTATCAACCCCTTAAAAAATCTTTTTAAATTAAAGCAAATTTTCTTATTTATGATAAATTGTAGTTATATTATGACCCAATATTCATTTGCTTAGTAATGTGTCATCTGCCTTAATTGTAAAAGGTCAAGTTACACCTTTCTGTGCGTTTTTTTTATCGGGTAAATATACTAAACGCCATGAATGATTTTGGTTATGATCTTGAAGACGTGGCAGAATTTGAAGTGAATTCTTTGTTCATTTTTGTATTTATTACTTTTTTTCTGACAATCAGGGCAACGCCAGAGCTGTTTTTAATCACAGTTCAACCGTCAAGAAAAAATTGTTACTTGCTTTCAAAGACACAAACATATTGCTATTTCTTAAAAGTTTTATTTGCGTTTTTAATATGTATAAGATGATGTGCTGTGAGCCAGGATTGCTTGATAAAGCAGCCTAACAGAGTTAATTCATCTTAAATTTTTTAAACTCCCACAATATTACGAGAAAAGAAATTGACCGGAATGTGTTGATTGCGTTGTATTATGAAATTAGTCCATATAGCAAAGGTTTTCAATCTGTTGTAAAATATACATTTGAGCTAAAGTTTTTTTTTTTGGGGGAAGATATAACATTGCAGTGAATTTATTTTTTACAAATAGTTTTCATTGGATACAATTGTATTTATAAAGTGTAGCAAAGTTCATATTCACACAATGCATTCGTATTAATTTTGTAAAGTAATTTACAAAGTTTATCCTCTTGCTGCACTGTACATTCGGCGCTCAGTTCGCAACCATCATTTTCCCAAGCTTAATTTTTGTATTTTTCTTTTTACTGTCCTTCCTTTTCTCCTCCCAAAAAAGCCCTAAGCTGATTGTAAAATCCAAAACATTGCCGCTATATTTTTTGCTAATTACTTTGCATATCACTAAGAAATTGCCCATCACGTAATCTGATATATCGTATTTTTGCTTAAGAAAAAGACAAACGTCATTAACAAAGGTAATAAATAAATCTATTTGTTATAATTATAAACCGTTATATGACAAATCTGTTGAGGCCTGAAATTCAAAACTGCAAACCAACCTGCTCAATCGTAAGTCGTTTGTTAATATTGGAAAAAATTTTGCATAGTTATGTGTTAAAGCTGTTGTTTCTTTCTGATGACGAATACTAATCGAGACTTTTTGTTAAAAAACATGTCTTTGAAAGTGACTTTTTAGAAAATTTGATTATTACTTTGTTTATCTGCATGAAGTTGAAGCTGCTTTCCTTCTGTTTTGTTTGTTGTCAGATTGCAAGCCATTAATTAAGATATCTAAAAAGTTAGAATTAATTTTAAGAAATTTAATCCTGCGGGTCAGGAGGGATAAATATAAAGATACAATGAAACAAAATAAAAATATAGCATGACTGAAATTTTGAAAAAAACACACTTTTTCTAGCCCGTATTAAATAAAACGTAAATTTTAAACTTTGAATTAGTAAATTTTCTTTAAAAACAAAATCATTTGTTATTAACATTATGCAAGCATTTCTAAAAATTTATATAAACTATTTTTAGATATGTTTAAACTGTCAATACGATAAACCTTTGCAACAGATCACTAAGCGCAAGATCTCCCGGTTAATAGATGGATCAAGATTTGAACACAAGATATTTAAATCTCATGTTTACAGATAAATCAAGATTTAAATACAAACCTTTCGTCTTAAGGTTGTACATTATAAATATCGAATTAATTAGAAAAATTGCAAAACCTTTTTAAAGAAATTAATGAAATAGTAAACTTGTCGTTACATTTGATTTCAACTACATATCAGAGAAGATGTAATATTTTTTATAGATTGTAGATATATGCTACGGATCCCTAATTACGTCATTTTCTTAAAAATTCTGATTTATTTTAAAAATAATAAAGATTTTTAAGGATTCTTTCAATAAGACACCTGAGTTTTGTTAACATAATAAGGTACATGAGCTTTATTGCATTGTTAGAATAAAACCTCAGGCATTTTATTGACGTGCCTTTGTACAGTTATGACAATGTCTGTTTCTAAAAACCTTTTGAACATATACTTCACTGTTGAACTCTTTGAGTTAAAACAACGCCTCTAGTAGATGACCTACAATTTTATGTTTTTTTTTGATAAAAAGTTAACAGTAATATTGTATAAAAATTGTTCTGGGAAAGAAACATACACCGGATTGTCTCCAATTAGAAGAAAAAAAACATTTTTTAATCAAAAAAACAAATTTTGGTTTAAGATTTTTGAAAAAACGTAAAATAAAATAATAATTTGATGAATTAATAAACTTGTCCTTTTACTTGACTGCAATTGCATTTCAGATAAGATAACTGCAATGCTTAGTCTTAAAAAAATCAAAATCATAGATAAGTGCAACTTTGTTGTTCTGAGTGAAGATCAAACTCGCACATAAATTAAAGCAATTTTGTTGACCAAGAATCAAACTTAGCTTGGATTAGCCAGATCTTAGGTTTAATTTATTTGAATAACATGCTTTATAATAAAATCTTAAGAATTGAACAAATAGATCTTAGGTTTCAAAATAAAATCAAGAATTTAAACTCGTTTGTCTTTGTTAAAATCACTTGTTAGAAAGCTAATTGTTGTTTAAAAATATGTGGTTATACTTGTTTTTAGAAAATTTTGAACTCGTTTATCTTTGTTAAAATCACTGGTTAGAAAATTAATTGTTGTTTTTACTAACGTGTCTTCGAAGATAACTGTTTATACTTGTTTTTAAACTTTTTTTTTACAAAACTCTAAATTACTTACAAAAGTTGTTTGTTAGAAAGCTAATCGTTGTTCTTTAGCGAGGTGTCTTTGAGGATAATTGCTTATACTTGTTTATGAACTTGTTAAAACCCACCGGTTAGAAAGCTAGTAGTTGCCTTTTAGTGATAATTGTGAGTGATAATCTTTCAAGATAATTGTTTATACTTGTAAACTTGTTAAAAAAATCATTAGTTAGAAAGCTAATTGTTGTTTAAAAATATATGGTTCTACTTGTTTTTCACAAGTGAGCAGTGGTTAAAGCACTGGGCTGATGATCAACATGGTCTAGATTCAAAACCCACTTGCGCCATTTTGTTGTGCTCTTGGGAAAGACACTTTACGGCACTTTTCCCTGCTTGATGGTCTTGGCAAGCAGTTCTAAATTACAGTTATATCTCTACTAAATTACTAGCGGACAGCAATATCTTGGCATCTCTGGAAGCAGGTCGGGGTAATTGCTTACCCTATGTATAGCGCCTCCGTCGCTTTTCTGCGAGTCAGAAGGATAAATATAGAGATAAAAAAAAATAATAATAAAAAAAATAAATAATAAATAATAAAAACAAGACTTCGTTTGTCTTTGTTACAACCGTTGGTTAGAAGTTCATTGTTTTACTAACGCGTCTTTGAAGGTCGCAATAAAATTTATGACTAATTTTAAAACAAGGTCTTGACAAGTCGGAATTGTTTTAAAGTTAAACTCTTTGATTTACTTTTGAATATAAGGTTGATCATCAATAAGCTCTTCTTCCGATTTCACATTGATTCGCTACATTTTAGGATGACTTGATTTGAATGATTTTAAAATCTTGAAAGGTTAAGGATTGAATATTTAACTAGATACTTGATTCGCTACATCTAAATTGACCAAGAATCCAACTTTGTTTACATTGGTTAGATCTTGGGGTTAATTATTGAATGGTTTTGAAATAAAATCTTGAACGAGTAAGAATTAAATATTTGGCTAGATATTTAATTCGCTACATATTAATTGACCAAGAATCTAACTTTGATTCGAATGGTTAGATCTTAAGGTTAATTGAATAATAGGTTTTAAATAAAATCTTGACAAGTTGAACATCATATTAACTATGTGATTAGTTATATCTTAGGATTGATTGAGTTTTCGGAAATCAAACTTCATAACCTAGATCCGCTAGATGGTGCTAGAGCACCACTGCGGAGCGGTGGTGCACTTGACCTCCGTCAGGACACCCCACCTGACCTCCGCAATTCATGTAAAAAGTTTCCTCTTAAACTACCACCGTCATCAAAGCAATTTCATTGCGCTAATTTTGTTAAGTATTGAGCAAGTGTTTTGTTTGCTCGCTGCATCGTTTATTTCTTTTGAAACTCAAAAGCAATCATTGGTTTCTCAGACTTATTAGATTTTGAATCTATCCCAAGCTTAAGTTGCTATATTTTTTATTTTGATGTATTCCTTCAATTTTTCTTTTCACAAATGTTGGCGTAGTATTCCAGCTATCCAAAATTTTGTGGGGTCCCGAACATTCTGGCATTAGGCGAATGACAGTCGGCTTATTTGATTTGAGTAGCTTAAATGCGTGGAGGCTTAAGACTCCCTGATATAAAATACGCAGAAAAACTTTGTCTGCCAATTACTGAAAAAACTCCACGCAAGTCATATAACGATAAAGCAAACCGTCTCTTTGTAAAACAAACGGAAATTCTCTAAGCTGTAAGTTTCCTCGTGTCAAATTTAGACAAGCGGCTGTTGGCAAAAGGCGCAAAAATACTATAATTGAAAAATCTTTTCCAGTCAACAATAAATTCGAAAAAATGGTTTGGTCAAAGATTTGTAAAAATAGTCATGGTGATAAATTTGGCTATGAAATAACAAGATTTTAATTGTTATATAGCTGTAAAATTTTTTTAAACCTTTCAGCAATCTTTGCAGCCTTTTACAATTTTATTCCACCTATAAAATAGTATTTTTTAAATAGCAGTTGATTTTTAAACGTAACTTTTAAAATTCATGGATATTTTCAATTTCAAACGTTCAATGCCAACCTAATTGTTTTGGAAAAAATTTGATTGAGCCAGATAAAAACCCATCCAATTAAATGTATATCAAATACAAATTATTCAGATTTTTATTTTTTATTATTTCCGCAAAACAATTATTTGGGTTCACGTCTAAATAGCTGTGTTGGGGAAAGACGCGCTGCTAAGTATAGCAGGCATCGGCGTATAAAAGGAGTGCAACGGAAAGTTTATTTGAATACATTTTAACAAATCAATGAAGTTAATCGCATTTACCGACCAACACTTTGACAATTTAAGTTAATTTTTTATAGTACATGTAAACGACATCACTTAAGGTTAACCTTTTAGCAAGCTGGCTACCGTCCAAAAGACTTCTTGATATAAAATATTTTAAAATAAAAACTAAAAGAAAGTGAATCTAGTTTTTCGGAAATAAGTAAAAATATTAATAGAAGCTCTTTGTTGTAAAATCATTATATAAACTTTTACTGTTTGTGGGATAAGGTTATAGCAGCGTTGTTACGTACACTTCAAATGCTTTTAAGTAGAATTATATAAATATACAAAAAAATTAAAAGCTATGACTCTTTTTCAAAGATGATTTTTATTTTTCAGATTACTTTGGAGGTCCGTGTTTTAGAAAACTTTGGTTACTTTTCAAAAATTGGATTTAATTTAAATCAAATGATAAAGGTTATTTAAATAATTTTAGGACAAACAAAGAGGAAAAACATTTGTAAAAAAACACAAAATCTTGCACTATAATCATGTCAGCTTACATCATTTATATATTCTTTTGATTGCGGAAAAGCAATGTAGGCGCTATACTTAGAACAGTGTTTCCAATCTTTATTCAACCTTGAACCATTTGGAAATTCTTTTAGTTTCTGAGAAACACCTACTTTTAGAGAAATTATATTACATCACCTGACTATTCAGGTACTCAGTAATTAAACACGTTAACCCTATTTTCCTCAAGCTTTTTCGAGCTGTTGACTCCTCAACGGCCGGGCTTCAGAAGCCCACCAATTTAACAATTTATAACTCCAAAATTACTTAAGCTATCTTTATGAAATTTAAGCAGAGTAAAGATCATTTATTTAACTTTTGTTAGAGCAAAAAAGTTTTTGAAAACTCATTTGATAAAGTATGCAAAATTGTAATTTAGCAAGATCACTACAATTTTTACGTTTAGACACTTATTTAACTAGCGTGAAATGCGATTGTAACGGATTCGCTGTTGTAACAGTCGTAAACTTAATTAAAAATTGGACGTAAAGAGTGACGTCAACGCGCACGACAACTATAAACAATGAAGAAGCTACGGGAAGCTTGCTTCATTGTTTTGGTCGAAGTATAGAATTTATTTTAGACTGGTTTCAATTACTATAAACAATGAAGAAGCTACGGGAAGCTTGCTTCATTGTTTTGGTCGAAGTATAGAATTTATTTTAGACTGGTTTCAATTACTGGTTCACATATTTGTCAACATGTTTTTTTAGTTACCAATAGTTATTGCTGCTTTTTTAAAAAAAGTATAAAATAATGAAAATAATTTTTTTTTACATAAAAGAATTTGAAATAGGCTATATTTTAATATTTAACAGCATTAGAATATCGACATACCAATGCTGTAAAACCAACAAACCTTTATCTTTTATATAATTATCATCGTTTGTATGCACTTGTTTTGTTTTTTCGCAATGTATTTAACCGCCACAAAAAGAGTTTTTTATTTATTAAAATAGAAGTACACCGTTGCATTACCTAAAAAAAAACACTTGAGAAAAACAATATTACTCTATATAATTGTGACTATTAATCGCGGAACATATCTCGGCATCGTTCAAAGCATGAAGTGCAAATTTGTAAGCAGTGCCGCAACCTGGACGATTTTAATTAATAATTTCTTAGAAATAGTGATCTTATGGAACAGTGTGTTTATTCATGCCAGCACGTGAGAAATTTTCCAAATCTTTTGGCAATAAAATTTAACAAAAACTTTGTTTGCTTTCTATAAAATTAAGGAAAAAATCAATTTTATAATATATTTGTCCACAGTATAGCAAGAGGTTGGGAGTGGCAATTTGATGGGAACGGATCAGGATCGTATACGTTCGTTTTTGTCACATTTTATTAGAAAAACATTTTACGGCACTTTCCCTGCTTAAAAGTCTTTGTTAGAAACTCTAAATTACAATTATATCAGTTAATAAAAATTAGAGTGTTCAATAAAAAAATTTTTGAACAACAATATTGTGGCATTTATGAAGATTCGAAATTCACGTTTGTTTGTTTGTCACTAAACTATTACAAATATTCACATAACTTATAATTGAGATTAAATATAGGACAACGTGACTGGCAAATAACCATAAGGTGTCTTGGTCAAGCAGTTACTTTTATTGCATAACTTAAAATAACAAAAAAATTAAAATAAAATAAACATTTGAAAACAAGTTGCGATAAGGAAAAAAAGTAATTAACAAATAAAAACCTAAAAGCAAAACTAGAAAATAAGCAAATCTGGATAACAAAGGTAAATTTGTTTTTTTATTTTGCAATATGAAAAGTTTCGGATGGAATACAGGATAAAATAACACATTTTGGTTCCAATATATTTAATTAAAAAGTGCGTTTTTTTGTTTTACACTTTGGAAGATTAGATTGATTACCTTCAAAAGATGCTCATCACCACAAGACCTCTCCAAGATAACTTGGAGAAGGAAACGTTAAGCTATAAAAGCCTTTTTTTAACTTTACATAAAACAGGGCAATTCGATGCGGAAATTGTTGTAGTATTTAAAAGTATCCACTTCAAGTAAAGCAAATAAATAGGACTGGCCCCCATGGTTTATTTATTTACTGCGAATTGCTATTGTATTACCTGGATTAAGTATTGTTAGTGATGCACCAAGCCAGAACCGTTTTTTATCTAAAACTGTCCAAATTTGTGCTCCTTATAATGCCTAATTCATATGACACTCCTATACAACTTTATCTCTGTTTTGTGCAATGACGCCACATTTGCAATGAGAGAAAGTAAAGAGACCCTATTTGTCCAATGTCCATGCACAAATGAAAACACGCAACTTTGGTTCGCAGGCAGAATGGGCCAACTGGTCGCAACCGACTGGGCACAACCCAGCTAGACGCAGCCGACTGGTTAGTTAAACTGCGGCCAGTTGGCTGAGGCCAGTTGTCCTAAACCCGTCCACAAGCATTTAAGCATAACTCAAACTGTTCTGAAAACGCTATTTCGAACGAGCCTAGTACAGTCAAAGCGCTGGTAATAAAAGCATGGAGCCGGAATGTACTACCACAATACTCTGTGTTCTATATGATTCATGTACTGGGCAGTAGGGTACCTAATTCGGCAAGATTGTTTAAGTCTTTGCAAAGCAAGTGTAAACAAGCTTTTAGACCTTCGTGTTTATCGGTAGGCATTTGATAACCTATGAATAAACCATATTCAGGATCTACAGCAATGCTTTGTAACTCGTAAGCTGTGAAAAAAGGGCAAACATAATCTTTCGAATAGATAAAAAGTTATGTTTTTTTGAAGTAGCAACCAATAAACTTAAAAAATTCATTTTACCGTACATCTCATTGTGAAATGTCATGACTTTTTTTTGGTCTTTACTAAATTTTAAACGCTTTTTTTCATATGAAACTTTATTTAGTGAACATAAAAACTCTTTACAAATAAATTGATAGCTTTTTTTTTGATCAATTTTCTCCCAGGCTGGATTGTGCTTGATATGCGCAAATTGGTAACTTCAGATGAAAAAAAATCATCACTTTATTTTTAGAGTTCAGATTAAAATTTTTAGGCTTTCTATGGCAGCCAAAGGAAACTTCAGGTAACGGAAAGCGGTGAAAATTTAGCTCTTCACCTGGTCCAGATGCTCTGCAAATTTTTGAAACCTTACAAAGTGTGCCACAGGTTTGAAAAAATAGTAGAGCATGTCTAGAGTACTATCTCTAGCCAAAAAGAGTATCGCTTCTTGTTGTCAAAGCTCAGATGGCTGGATGTCTGTAAAAACTGGTAAGTGGTCCGTTGGAGAGGGACGGAGGCATTCAGTGACTACGCACAAAGCATTATTCAAGACACTATATATAAATCAAGTACATGCGGTGCAAAACCAAACAAGATCCAGTACTCGGCTATTGAATAGACAAAAATAGGAGAGTTATTTCTGATGTTTTGGCCAGTGACGGATATTCAAAATTAGGGCCGCAAAGCAAAGATTCGCAAAAATTGATGTTCTCTAAAAAAAGGGCTTTGATCTCGTATTTCCCTTATTTTTCCCAAACTCATGGTGATCTCTAAAAAAAAAGTCTTCACTTCGATTTGATCTCTCATTTTTCTATTTTTCTCCCAAAATCATAGTGATCTCTAAAAAAAAGAAGGTCTTCACTTCGATTTGATCTCATATTTCGCTATTTTTCTCCCAAAATAATGGTGATCTCTAAAAAAGCATATACAGCAAAATGAAACTATATGCAATATTTTCAAGGAGGGGCCCGAGGTAACTGCCTCATTCGCCTCATCCAATATCCACCACTGGTTTTCGCACCAGCTCCCACCCTAAAACCGCAAGTTACTTCAGCGCCGGGACACACAAAGAAAAATTTTTGCGCAATGCAAACGGTGGTGACGAAACTTGGGTGATTTATTTAGTTTTACCTCAAGATAAGTCAAAATTAAACGCAACGATGAATGTTGATTATTGTAAACTTTTAGCTCACAATATTTTTAATCTGAAGATTGTGGAACGCAGATTATACTTCTAAATGTTAAAAAAGAATCAGTCGTGATTGATTTTGGAGGAACACTATTTCTCTGACACCCGAGACTGTTTTGCTTACTGTCGCCGTTAGAGTAAAACTTTTGTTGTGAACTAGTTTCATAGTCATTTAAACCATGTTCTTATCCAGCAGAAAACTCAGTAACTTGCAGTTAAAATCAAGTTTGTATGAAATAGCAGTTTCATATGCAGGTGTCAGATTGACAAATAGCACTAGCATTTTTCTTAGTCTTGAGAAAATCGTCGATGATTTCTTTGATAACAGAACGACTTGATCCGCGGTTGACTTTTTGCGTCAAAATCATCAATTAGCTCGTTGCGAGAGTACGTAAACGTCTCAAATTTCTCCTACGGGACATAATGATGATAAATTTGTTAATAACTTTTTGGATCTCTACAGCCTTCTTTGTCTTTCAAATTGCGACGAGAAGCGCTCTTCCGTAGATTTTCCAAATTAGAATTGACGCAAGCAGGAAAAAGGAAAATGGTTTAATCAAGATTTTGAAATAGCTCTGACATGGATAATAAGCTCTATGCACATAAAACTGGGGCCCGGGGTTTTATCTGGTTTTACGTGGAAGAACCCTTGTAAACAGCCTAGGTCAGGCGTAAGTAAAAATTTAAGTTGATTTTATTCAGAGGTTTCGAATTAGTGGGTCATTTTAAAATTACAAAGACGTCAAAATATAATACGATAATCATATTAGATCAAGAGTTATATCAAACGTTTTTAAAAATTACATTTTGAGTCCAAACATAAAATTTATAACGAAAGGCAAATGAAGACCAAAAAATGGTCTTTACGTTTACAAAAAATTTCCAAAGTGTAGCTTTTTTAGATTTTTATTTAATTTTTGCAATAAATTTATTAAACAGTTTGCAATAAGGACCATTTTTTTTATACTTTGGCTTGAAAATTTTTTGGGAGGAAAGAAGCCATTTTTGTAAATCTAAGAGGTTAGAGCCCTAATGAATTTATACAACATGCATATAAAATTGGGGCCCGAAGCTTTATCTGGTTTTACGTGAAAAAATCCTTGTAAACAGCACAGGTCATCCGTAACTAAGATATCTAAGTTGATTTTATTGGGAGGTTTCGAATTAGTGGGTCGTTTTAAAACTAAAAAGACGTCGAAATATAATAAGATAATCATATTAGACCAGGAATTATACCAAACTTTTTTTAAATGACTTATTAAGTTCAAACATAAAATTTATGGCGAAAGGCAAATAAAGACCAAAAATGGTCTTTACGTTTACATAAAAAGTTCTTTTTAAATTTCCAGAATGGAGCTTTTTTAAGTTTTTATTTAACTTTCGAAATAAATTTATTAAACAGTTTGCAATAAGTAAGGACATTTTTTTAAACTTTGGCGTGAAAGTTTTTTGGGAGGAAAAAGTCATTTGTGTAAATCTCAGACTTTCGAACCGCCATGAATTTATACAAGTTGGAAACCTCTGTTTTATTGAAATTCAATCGTATTAAACGTCTTGTTTTATGCTTTCTGTTTGGAAAACCCACATAGAAAAGCTATAAACTTTTTCACAAAACTTTTTTAAACAGGTATACTTGTACATAAAAAATACGTCGGATTTTTCATTGTTAGGAAAATTCCAACATAAAAACGGCCTGTTACTTCAAATGCCAGGTGAAATGCAATTGTAAAAAGTCAGGTGTTGTTTAATTATAAGAAGGCGTCAGCATAAGAGCTAAAATGTGAACTAGTTAATTTAATTTTTTTCTTACATATAAATAATAAAAAAAAAGTTTTATAAAAATGCTTATTGTAAAGATTGAATTTTGTCCGCTTGATTGGTATTCAAACAGTACAACAGCAATTGTTTTATGCAAAATATTGTATATATGTAAAATGTTTCCAAGCAATCGCCAAAAGCTCAAAAAAAGAAAATGCGATTTACATGAAATAAGTTCTACATTGCCTAAGGCATATTGACGTCGGGAAACGACGTAATTCGCTTCGACACGCAAAGCCGATTATTGGTAAAATTCATGTCACTTAATAAAAGCGTGAAATTGAAATTCCACGCTCTGCTTGCGAAAACCAGCAAAAATTCACAAATTTGCTAAAAAACGTCTATTTTTACTGTTAACCCTTGTTCGGGGGCACCTAAAAATAGTACCATCTTATTCAGCATTTCAAATTAGGAAAAGTCAAGAAATTCCAGAATTTTATCTAAAAAGATGAAGTAATTACAAACGTTTTTGCAAGGGCCGGGCTTCAGAAGCCCGGCCGTTGAGAAGAATAGGATTAACAAACGTTTAAGAAAAAAAAAAACTATCTTTAACCTTTTTCTTACCATTGTTCCACAAAGGAAACAAATTTTTCAGAGCTGTTTTAACACCTTTACTATTAATTATAGATAGTGTAATGTTGTTTGTGTGTTGTTAAGGAGTTGTTTTGCCATATTGGCCAACTTAATGAAAAATATTTTGCGCATATGAATATTTATGTGATCGCCATTTTTATGAAAATTGCGTTTTCGGTGTAAGGCGTACTTACGAATCCATAGAATCTTTGTAGTTTTCAAAACGCTTCTAGCGTGCTATCATATTTAGTAGACACATTCGGTCACATCCCCATGCAAAAAGCAATCCAAAATATAGATATTGGGTAGGGTAAAATTTATCTGAAAAATTTTTGTTTCCTTTTTGGAACAATGGCGGTTTTCCGGACACAATTTTCTGATTTTCAATCGCAATGTCTTGAAATACATCGGCCTTTGTCTTACCCCGTTAACTGCGGAATTAAATTTTCACAAACCGTTCCAAGTTACTTTACAGCTTTAAAAACGAAGCAACACGGGAAACTTTCAAATTGTGTCTGTTAAGCTGTTAAAGTGCTTTCTACATAAAATACAATAAAAAAACTTGCGCAATGAAAAAATGCGACTGCAAAGCGAGAATTCTCGTTTTCTGCAGGGAGATAGCAATTGTCGAAGACGAGAATTCTCGTCTTCCGCAGGGAACGGGTTGCGCTAGGAAAGTAGCAGTTTTCGTATAAAACTATCCAGCTGTGATTTCAATGCAGTCGATCGAGATTTTATTTGTTTTAGGATTCATTGTTCTATTTTTGTAAATAACGCAACAGTCGTAAATAATTAACGCAAAATAACGCAACGGTGTTGTTTTATTTTCGAACTCACAGGGAGCAAAGAAACACTTTTATCAACAGTTTGTTTCAAGCACAGTATCAGCAAAGTTTAGAAAATTGGGTCAAACATGGATACTAGAACTTTTTACGGTGCAAGAAGATAATCTATGTATCAATGTTGGAAGAAGTCAATGAAACTATAGAAAATGCAAAAAATGTAGTCAATGTTGTTGCATTGCCGCCTGAGGCAGTAGACTCTGGTAGTGAGGAGAGCGATGTTGAAGATGTTGCTGACAGTATGGAAGAAATTTTTATTCAGCTGGGGAACTTGGAATGGAGGAAGACTTTAAGAGTGAAGAAGAATCAGAAGGGACTTTGCCAATAACTAGGAAGAAAGAATTTCCGAAATGGAAAAAAGTTATAAATTCGATAAAACAATTTTATTGATGACGTTTCCAGTATTTTGGGAGATCGCATTCTCAACCTGAATGGTAGCTCACCATTTGAAATTTGGAGATTTTTGTTTATTGAGGAGATGATCGATCAAATTTTTTTCCAAACGAATTTGTATAAAAATTGAGATAAAAATAATCCTAATTTCCATGTTACAGGCGAAGAAATTAGCAAGATTTTAGGTATACCCTTACTTTCAGGGTATCATTCTTTATCTGAAGAGCACCATCATTGGTCTAGGCCAGTGGTTCCCAAACTTTTTTTTTTCACGGCGCCCTTTGAAGACTTAAAAATACTCGCGGCGCCGTAATGAAAAAAAGGTATTCAGTTCCATTATTTTTTTGAACAACCTTTTTTTTCCGAAAATCAGGGTGTTCTCTAAAAAAAAAAAAGGTCTTCACTTCGATTTTATATCCGATTTCCTTATTTTTTTCTGAAAATCAGAGTGTTCTCTAAAAAAAAAAAAAAAAAGGTCTTCACTTCGATTTCATCTCTGATTTCTCTCCCAAAATCAAGCTGTTTAAAAAAGGTCCTCAATCGGAATCGTTCTCTGAAGGGAAGTTGCCGCTAACAACCTTCACACTGCAATTATTGTGAGAAAAGCAGTAAGTACAACAACTTTCGCATACTTTCGCGGCGCCCCTGACAAAGTCTCGCGGCGCACAGTTTGGGAACCGCTGGTCTAGGCAATAAGATTTAGGTGTAGCAATTGTGTCCAATACAATGAGCAGGAACTGGTATCACGAAATAAAGAAGTATCTCCACTTCGCTGACAACTAAAACTTAGCAGAAGGGGACAAAATGAGTAAAATAGTGCTACTTTATGAAATGTTAAATCGAAACCCAATTCAGTTTGGCATATTTAACAAACTTTTAAGTGTTGACGAATCTACAGGGTGTAAACGATAAATTGGCAAAAATAAAGCTAAAGCTTTAAAACATTGAAAAATAAGCAAAAACGAACCATTTGAAATTGTGGTTTGCCTATGTTATTTAGCATAAAAAGACAAATAATTTATTCTAGATGTCCACCTTCTGGTTTGCACCAATGTTTTGTTTGTGCCATTATTGTGACGTCATTGCGTTTCTTAGTTGCTTGGCTATTGCCTTTGAACATTCTATAGCGCACGTGTTTAAAAAGGAGTATGTTAAAAATTGAATTGTTTTTTTGCACCTTCTTCCTTGACTGTGTTAAATTTATTTCTTGTAAGACGTAAGTCTCTTAGGTTTGTTATTTTTCTCAAGTTTGATTTGGTTTCCTTTGTGACGTTTCTCCGGCGGGAATGCCTGATATTTTCGTGCTTAGCTGTAGTGAAGTTTTAAAAGCTTCTACTTTTAATTTTAGAAAATAATTTTTTTTTTTTTGATAGCATGTTTTTGTAGTGCAACCAGGTAAAGTCAAAGTTTTAACATTATGTTTATATACTATTTGAATAAGAATCAGTGCAATAATTGACCTAGTTTACTATAAAACTAATTCTAAATCTACTGTTTATATAAAGCTGTTCAAAACCTGCCTTATGCAAAAGTGATAATCAAAAATTGAGACCAGCTCTCTTGTATTCAATTGGCAGTAAAATTGTTTTAATCTGAAAGCTTTTATAGTTTTAAATAATAACATTTATGTTTATTTGTCTTGTTTGAAGTATTGTAAATTGCATATTATAACATTTTACATTGTTACTGGTGTGTAATAGCTCAATTCCTAATCATCATGTCATACTGGACAAAACGTCGTAAAGTTAATAAACAGTTGGAAAGAATGAAACTTGAGTTATATCAGCAAAGTAGTGAAACAAAATTTGTTGAACATATGCAATCAAAATATTCAACTTCTTTTAATAATTCATTGTCTGATGATGGTGCTGTTGGTGTTGATGATGTGCCTTTTTTATCTTGTACTGATAATGCCACTCTTGAGCATTTTGATAAAAGTTCTTCTAGCAGCTAAAAAGCTGATGATAGCACTTCAAAATGATAGTAAAGCATATTTGTTATTAAGTTTAAAAGTATTGGCTATAGAATGCAACATTACTCATATCTCATTAGCTAAATTGCTGTGTATTTTAAAGAAGCTTCATCCATGTATACCAAAAGATCCTCAAACCTTGCTTTAAATCTTCTCAACTTTTTGGTATTACTGAACTTGCTGGGGGACATTATTACCATTTTGGTGTAAAGCATTGTGTTGAACAATGTTTAGCATGTGATCCAAAACTTCAACAACTAAATAAGCTTAATCTTCAAGTAAATATTGATGGCCTTCCACTATATAAAAGCAGTTCAATGCAACTATGGCCAATATTTAGGTTAATACAAAAATCTAGTAATTCAGCATTGCCATTCACAATTGGAATATATGCAGGACAATATAAACAAAATAATCCTGTAACTTACCTGAAACCATTCATAGAAGATTTGAGAAAATTGCAAACAACAGGTATGGTTTATCACTCAAAAAATTATTTAGTTAATCTCCCTTGTGTTGTATGTGATGCTCAAGCTCGAGTTTTTTTAAAACAAGTAAAATCATGTGCTGGTTATTTGGGCTGTGATAAGTGTATTCAGAGTGGGGTACATGATGGAAAAAAATGACCTTTCCGGAAACTAATGCAACTCTTTGAACCGACGGTGCTTTTAAAGCCATGTCTGATGAAGATTATCACAGAGGACCTAATCCATTTTGTGAATTATCTATTGGCATGGTCAGTCAATTTTCAATTGACTATATGCACCTTGTGTGTCTTGGTGTCATAAAAAGGTTTATTTTGCTTTGGATATCTGAAAGTAAGAATTGGAAGAAAAGTACAACAAAATATATCAGATTTCTTGCTAATTTTAAGAAAATCTATACCAATGGAATTTGCCAGAAAACCAAGAGCAATTGCAGATGTCAGTTGATGGAAAGCCACAGAGTTCAGACAGTTTCTCCTGTATACTGGTCCTCTTTGTTCTATGCGGTAAAATTGCTGATGAACTGTACAAAAACTTTCTATTATTTTCTGTTGATATTTGCATTTTAACAGATCCACACCAATGTACGACCATGTGTGAGTTTGCTCAAAAATTATTAACTGCTTTTGTTAATCACTATTCACAACTATTTGGATCAAATTCTGTTGTTTACAATATTCATGGCCTAGTGCATTTGGTAAATGATATAAAAACTTTTGGTCCATTAGATAAATTTTCTTCATTTCCTTATGAAAATTACTTAAATAGATTAAAGCATCTTGTACGCAAGCCAAACCATGTACTTCAACAGATTGTCTCGAGATTAATAAAAAATTCAGAATCCAAGTTAATGTAAATAAGATAAAAAAAATTGGTTCTTTTCCAAATCTAAAAAGACCTCATATTCTTGGGCCTCTACCATTTAAATATGAATCTTGTGAGCAGTTTGGCAAGATAGTTTTGCAAAAGTTCACAATTACACTGGCAATGCCAGACAACTGTGTAAAAGCTGGAAATGATATTGGCATAACAATCAATATCTTGCACAAGTTTTCTCAAGTGTTTATTGTTTATCAAAAATTTTGTACTGTTGAGCCATTTTTTCTTTACCCATGTAATTCATTAGACTTAAATGTTTGCAACGTATCAAAACTTACTATAGAAACATTTGTGTGCCCCGTTAACCAGATTGAAAACAAAATGGTTTTGTTGCCTATTAACGCCGACTTATAGGGTACGCGACAATTTGGCGGCGCAAATTTGTCGGCAAGCCAATTTGGCGAGAAAATAAATAAAAATGATTTATCTTCACTAGCGTTGAAGCGACAGCAAAAAAGTTTTGTTCTGTCACAAAGGCAATTGAAAACGCAATTGTAAATGTTCAGCTGGTAAGAGCGAAATTTTTAATTTAAAGCTGTTAAATGCGTTAAATTTAGCGATGTTTCTAGCCCAATATTTATCTATTTAAATTTACAATAACTTAATTTCGAATGTTTAAATTAAAAAAGGTACTTCAAAGGTTAAATTTTCGAATCACGGTTGTTTAACATATGCGGGGTTCTCGGCTAAATACTTATATAGTGCGCGGCAAAACAAAGTACTGCGCGGGGGTTCTCTCGTTACTGCGCAGCTTAGAGGGAACTATGGCCAGTGGTGGATATTCCAATTTAGGGGCCCGAGGCAAGAATTTTCAAAAATTCATGTTGTCTGAGAAAAAAAAGAAGTCTGATCTGGGCTTGGATATTTTTCTCCCAAAATCAAAGTGTTCTCTAAAAAAAAAAAAGGTCTTCTCTCCAAATCGTCCACTGAGCGAATCCAAAACTGTATATGCTGTTTTCGAGGGGGGGCCCCCCAAAAAAGGGGGAGCCTGAGGCGACTGCCTCATTCGCCTCACCCAATATCCACCACTGACTATGGCCCTATAGACGAAACGAACTTTTAGAACTAAAAAAAAAAATAGTTAAAATAAAACTGTTTATGCGTGCCGACCAGAATAGATTTGTTTTGATATAGTAAAATGCTCATTATGACGTCATAACTTCGTACGCCGGTAAAACTTCAAACCAGTTGTCTTTGCAGTAAGCTAGATTATTGTACTTTTTTTGTAAAAAATATATGTTAAACGACCGTGATTCAAAAATTTAACTATTGAAGTACTTTTTTTAATTAAAATATTCGAAATTAAGTTGTAAATTTAAATAGATAAATATTGGGCTAGAAACATAGCTAAATTTAACGCATTTAACAACTTTAAATTAAAATTTTTGCTTTTATCAGCTGAACATTCGCAACTGCTTTTTCAATTGCCCTTGTGACAGAACAAAACTTTTTTGCTGTCGCTTCAACGCTGGTGAAGGTAAATCATTTATTTATTTTTTCGCCAAATTGGCTCGCCGACAAATTTGCGCCGCCAAATTGTCTCCCGCCAAATTGGTTTCTCAAAATTGTCTTGCTTCGGATTTTATATGTAGCCCTTCCGTTAATTCACACTTCGTAAATATTACATTTTTATCTTGACTAAACAAAGATTATTTATTTTTACTTTTGCTCCAAAATCTGAACTGGATCTTGTAAAATTAAGCTACCTAATTTTTAAGTTGACCATAAGTTCGAATTGCTAATTTATTACAGACTTAACCTGTCTAAAAGTTTCATTGTTAAAAGCCTTAATTCTAAAAGCTACACAGTTTTGCTTTGTGATAGTTTGCAATAAATATTGTAAATGGTTTTTAGTGCTCTTTAAAAAAATGCATTTTTTGTTTGTAAAATTATAACTGTTGTTAACTTTGCAGCTTGATTAGTTTATATATCCTCTGAGTTTTCACTAAAACAAATGAAGTGGAATGTGTTCCAGATAATTGGTTTAAAAGTGAGACAGAAGTTTATTGGCTTAATTCTGTGTCACGAAATGCTCTCAGTAGAGAAATAAAACTCAGATCAAGGCCAGATCTTTCTTCATGGATGTTATACGATGTTCGGGTGCTTCCAGGTGGTCGTTGCAGTAAGTTTCATTTGTAATTCGGCTATTCTTTGTATCTTCCACAAAAGATTGCAGATGCAATATACTCCTGACTTTAATACTACAATTTCAGGTTTGTATGAAGAAGCAAGAAAAAAAGCCAAAAAGGCTGAAGATACTTCTGATATACAAAGTGATTGCAACAAAATTTCAAAGTAAATGTTTCACTTTATAATAAAATAAGCGATACATTTCAAGATTCATAATTTAAATCAAACCTTAAATTTTTTTTAATTTACCGTCCCTCTCTGTAAAATTAGTGTTACTGGGTTTTGTATAAGCCTATTTTTTATCAGGAGAAAGCGCAAGAGAACATTGAAGTTTTTGGATGAAAGTAATAGTGAAGATGAAGAAGTTGAAATTATACCCAAAAAACATAAGGGTGAGTATACTGTTGCAGTTATTTGATGTTTTTTCAAAACCTGTATGTTTTTTAAAACAGTGGTCGGCAACCTTTTTTTACGATGGCCCAAATTCTATCATTAGAAATTATTGAAGGCTCAGCAGCACACTTGAAACATCATAGGCGTACCAGCGCAAAAAAATTGGGGGGCAGTGAAGTTTTGCCCAAATTTTGTGACGTTTGCCCAAATAATGATTTTATAGTACATTACGGATATGACAAAAAAATTGTCTGAGATTCTCGGACGAAAAACCAATCTTGTCCTAAAATCATGGTGATCTCTAAAAAAAGGCCTTCGCATGAATTTAGTCTCCTAATTTTCAATTTTCGTTCCAAAATCAAGGTGTTCTTTAAAAAAAAAGGTTTTCACCTAAATTTGATCAACGAAACGACAGACGCGGCCCATACTTTATTACAAAATGTATTATGCGGCCCAATACATTTTGCTAAAAGGCCCACAATTGGGCCGCGGCCCACAGGTTGCCGACCACTATTTTAGAAAACCAATATGGGAAACAAGCACGACTGTCACTCTCAACTCCTCCTTGCTTGGATAGATTTGATAATCAAATTAATAACGATTTGCCCATAATTCAGGATAGAAATTGGTGGGTCATCCGTTAAAGAAACTTGTTGGCGGGTGATGTCAGCTCTCATAAAAAATAAAGTGTGCCAGTATTATAATTGGTCAGGCAAAATGTGGATACCACCAAACACTATAAATTCTAATCCAAATAAATTACAATGTATACTTTTTAAAATTATTAACGCAAAGTATAAAAATATTTTTAACTATTATTTTTCTTTTTTGAAGTTAGATTAAAAAAATTTTCTAAATCCAGTATTTAGCGTATTTTGGCTCCAATCTTACCTCGACAAAGTGCGATTGGAACTTTATGAGTATCTCCCTTTAAGCATTTTGCGAAAATTTGAACGCCAAATGAAGATAAATTTATTTTATCTGTATATTTATCCTCCTGACCCGCAGGAAAGCGACGGAGGCGCCATACATAGGACAAGCAGTTACCTCGACCAACTTCCGGAGATGCCAAGACATTGCTGTCCGCTTGTAATTTAATAGAGATATGACATTAGTTAAGAACTGCTTGCCAGGACCACCAAGCAGGGGAAAGTGGCGTAAAGCGTCTTTCCCAAGGACACAACAGAATGGCGCGAGTAGGTTTTGAACCGAGAACATGTTGATTATGAGCACGGCGCTTTAACCACTCGACCACTCTGCCTATTATTTTTTTTAATGCGTTAACACCAGCATTTTTACTATTAATATAAGATACGAAATTTTTTAAAGCGTTAACACAAGCATTTTTACTATTCGAGGAAGGTTTGAATTTATGCCCTGGTATGAATGCCTTTTTAGATACTATGGCTACAGCATTGTATTCTGTTTTATTGTAACTAGTCCTTGCAATGGACACCCCTCTCAAACTTCAATGCCACTCAACTTAAACAACTGACTCAAACACGGACACACTCTTTACATGATCTTAATTTATACTTAAATTCGCCCAGAAATATAAATGTCACAATCTTTTATAGCAATGAGCACACTAACATCATCATCTGAAAACCAGACTTAACACCTGAGGAATGTAAAGAAAACCTCAAACAAATTCACACTACCAACACCTCACAATATCATAGTTCTAGAAAAAACAACGAAGTTACTAACACCACACCCTATGACGTTCATTCATCAGAACAAATATCACCACGTCATATGCGTACAAAACTGGCACAGCTCAGAGCTAACAAATCACCACTCTTGCAAAGCTACCTACATACAGTGAACCCTAATACTTACACGCCACAATGTCCACTATGCTTGTCCCAGACACATGACACTAATTCTTTAACTGCAGTCAACTACCAGCACAGCACCACTAGTCTGTGGAAAAGGCCTTTAGAAGCAGCAGAGGTAATCTAAGAGTGGGAATCTAGATTGGCTTTTTCGAGAGATTAAGGGATGGCTACTCCAAGATATCGGAGGAGGGGCAACAACAACTCTAACTCGTTTTATGTTTGTTACAGGAGCTGTGATGGCAAACCCTGTGCTAGTCGGGGCGGCCACAGAAAAAAGCATTAAAAAGGAGATTAGCACCTGGATGAGGAATTGGCGGGACCGTGCTGGTGGAAAAAAAATTGGAAGTGTTACCAAAGACTTTTAAGATCGTTTGTCAATTTGTCTTTGCTTTTTTAAAAATAAAATATATATGTCATTGAAAGTGATTATGTGCAATTATATTATAGATTGAGTAAGTAATAAATCTAAGTAAACAACTAAATACCCTCAAACAGGAGGAATTTTTGGGTCTTGACTGCTATTCAAACGTAGAATAATAAATAATACTGCAAATTTTGTAATGATTTTGCACTCTGCTTATGCTTAAAAATGTATCGGAAAGTATAAGATCATAACAGAAAACTTGCAGTTTGCCATTACTCTCCCTATATATATATATAAACCGTACTCGTCTTGTACATATATTATACAGGGAAAGTACAGAGAACTTGCAGTTTGCCTTTGCTCACCCTATGAACAAACCATACTTGCCCACTACTTATAATGTACAGGCAGAGTACTGGGTGAGTACAGGAAACTGCAGTTTGAGTACAATTCAGACTACATTGGGCTGATTCATTGCCCATGTGCAACATGTTATTTGATTTTAGTTGTAAAGTTTATAACTAGGTGAATAGATGCCGTAGTCAATTGCACATGGCATAGCACATGCTTTTGCCCTATAACGCCCGGCAGGCACCAAGCTAAGCCGTTACATTTCCCTGCATTTGCCGTGCTTCAACGGCAGTCAATTGCACTTGGCATAGCAAGGTAAACGCTACGCCGCCCATGTTTTGCCCTGTAACGCCCGGCAAGCACCAAGCTAAGCCGTTACATTTCCCTGCATTTGCCGTGCTTTAACGGCAGTCAATTGCACTTGGCATAGCACGGTAAACGCTACGCCGCCCATGTTTTGCCCTGTAACGCCCGGCAGGCACCAAGCTAAGCCGTTACATTTCCCTGCATTTGCCGTGCTTCAACGGCAGTCAATTGCACTTGGCATAGCAAGGTAAACGCTACGCCGCCCATGTTTTGCCCTGTAACGCCCGGCAGGCACCAAGCTAAGCCGTTACATTTCCCTGCATTTGCCGTGCTTCAACGGCAGTCAATTGCACTTGGCATAGCAAGGTAAACGCTACGCCGCCCATGTTTTGCCCTGTAACGCCCGGCAGGCACCAAGCTAAGCCGTTACATTTCCCTGCATTTGCCGTGCTTCAACGGCAGTCAATTGCACTTGGCATAGCACGGTAAACGCTACGCCGCCCATGTTTTGCCCTGTAACGCCCGGCAGGCACCAAGCTAAGCCGTTACATTTCCCTGCATTTGCCGTGCTTCAACGGCAGTCAATTGCACTTGGCATAGCAAGGTAAACACTACGCCGCCCATGTTTTGCCCTGTAACGCCCGGCAAGCACCAAGCTAAGCCGTTACATTTCCCTGCATTTGCCGTGCTTCAACGGCAGTCAATTGCACTTGGCATAGCACGGTAAACGCTACGCCGCCCATGTTTTGCCCTGTAACGCGCGGCAAGCACCAAGCTAAGCCGTTACATTTCCCTGCATTTGCCGTGCTTCAACGGCAGTCAATTGCACTTGGCATAGCAAGGTAAACGCTACGCCGCCCATGTTTTGCCCTGTAACGCCCGGCAAGCACCAAGCTAAGCCGTTACATTTCCCTGCATTTGCCGTGCTTTAACGGCAGTCAATTGCACTTGGCATAGCACGGTAAACGCTACGCCGCCCATGTTTTGCCCTGTAACGCCCGGCAGGCACCAAGCTAAGCCGTTACATTTCCCTGCATTTGCCGTGCTTCAACGGCAGTCAATTGCACTTGGCATAGCAAGGTAAACGCTACGCCGCCCATGTTTTGCCCTGTAACGCCCGGCAAGCACCAAGCTAAGCCGTTACATTTCCCTGCATTTGCCGTGCTTTAACGGCAGTCAATTGCACTTGGCATAGCACGGTAAACGCTACGCCACCCATGTTTTGCCCTGTAACGCCCGGCAGGCACCAAGCTAAGCCGTTACATTTCCCTGCATTTGCCGTGCTTCAACGGCAGTCAATTGCACTTGGCATAGCAAGGTAAACGCTACGCCGCCCATGTTTTGCCCTGTAACGCCCGGCAAGCACCAAGCTAAGCCGTTACATTTCCCTGCATTTGCCGTGCTTTAACGGCAGTCAATTGCACTTGGCATAGCACGGTAAACGCTACGCCGCCCATGTTTTGCCCTATAACGCCCGGCAAGCACCAAGCTAAGCCGTTACATTTCCCTGCATTTGCCGTGCTTCAACGGCAGTCAATTGCACTTGGCATAGCAAGGTAAACGCTACGCCGCCCATGTTTTGCCCTATAACGCCCGGCAAGCACCAAGCTAAGCCGTTACATTTCCCTGCATTTGCCGTGCTTCAACGGCAGTCAATTGCACTTGGCATAGCAAGGTAAACGCTACGCCGCCCATGTTTTGCCCTGTAACGCCCGGCAGGCACCAAGCTAAGCCGTTACATTTCCCTGCATTTGCCGTGCTTCAACGGCAGTCAATTGCACTTGGCATAGCAAGGTAAACGCTACGCCGCCCATGTTTTGCCCTATAACGCCCGGCAAGCACCAAGCTAAGCCGTTACATTTTCCTGTATTTGTCACGCAACGACAGTCAATTGCACGTGGCAAAGCACGGTAAACATTAGGCCGCCCCTGTTTTCGCCCTGTTACGCCGTGCACGGATCCTACTTGGCCTGTTTCATTTCCCTACATTTGCCCTGCAAAAATGCTTGGCAATTATCGGGCAAATGCTAGATAAGACTAGGCTCTAGAAACACGGCACTGCTCTGCCGTGTGTTTGCCTTGCTTGGGCCGGGCAGGTTTTTTTTGACTGGGAATCTGATAAACATTTCTTTACAACAACAAAATGATGCATTAAAGTGATTAAACTATCCGTATCTTTTTTATTACAAAAATTGCATTCAATAATATGTTCTTTTATTTTACTTTTGGCCTAAGAACCTAAATTTAAGTGTTCCTTTGCTCGTGTTACAACACGACGTGTTGACTTACCCATGTAAGTCAGACCTGGATTGCACGCGCACGAAAAGCGATAAACAACATTTGACAACAAAAGCGCAGATGTGTTAGATTTTAAATTGTAATAATTTTCAACTGTGCAAGTTTTATAATTAGGTGTTAAATACACAGTAGAAAATTTCCAAATAAGTTTCGAAATGTTTTTTGCAAATATGTGAGACTGTTTCCCCACATACGGAATTTCAAGTGCAATGGTTTCTTTTTTATTTGTAGGTTGCGTCTGATTAAATTTGTTTGTCTATTATTCAAAAACTGGTAAAGAACTTTATCGAAAAAATAGTTTAGTATCCATTATTAAAGAACATTGATCATAATTTTTCTACTTGATTTTGGAATAGCTGGCAATTGGAAGAAACATTTTTGGCACGATTAAGTATACAACTAATTAAGTTTGATTTCTATTTTAACGGGCAAACTATTTTGAAATTCAAAAAAATACAGAAAAATATGATTCGGTTTTCTCCAAATCAAATGATTGTAAATTATTTTTGCATCATATAAACTTGAAATTTTATCGGAATAGCTATTACACATGTCTTCATTTTTGATTGGTTTATTGTAAAATTTCAATTGACAGCTTGTTGGAACAAGAAAAAACATCATAAAATCAGAGTAATATTCATAAAGTACTGTAAATAATAGCAAGCAACAACCAACATTTTATCATTCATAATTTCAAAGATTAAATGAGTTTAACGTTTTCGACTTTCATAAGCCTTTATCAAAACATCTAAATTAACACAATTTATCACAATAGATCGTAAAACGAAAATTGAATACAGTGGGTGCAAATGAAATGTTGACAAAATGAAATTTCAACGAAAAGTTGTATTTTATTGACAGTAACTTATCGTTTCAGCATTGACAGTGAAAACAACGCATGATTTTAGCAATAGTACGGTAGTCTTGTTATTTAATATTTAGTCATAAACCCCTTGGCCTGGATTACATCTTGCAATCTTCGAGGCATTGAATCAGCCAACTTTTCAAAATAATCGGTTTCCATTGTAACCCACAAGGTTTTCAGTACATGTGTTAGTTCGGAGATGTTAACTGGCTGGGCTTCTTGTACCTTATTTTTCATCACATTCCATGCGTTTTCTATCGGGTTAAGGTCGGGAGAGTTACCTGGCTACTCTAAAGTGGGTATATTTTCTTCAGATAACCACTTTTTCACAAGTTTTGTTGGGTGTGCGTGGGCACCATTATGCATAAAATGTGTGGGTTGATGAATGGCCCAAAAAGGCAGCAAGTGATTCTGCAAAACTTGGAGATAGTTAGCAGTGGTGGATATTCCAATTTAGGGGCCCGAGGCAAGAATTTTTAAAAATTGATGTTGTCTGAGAAAAAAAAGAGGTCTGATCTTGGCTTGCATATTTTTCTCCCAAAATCAAAGTGTTCTCTAAAAAAAAAAAGGTCTTCACTACGATTTATTTCTAATTTCCCTATTTTTCTCCCAAAATCAAGGTGTTCTCTAAAAAAAAAAAAAAAAGGCCTTCACTCCGAATCGTCCTCTGAGCAAACATCTGCAGCGAATCCAAAACTGTATATGCTGTTTTCGAGGGGGGGCCTGAGGCGACTGCCTCATTCGCCTCACCCAATATCCACCACTGATAGTTAGATCCCCGCATTGTGACATTTTTGGGTAAGAAATATAATCCAGCTCGCCCGTGGGTACCACTAAACGCATCCTAGACCATCACACCATCTGAATGCTTAACCATCTTAACGGTGTACCGTGGGTCATGCCTTGGTACGTTTATGGGCCTTCTGATCACTTTTGACTGCCCCCTCACCAGTCGGAATGTGCTCTCGTCAGAAAACATCACTTTTCGCCCCTGTTGAGGTGTCCAGTGTTGATAATTCTTTGCAAAAGTTAGCTCTTTTTTCTCATTTTCTCTGTCAGAAGGGGCTTTTTTGCTGCACGCCTACAGGGGAGGCCCAAGTCATTTTTCAACCGATGCTGGATGGTTCTGATGGATAGGGGAGACCGGGTCTGGTTGACACAAATTTTCAACTTTATAATCTAGCGAATAGTTGGTCGATATTCAAAAATTTTTTTTTGTTTTTTTCTTTAGTTAAAGTCTTCAGCTATAACTTTAGAGTATTTTTTTGATTTTTCAGCAACAATAAACATGTTTTTGGAGAGTTTTAAAACAGGCAATTAAAGTGTGACAACCTGGACAAATCTGTCCTTGTTGTCACCAGCATTGGGGTAAAATGTCACAGCTATTTGTGAGTCGACACTTACTCAGTTGCTTTTAAATTTTGCTTTACGCCAAGATCAAACAAACAATTTATTGATAAAAAAAAATACAAAAATATTACGAGGGGCATTCAAAAAGTAATGCACCCAACTTCATTATGTACAAACAAATTATAATAGCAACATGTATTATACATCAAAAGAAAGGTACAAGTGTGAGGATTACATTTTTACTTCTACACATAGTCTCCACCTCTCTCAAGAGCTACAGTCCATCTATAAACGAGGGCATGTATACCAGTGTTGTAGAATTCAGCAGGTTGATGTCTAAGCCAATTCAAGACAGCAGTTTTCACTTCATTGTCATTACCATCATGGTCTTCAGTACTTTTTTTAAATCGCTGTACCCATCTTTTTACATTACCATAGTGTATGGTATTATCCTTGTAGACATTTTTAAGCCGGTTAGGAATCCTCAGAGGGGTTTCTCCCTCTGCAACAAGGAATTCGATTACAGCTCTTTGTTTCTGACGAGCTTCAAGAGGGGCAGCCATTTAAAAAACTAATTTAAGCTTTAAAAATCTGAAAATAAAAGAAAAACATCTAACAATCGCAAAAAGGTGTGTCCTATCATGTTTGTGCCAAATATAAACAAGATTGGTAAAATCCTGTACGAGTAATGCACTTGAGTGCATTACTTTTTAAATGCCCCTCGTGCATACATGTCAAGTAAAAATAGCACCGTATTTTTTGTCCAGTTAGCTGTTTACAAAGATGTTTTAGTTTTGCTTTACAGTCGAGCACCGGATACATTTAGATAAGATCAGAGTTACACTAGCTGTGTTTAAGGAAGGATAAGTAACCAAAATAGGCATGCAATCTGCACATTTAGTTGCACGAAACAGCTTGATTATTTTAATGAAAACATCAAATGTTTTTACGCTCAGTTTTTCGTGGGTGCAGCGAACATGTTTAACAAAGTGCTTTAAAAAGTCTAAATAGTACTCTTCTGTCATCCATCTAGATGAATTCGCACCTTCTTTGCTTCCAGGTGGCGCTCCATTAAGAAAATGCCTTTGAAATTTTACTCGGGAGAAAATAAAGTGAGGAGGAATAGAATTTTCACTTGCTGATATGGTGCCTCCTACAGTAATAAGCGTACCTCGCTCAGCCGATGTTATAGCGCCTATTTGTTTCGTTCCACGTCTTCCAATAACTCTATCAGGCTTACGTACAGTAGTTACGCCTGTTTCGTCCATGTTCCAAATGTCCGAAGGTTGAAAGTTATGCCTATTTAGACTAATTTCAAATTTTGGAAAAAAGAATTAACATTGTTTTTGTTAAAGCTACTTACCCTAGCTAAATATGTACTGTCTGGAATGCGGAGTGACAATTGGTGGTGTCTTTTTAAAAAAGATGTAAGCCAATCAGGACCAGCTTGTTATTTGTCATACCAACTTTTTGGTATTTCTATACGGTTAGCTTTAAAAAGTTTTAAGCAAGTTTTCGGGATTCCCTTGTTGATAATCCAAAATAAATATCCGATGCTTTTAAAAGATACTCGACGATCATTATTTCTTGTGCATCTGTAAACACCTGCCTCTTTCTGGTGTACCCCACAGTTGTTGTTGGAAATGAATCTTCTTTTTTAATTTCTTCGTCAGAAAATTTTTTTTCTATAACTTAAAAGTGTTTTGTAATTGATACCAAAACTCTCAGCAAGTTTTTCGAATATTCTCTCCGGTACTTTTAATGTGTCAAACTGCTGTCAACATTTCATCAGGTTTAGCTATGCCTCGTTCACTTTTCCTTGTATAATTACGCGACATTATTATAATTACTGTACATATATATATAATTATATATATGTATATAATCCAGTAATGTTTCACTTTGCCGGTACAGTGCTCAATAACACACGATTAGAGCAAGTATGCTATATTTTAAAATCTTAGGCGTCTAATAAAGCTGTTGAGTTTGTTCAGCAGACATTTGAGGTAGTGCTGATTTCCTGGTATTGGAATATGTATATATATATAACTTTCCTAAACAGTAAAAAGAAAACATGATATTCTCACTGGAAATTTAAAATATTTTTACAATTATCGGTTTTGTGCGTGTTAAATTTTGGAGTTACTCTTGGTTGGTCCATATTTCAAAAGCAAATCAGCAAGAACAATTAATTTTTTTTGGAAAACACTTCATTTAATGTCTCAAATGTCCCAAGCTGTAAATACGCTTCAACGTTTCTCAATGAACCAAACACTAATATTTTAATAGCAAAGACGGACTGCTAGAATTTAACAATTTTTTTGCTGCCAACGTTAAAAAGTTGAGATTTCAAAGTAGGCTACACTTATTTTAATAAATCGGTCTCTAAATTTCTGCTTTTAATCTTTACATAAATAAAACAGCTGTTAGGCATATTGAGCTTATATAAATTTAACATTTCGACATACCGTGATGAGCTATATTTTTAAAAACACACCAAAACTATATAATTAAACAGTTTGTTTAACAGGTTGGTTGTCACAGTGTGACAACCTTCACTAATTTTTTTGTGACAACATGTACGGACCTGCCATCTTGAATTCGACTAAACCTAATTGAAAAACTGTACTACCAGCTAAATAAAGACTTGTTTTACAAAAGTGCCAATGTTTTTACGCCTCCAATGACATATCGATGTTGATAATAACTCTACCCTAGTTGCTTCTATCCTTTCACAAAAACAAAAAAATTTTGAATTTTTAGTAAAAATTAGTATTTTAAACTTTATTCAAACTGTGCTTACTCAATCAAAGTCAAACTACACCTGGCAAACAAAGAGGTAAAGACACGTGATTTAACAATAAAGTGATTATTGCACAAGGTTGCGAAATACTCAAAAAATTAAATGTGACAACCAGGACAGAGGACAATCAGACCCGGTCTCCCCTACTCCTTCCAACAGTTTTGGGTGCTTCTTTTTCAAACTTGCAGGTGTGATTGATGGTCTGAGGAGCACTTCTCGCCTTAAAAGATGATCTGTCCCAGCTGTTGTCTTTCGCTTCCTACCAGAACCAATTTTTCGTTTCGGAACAGTACCCTCTGGTAGGCCTTTTCTAACCTTTAACAAGGTGTAAACAGTCTGTCCTGAAACGTTCAAATCAGCCGCAACTTTTGTTACAGGCACGCCCATTTTGATTTTTGTTAAAGCCTGATCCTTTTTAATCTCTGATAACTTCTTTCTTCCCATTTTTCTTTTTAACAAGCAAATGACAACAGCCCAAAATTGCTAAAATTTCGCTTATGAAGTGCTGAATAATGGCAGCCTTACCAACCTTGTGGTTGCACTACAGCGACACCTGTGGTGACTGTTACAACTGGTAAGGAGAATGTCTCCCTACTGACCAGAGATCAATCAGAAATACGAGAGAGAACACAAGAAAAAGGCTACGCGAAGTTACGTGCAACATTTTTTTGCGCAAATGATGTGAACATTTTTTTTGCGCCCACTGTGCAATTAAACTAGAATATATACTCGTACCACAGTTTTATCAGGTTTATGCTTACACTGATTGTACTAATTTAATTTAAAAGCAATAACAATTCAGTAATTAAATCAGTCATACTAGTGTGAGCATAAATTTGAGCCAACTGCTGAAAGTATTATAGTTTAATTCATTGTTGTTTAAAAATTATACTGTTGAATACTATTGACGGACGATGCGGCTAGCTGTGAGGTCCCTCAAGAAGACGAACAATAAAACCTCCAGCGTGGCAAAAAGACTATTGTTCCGTTCCTAAAAATCGCCCAAATTATGTAGATTCACAATCTCATAAAAAATCTCTTTGATTTCGCGTTGGTCCGGCTCAAATAGCCGAAGAAATAACAGTTTTATAAGTAATTTAAATATTTATAGCCGCCTGGTAAGCCGCATCCACATCAAGTGAATCGGGCGGCAACAAAGTCTTTGCGAATTTATTCGTCGAAGCAATGTAGTGACTCCATTTGGCCTTGCGGAAGTTCCATCGCTTAACAGGCATGCTTGGCACTGCCATAGCAAACCTTGGTGGTGTAATAAGCGAAAGCCGATGTTGTGACCTGAGGAACTTCTCAAGGACACGTCTATCAGGTAAGCGACTGTTTGGATCTACGCTGGCGAAAGTTAGATCTGGATTGGTGCCAGTGTTTCAGCGGACGGAATAAAAACTGGCAGTATCCTTGACATTATATAGCAGGGCAAGACAATTAATACTTGCCCAGCCAGCCAAGCACTCACCGTCCAGACTGTTGTCATCATAACCCCAGTCAGCATGACGACAGTTAAAATCGCCAGCGTACAGACAGGAATGAGGAAACACTGGGAGATCCAGGGTTCGCAATCGCGTTGGCGGTGGTTTGTAGACGTTGACTATTCTATAGCCATCAACGTCCACACACAGCCACTCGATCTCCGATGTCGGTGGAGATTGGTCCAAAAGCGTGTATCTCAGTCGCTCGTGGACAAACGTGGCAAGGCCATGCTTCCTGCTTAAAGAAGACTCAGCTAGTTGGTAGTTTGGAAGTACCAACTTCTCTGCATCAGTTCAGTGGGTCTCCTGTAAAAGGATGACGAGTGCCTCAGACTGCATAGCGAGGTGATGAAGAACGTTCATCTTGCTTGCAGTGAGGCCTTCGATATTCAGCTGAAGAATAGTGGGTCTTCGGAACTTGTTGGCAATGTGCCCTGAAAAGGGCAGTTTTATCCTGACATTGCCCCGTCCTGAAAAGAACATTTGCCGATTAGCAGACCCACACTGAACATCGGAATGGGTGGATACCCTTCCGTTTTGGTAGGTTCGGTTTCGGTCTGTCATTTTAAAATCAATGAGCAGACTTACTCACAGCCCAGGCTGCAAGAAAGCACCTACCATCTGGGCCATGAAACAATTAATTGAAAACGAATAACAAAAAAATGGTTTCATCGATTATTAAACATCTCAAGTCTTTGCAAGACAAAATTGAGAAATATTTTCCAACACTGTCCACTGAAAACTAGTAGAAATCCATTTTTACCCCTGGATAGTGGATACCCATGTATTTTGAATCTGAAAGAAGAAGAAGAACTTATTGATATACGTAACGACGGTAACATTAAGCTGTTGCACAGGGAGATGCCTCTAGATGAATTTTGGATTAAAATTCAAAATGAATACCCTAACATTGGAAAAAAGGCATTGGTTATTTTACTTCAATTTTCCACAACGTACCTATGCGAAACCGCATTTTCCGTTTCAACAAACTAAAAACAAGAAAAAGAGAAAGGCTACTTGTTGTGGAGAAAGAAATGCGAGTAGCATTATCGAATGTGCGCCCCAACATTGAGAGAATTTGCGCTAAAAATCAAGCACAAATTTTGCACTGACTTTTAAAATAAATTAAATCATTTTTATGACATTTTTAGTGTTCTGTTTAGCTGTTATTAATCAAAACTGTTTCAATATAGTGTTTTGATGCAAACTTTACTCTTAAAATTGATTTTATTAGAATCGGAAGCTCTTTGGTTCAACCGGCTGCCGCAAAACTTTTTTGGTGGTTAAAGGGTGCCAATAGCCAAAAAAGGTTGAGAACCACTGCTTTAGGCAATAAACATTCAGTTTTTGTTTCTGGTTCAAAACAATCCAAAATTTGAATTAGACTTCTTTTTCGTCTAAAGGCAAAATCATCACCATGGTAATTACATATACAGTATATCTTCTGTATATTTTGCAGACTCTTATAGAAAAACGTTAAAATTGAAATACCGTCGAGTGTTTATTTCAATTCGATCTGAAAATGAAAATATTGCGGGTCGCTTCATCTATTTGTTCTTGTTTAAATCATATCAATAGTTGCCACTTCAAAATAATACATCATTTTGGTAGAGTTAAAAAAAAAAAAAAGCTTTTAATAATCATTTAAAATGTCAAACAATAAATGTTTTTCGATTAGAAACAATAAAATTGAAAGAGATTATAATCAACAGTTGAAAATATGGCACGTCGCGTAGATACAAACTAAAAAAAAGATACACTCAACGCAATGAACATTCTCTGTTTGCCATTCAAAAACGATGCAAAATTTTAAACTAGATTTCTTTTTGTTTTAAATTAAAATCATCATTGTTGTAACTATATCTTTGTATTTTACTAATTTGTCGGACAACCTCGACAAGATTAAACATAGAGATAGAGATACATAGAGATACGTCAAGTGCTTTTTTTTTAATTGCTTGCAAAAAGCAAAATATTGTTGATCGGTTTAAATATCTATTAGTTTGTTTTTTTTTTTAAATCATACGAAGTAATTTCAAATAACTTGGTTGAGTCTGATCAGAAGAATAATGTCCTTAGACAACTTTTCTAAAACTACAAAGATCGTCTTAAATGCGTGTTGAACACAATCAAAACTCAGAAAATAAAAAATAAAAAGTTTGGCAGTTGAGTCTAAACCATGTGAATTACTGACTAGTCGGCAAGAGCGCCGTATTTTAGGCAAAGGCGATCAACACTTTTGTGGTTCGATACCCACTCGATACATTCTCTTGTTTCTTTTGAAAAAAAAGTTTACGGTATTTTCTTTTATTTTAGCCGTCTCAGCAAGTAGCTTAAGTTACTCCCCTAGATAAATACTAAACAATAAAATAAAAGCGCTTAGATGTTGTTTTAAGTATAACATTGTTTTACCGCTATTGTGATGGATAAATATAAATGATGATGTTAATGAAAAAAAATAACCCTTTAATCCATTACGTTACACTTAAATATTTTATTTTTATTAGAAATCCATTTTGGTTTTTGTTTAGTAGATTATTCGATAAGGTTTATTTAATACTTTATTTGATAAGCAACTCAATATCGTGGAAAATCTTTCTGGAATCTGTAGGAGTTTTTTAAATTTTTTTAAAATGAAGTTGCTCTTCAACTCAATATACCGTATTTCTTCGAATAGAATGCGCGCATTCTTTTTTTATCGAGAATTTTGTGCGCATGCTAAACGAGGGCGCACTCTAATCAAGAGCGCATATTATTTTTTATTGCTTCCTTTTTGGTCACCATTTACCTTAAGCAACCGGTGAGTATGTGCTAGATTCACTCATTGTTATTAAAAGGTCCAGCCGTTTTTGTTGATTGAGTTTTTATTATACAAAAAAATTGTAAAAGTGCTTATGTATCAGGCAAGCAGCACTAGTTTCACACAATCCGCTAGGTGTCTTTCTTTATCCACATTGTATTCGAGGGCGCATTCTATTTTTTTTATCGCGAATTTTGTGTGCATTCTAAACGAGGGCGCATTTTAATCGAAGAAATACGGTAGTAGTTTATTTCATTTTCATTTCATTTAAATTTTATTCTTGATCATCAACATAGTAAATTTTACACAGTAAAAAGTAGTCGAGAGTCAAGAAAAGGTAGACGCAGGAAAACGTCAAACGTTAAAGCATGGAAAAAGAAGGCACAGAAATAAGTAAAAAAGACATTACGGAGCATGGCTGCGTTACCAAAAGAACAAAAGAGAAAAGAAAAAATTCAAATTAGAAACAATTTTAATTAAATTCAATATCAATTATAATCAAGTCTAGACATCCGAGCCATATGAAGAGAATATTGTATGGTCATAAGTGTGAGAAACAACAAACTCTGTGACCAAAAGGGTCAAATCCCAAAAAGGGTCAGGCAGGAAAAGAAACCCACCAAAAGAAATCCTACCGCGGGTCAAAAGGGCCATTTCAAATGTATATGTATATGGCCGGCAAAAAACAAATAAAAAAACAATTTAAACTACAAATTTAAATCGCAGTTAAATTTTGAAATTGGAGTGTCGTCTGCAATCATTGCTTGACCGATTGTTAACTGGTTGCTTGTTTTCATTTGGGCTACCTAACAAAACAAGAGACAATAACCAAAACCAAAATAACTTTTTATTAAAAATAATGAATTACTATTTACCATTTAATTTTTAAATTATTATAGCAAATTATATCGCTTAATAATTAAAATAGCTCCGGCATTAATGGAGGAATAATCAATTACTCTGTGTATTTACATGCAAATTTGTGACGATTTTTGCAAAAAAACCCTAACTTTGTTTTTTCTTTTTCAATTGCAAAAAGACCCCAAACTTAGTTTATAGATTAATTTATAATTGCTTTTTATACTGATAGAAATTTGATAAACAAGTCATTCTAACGTTGAAAAAAGTTTACATTAAAAGAAAATCAAGATTGATTCATTTGGCTCCGAGAAGTAGATTAACAACTTAGAGAAATTATTAAAAAAGCCATTTTACAGTTGTAAAAGCTGGCCCTAAAGAGTGCTGTGAATTGGTGCTTACGGTCAGAATTGCCCTAAACTAGAGTGAATATTATTTTTTATTTCCTTGTTTTCCTGTGCAAAATAATTGCATCTAATTTTGAAATCTGTGTCATAAGTATCGCTAGATTATAATCGTGATAAAAGAAAAAACATGAAGAAAAACAGACTATGACGTCATTGTTACAATTTTTAAAAAATTTTCACAATTAAGTGTTGGTAAAACTGAGTTTACAAAGATTTTACGCTACATCATCCAAATTACAAAGCACAATGTCAAGCACTTGTGATGGTGATTACTGTAGGTTCGAATTTTTGCAAATTTTGAGTTTTCAAAAAAAGCTTAGTTTGAATTTTAATTACAATTATTTTCGATTCGCTTTTCGATTCACTCTTACTTCGATCAATCTTGTCTCTCTTCAACGAAATTGACTTCATCAAGTTACTGTCGAGATTGATCGTATACTTCCGGAGCTCTTTCGCTTCTTTTTTCGTCAGAAAGTTTTCGCAGCATGAAAGCAAATTGTATAGCATATCGCGATCATAATCAAGACAAAGCAAAAGGTCAAGCGATTCCACTACTCCTCTTTCTTTTTTCAAGCAAAAACTATAACATAATATTGTGACGTCAATGTTGAGGACGAGTAAATTTAAAAACTTACTTTTAAATTTATGATTTCTAATAAGTTATTCCTAATTTTTTCAATAACTTATCAACTAGTTTCATCATAAAACGGATATCGAATATAGAGCTATAATTTATGCAGTTATACTTTTAATTCCAACGTTTTCGATTGATTATGAAAAATTGAGTTACGATAATATTTATGCTCATAGCAAGAATGCTTCATTTAGTTCCAAACGAAAGGTTTGTTTGAAATTAATTGATGCGAATTACCGAAAGAAATAAACTGAGAAAAAGGGGTAGTAACAGTTTCGACTATTGTGTTTATTACTATCAAACTGAAAAGATATTAATGTGTTGATTTTTAACGGCTTTGGTTTACAGAAGATATTCTATTTAATTTAAAATCTTTAAGATTTTTGCTAACAATGTGTTAGAATCTCGCCTTGAATCGCGAAAATTTTACGAGTTTATCAAATATGAGAATTTTTCGATTTGACCGGTTGGATTTGACTCCAAATACGCTTTTCAGTTTTCTAACACTATCAACTTACGTGTCGTATATTTTAAACAAAGACATCGAGTCATCTAAAGCTTGATTTTCTCTTTTCCCATCCGACCTTTGATCTGCATCTTCAATCACAACCAGAATATAACTCATGCGGAAGGGCCATTGGTCGGTGAGGACAATCCAATAAAGAACCTTCTTTGCAAACGCCTCGCTTTCTAAAATTTATAAGTTTTGAAGACAAATATTTTTGAGCATAAAACTTAACCTCATAGAGCTCACTAAACAAGAAATCTATAAACGTTTGAATGCTCATCTTGTACGAAATTGTTATTGCTCAATCTTTTCATTTTTCAAGAGTCACCTAACTAATTCGTTTTGTTTGTCTTTGTGAATTTGAATAAAAAGATCAACAGAAACTAAAAGGTATAAATGAAGAATATAAGAAAACAAAAGTTTTGTTATAAAAACCTAATGCTTAAAAAAGATAAAAAGAAAGTTAAAGAATTAATTGAAAGTCAAACAATATTTAAGTTTTGTCTCTTCTAGCAATGCATTACAGCAAGACACGAAAGGCATTGTAAATCAAGCATGCTGTTGACCGGATGCTTCGAAATTCAGTCTTCAGAGCCCATTGCATTTCGTCAACTTAATGTATTTCCTAATTACTATTATTAATTTTTAATCGAAAAAACTTTTCTGTGATTTAATAGAAAAAAGTTCTAAACAACCAATTAAAAAAATAAACTAGCTTCTTACCTTCTCTTTCTTGAGGAATTTTAGAATTTCTTTTTTTGATGAAGCACCTGTTTTCCTGCAAAAAAATTAAACAAAAGCAAATAAAACAACAAAATAAGAGCGATAATAAATTTATAAGACATGACCTAATAATTGATCAAACAACTGCTTACAAAACCGACAGTTTATAGAACCGACAATATCAAAACGACAGTTTATTAAAGCTCGGAATGAGAGTTGTAAGTCGGGCGGGGCTTTTCGGGTCGGGTTCGGGCTTAAGTTTGAGAAATATTTTTGGCTTAATTTGGGCCCAGTGCCAAGCTTAGAGATAAACAACCACTTTTTTCATCGCGAAGTAGCTAGCTATTTTGACTTCGTTAACGCAACTCATCTTGTCATTCTCCATTTTAAGTTCCCGATATGATATGCTCTTAGAAATTCAATCAAAAACATATAAGTGTTTTATACCAGAGCTTCTCAAACTTTTTTGTTTGGCATCTCATTTTAAAAAATATATTTTTATTTGAAAAATTGTGAGGATTTTAGAATTAATTTTAAACAAGCTGCTTAAAGATGAGAAACACCAGACTCGAGTTTCACTCTTATTAGAGCTCGTCAGTGATGCTTATGTCACCGCGAATCGAACTACAGGTCTCAGGTTCAATTCGCGGTGAGATAAGCATCACTGACAAGTTCTACTGTAATAAGAGCGAAACTCGAGTCTGATGTTTTTCATCTTTAAGCAGCTTGTTTAAAAATATATTTTTGTGCGAGCCCAACAGGTGTAGGCTAATTTTACACTAATTTTTTCCTATGTAAAACCACGTGTGTGCATAAAATATTATGTAATAACAACAAGAAATGGAAATAGTAACTTAAAACGAATTAACAAAATTAGAAAAATAGACTTTATTTAATAAATGTTATCGAGCACATTTAATAGGATGGAAAAACTACTCCATATTCTTTCACAGCTATCTTATCAACAAAATAATTAATTTAACTTTTTCGCATTCATCTATAAAAATCAATCTTGGCTTTAGATTCAGCAAGTAATCTTTTTTTGCATATGTTCCTTATTGTTCTCTTGATTACGCCACGTGACTCACCTTCTGATCACGCCACCTTACTACTTTATGACGCTGCAATGGTGTAATGACACTTTACCTTTTCTAGTTTTTATTGTCAATAAATATTATTGTAAAAAAACAATTTCAAAAGCACAATAAGCCAATTTGTTTTGCGACTCAAAATTTTTTTACGCGACCCACATTTTGAGAAGCCCTGTTCTAGACCAAATTTAACTTTCGGGCTTTTTCGGGCTTTTTCGGGCTTGTCAAGGGTTTCAAATCAAAGTCAGTTTGAGCCGGGATCGGATTTATATTTTCTGGTTTGAGCCAGGTTCGGGCCTGAACTAGTCGTCCCGTTTACAACTTTGCTTTGCATGGTAGAATATGGCATTACAGTGCCTGTAAATTTCAGCACAATAAATTAATTTTAAATTTAGGGTCTCCATAAGGTAAAGGTTAAATTCCATTACAGTAAACATCACCAAACAGCGTTAGAGTTGGAATTAGAAAAATAATCAGTTTTCACCATTGTAAATTTCAAGATAGATTTAGAGTTAGAACAAGGATTAAAGTCGAGTTGAGTTAAGGCTTTTCATAATGAAAAAATTCTTTGCGGAAATTTTATTAAGTAGCTTAAATGTTAACACAGTTAATTCTGGTTGAAGTTTTTCGCGGTGAAACTTTCATCTGCGAAAAACATAACTAACCCTAGCCCTAAAGCTTTTCGCAGGTGCCTTTTGATTCTAATAAATCTAATATAAAATGAGAACGAGTTGGTTAAATCATAAAAATGTACATATTTAAATCACCTGTTGTTTTCATAAATTGATGTTCAATTTAAATTAGTCGTTTGATGACTTGTCACTGAACCATTCAAGAAAAATAAGCAAATATATAACCAAAGGCCAGCGATAAAGATTTATAGAACACATCAAATAGAAATTAATTTGCTTTGTTTTCGTTTTCCAAATTGATTACAATAAAATTCGCTGGAATTTATTTTAAAAATATATGTTAAAAATCTGACGAATTTTGGATTTTTTAGATGGAAAGCATGTAGTGTTTTCTAAACGCCTGATGTTGTTTCTCCGAAAGAAATTTGATTTTACTATTTCATGTAGTTAATTGTTTTGACATGAAATCTTAATTCAAAATCGTTACACAAATTTATAAAACGAGACAGCAATGTTTTGATATTTTAGTAAGCAATTTGATAAATTGTTTAAACCTTACCTCATTTCCCAGCGTGTACAGAAGAAAAAAACAGAAAAAAACAACATTTTTGCTCAGCGAGCTCAATTTTCAAACTACGCAGTTGCAAAAAACTTTCTCTTACTGCAGGGCAAATTATATATAACCACACAAAGCGTGGATGCAAGGAAAGCAAGCGCCACTGCAAGTTGCAAAAATTTAGAATTTTTTGGTCATTGAACATGTTTTTGTGGCAAAAATTGCATTTATAAAACTGTAATTTTTTTCTCAAATCTATTTTTATAGGTTCTGTTGCTTGATTCCATTGGTGTTCAAGTTTCTTGGTAATTTTTTTGGGAAACCAAAAAGATTTTTGGGTGCACAAGAAAACTTATCTGCCAAAAAATAATTTACGCGAAAACGTCACTTGACCGACAAAAGTAAATTATCCAAAACACCACTTGACCGACACAACAGCTGTTAGTACAGCTGTCACACAAATTGTCGAACAACTAACTGTTTTGGAAAATTTCCGTTGTTGTCGGTCAACCGCCGGTTTAAGGTAATTCCACAAATTTTTTCGGTTAAGTGACGTCGACCCAATTTCTTAAATTTTCGGTTTTTTTTGTATAATCATGCAAAATCATGATTCGGGAAACTGTCGGATAAAATGCAGAAAAAATTATTTTGCCCCTCCTCCCCAATATAAGTTTGGTACGCCTACGCGAATATGACACTACTTCACAATTTTTCCCCATTCTATACGAGTGATAAAGCCAATTTCGACTCCCCTCTTTTAATCAGAACAGTTCTGAAAATAGGCTGATTCCCCAAGCTCATTGGGTTTTTGCTTACTCTTGTAATAGCTACTCGCAGGCTTAGAAGCTACGATTTTCCTAATTGGGAAACTCCGGCATTCGAGTATTAGCTGAGATATTTAGACTTATCCGAGTACCCGCTTTCGCATCAAGTCCATGAGAGAAGTCGTGATGGAAATGACGTTAAAAATGCGCTTGAGATTGCGGGGATTTCCTGAAAGCTGTTTGATCAACATCTCGTCTTCGTAGAACAGATGTCTAAGAAGAGTAAGTCTTAAAAAGCGTTTTTTGTTTATGAGACATTAATGAAAAGTACTCGAATTCTTTTAAAGACGGCAAAATATGATAAGCACTAAAATAGTCACGATTAAAAAAAGCGGAAAAAACAAGTGTTTTTCTGCTCAAGCGCAAAACCACCGGAAGTAAATGTTATTTTGACAAAACTTCTTATAATGTCAAAATGATAACAATTTTGCAATATGTTGTCAAGATTGTAACGTTAAATAAAAATTAGTATTTGATAAAAGTTTTTTTCAAAACAGCCAAATAAATAATTAATGAGTGACCATATAATAAGGTTTTAGCAAGTAGGACCTAGTAGGCCTATTAAACCTTCAGATCTATGTCTTTGTTTTCTTAATTGTAATCAAGAAATCCTTTTTCTTACCTGCAATCAAACAGAAATTGTGAAAAATTAATTGGTATAGTATTAGACTCTGTTGTAGAATGTATATCATCCGCTTCTACTGTGACTAAAAAAAAAAGGTAGCCTATTGACAAAATGACAAAATTGTAAAATCAATTAATGTAGCTCATACTTTAATGTACTGTAAAAACATACGTACTAAGTTTTTCACAAATCATTACGGACAAAAAAAGCCCAGATAAATACCACTAGATTGTATAAACTTTTCTTTATTAAGATTTTTTAGAGATTTATTCAAAAGAAGAAGTGTCGGAAGAAATGCTTTCTAGAGTTGCAGGGTATTTATCTTAAATTTTTTATTAGTAGTCAGATTTTTTTAAATATTTTTTCAGATTGTGCATCTACCGTGATCGTTGCCAGTTTAAACGTGATTTAGTTATCGACGCTTTTGGATTGTTATACTAAGGTTGTTGTTTTAAATTGATCAAGCAATCACAAAAAAATGTAAAATAATACTGATGAAGTTGGTCAAAGAAAAATAACTTAAACGTAGAAGTTGTTTATGGCATAAGATGTGAAACGTCGAATCAAATCATATCTGACATTATGCAAAAATACGGGTTAATGCATAGGCCTATTGCTTTAAAAAACTAATTTGGTGAATCGCATTATATTTCATCTTAATTGCTATCTTTAATCACTTATTTGGATAATTTAGTAAACAAAAGTTTGAGGTTTGCGAAACAAAAACAAACATTGCGTACGTGACACAAAAATTTTATTTCCCATAGTATCCTAGGCTTGCTTGATTTATTCCCTTAAAATTTTTTTTCGTTTTGTTTTTTGTACAGTACTTTCGTTTTGTTCTGTATTTTATTTAATTTTCTAAAATGGATCACAAGTACAAATTTCTATTCGGAAATAAACAAATTAAAACTGAAATAGACGTAGTTTAGATTTAAAGTTCTTGGATAAAAGGTGAAATAGAGAACTTTTACTGAAAAGTATCTATAAATTTAAATTCTAGGAAGATTAGAATCTCTAGAAGTTTTTTTTTGGCACGGTTACATACAATGAGCCTAAGCCTTTTCACCAATGCAAGTCACTAAAACGTATATATCAGATAATTGTATAAAATTGTCTGCAAATTAGATATCCAATTAACTGATTTTGTTTCTATTATAAATTTTTCACGATTAGATAAAATTACCAAGAGCAGCAACGTTAATAGTACAAAGTTGGATTATTCATAACTAAAATCTAACAAGAATTTTCAGCTACGAAAAATTACCTGTCTGATCGCCTGCGTAACTTTTTGTACTACTGCTTGCTGTCGGATTGCGTTTGTTTTTTCGTTCGGCTGAAAAGGTTAAAAACAGTTAATACAGTGTATTAAAAAAAAAAAATTGTGGAAGACTACAATTTTTAATGATGATCTTACCTAATAAAGTAATTTTTATTCAGTTTTTAAGAATTGCTCAATTTCTATTGCGAAGTAGACCTAATCATCAATATAGCTCAAATAAAATCAGTTAAGAAAAGATCTTTTGTTTGATTTGCTATTAAAATGATTTTCTTTTTTATAATAAATTGTATAAAACCAAAAAATTCAATCATAAAAGTAAAAAATAATTTTAACTTTTGTAATAATTACATAATGGTTTAAAATTTATTTTAGTAATAGGAAACTTTCATTTTAGCAATTGAGATGTAGAACGTGAGATTAAAGGTTACAATATTAGTAATAAACTTTTACCATTTTCTTCGGTTCCGATCCACCTTATGGTAAAACTGGACAGATCTCTCATGTTTCCTCATCATCTTACAAAATTGCGCAAAAAAACTATTTTACCGAGTCACACCCCTGAGGCAACTGCGGGCTCAAGATAGGGTGCTCGTGTTAAAACACTAGGAATATTTGCTTTATTTGTGGTCTACAAAAAATCTAAGTACTGCATCCAGTCTATTGTCGCAGCACATACACCTGCCTCATATACAGTTACCTTGAATGACACCTAGCACATTGTTACTGGATACCTGCGTCCCACTTCAACGTATTATTTAGCAGTTCTTAAAGGCATCCAGCCAGTTGCTCTTTGCCGACTAGGAGAGATATTCTCATTAGCTAACGGTGACACTCTTAGCCCTGACTTTATAGTCAATGATCTTTTACACAGATCTCCAAATACCTTTCAATATCTAAGATTTGTGGCTTCTACCAAATGCATTGTTCCACCGGTAGAAGCTGTGTTGCGCATCACGCATGCCGATGATCATGGTAAGCCGTCTGTCCCAAGTGAGAGTTTAAAACTCGAAACGATTTTGGGAAGCGAGCTCGGGTTTGGCGTTTGTGATGCACAATGTCACAGATGGTTGCATAATATCAATATTTAGTGCTATTTGTCTTATAACTTGATATCTTTTAATATCCAGCGCTTGTTTATGCCAGGTACGCGGAAACTACTAAACAACCTCGTCTAATAAAGAATTCACGCTTTCCTGTGGACAAATTATAACTCGAAAATAGAGTACAGTGTTTTTATTTCCACATTCGGAATTACACAACCAATGAAATACGCTGGTGCAGAACTATTCGGATCAAGCAGAATTGCCTGTTGACTGGTGTTGGGCGGTTTCATTCGTCCATGCACAAAAAGGGTTTTGCTTTTCTTATCGAATTGCGTGTGCAGTGCCACTGAAAAAACTAGAGATCAGGTTGCATCAGTGTGCTCAAAACACATAAAGCACAAAATTTGGTGGTAATGGATTACGAAACCCGATGCTGGTTCAATAGCATGGCTCCCAGCATCTGATCGGGACAATAGATTAGTTTGAAATACTAAAGAAAATAACCCTCGGCTCCTGCCCTCTCTCTGTCTGACTCGAAATGAATATCTTTCCTTACGATGACGACGACAACGTTGATACACTGCTGCTTGCGTGAGAATATAAGAATTTGGACACAAGATATTTGTGGCAGCAAAAATATGTTTTTCATGCTTGCTCTTTGATCATGCAGAAAGAGGCAGTTAAACAGATTGTGAAAAGTTTTTCATAAACTAAGCTATTTAACCGTCACAATTATTGAAGAAAATTGTCTTGGCTTTAACAGTAGTATTTTAGCTTAGATTAAGTCTGAATTAAACTACGTTTGTCTGGTCTACTTTTCTGACACGAGTAATTTCAATAGGAAAATTTATTTCCGGTTAGTGCACCTACATGCAGGTAAAAGAGTCACGCAAACTTTTGACCACAAAAAGAAAACAGTTCATGACATATAAATAACATTTTTAAAACATTATTTTATATTCATTAGGTTTCCAACGTTAAACAAAAAATAACTTTGCTAAAAATTAAACAAATTCGAACCTTTGACAGAATTATGATATGTGCTTGTACCGTCAGCTTCATCTATCAGACCAGCAATGTAGCAAAGTTTTGCTTTATCATCCATCTTTTGCATAAATTAAATAGAATGTTATACTCGTTATCCAAATAACATAATACTTTTTTAAAATTTTGAATTATCAAATATTTCTATTGTTTTCAAGCAACACTTATTGTGGAAGAATGAAAAAAGGAGGGTCAGTTATAAAAAAATTTATAGGGATTAAAATTTAAAAAATGTATTCTGTAACTCGCAACTTTTAAATTTACTTTAATTGGAAAATCAATTTTTGCTGTGAATGATAAATTAAACTTTTGAAATAGTTTGGCCAGCGACAATATAAAATTCTTTAATTAAAGCAAATATTAGCAAAAAATTTAAATAAATAAGTAAACAATAATCGGTTAATATTAGTGTTTATGGCAGAAACTGGTTCACAAAATTTTAGGTTTAATGTCCAAACATTTGTTTAAAAACAACCATAATGGCTTACGTGTTGTTCTTAGTTTATAAAAAAAACATATACTTTAGGAAAACACTACTAAAAAAAAATCACCATCTTAAAAATGATAGAGACAAAAATTTAGATTTTTATTTACAACTAGTATATATTAAATTTTTAAAAAATGTAGAAAGCAGTAATACCATTATTTAATAAAGATGAAGTAAAGCTTTATTAGAGTCTATATCTGTAAATTCTGTTTCTGTCATGGGTTACAATTTCACCAGGCTGTGAATTTTGGTTTTCTGAAGATAAAAATTACTATCTTTATAGGTTCTAAAGGAAAATGATTGTGATTAACATACCTCTGGAATGCAAAATGGAACATTAATAATTTTTTTCAAATATTCGTGTCCGTTGACATTTTTGTTTTCATTTGGTGTCATGAAACACTCGTTAGCGATTCTGGAGTCGATCGCGATCAAACAAATGAATGGAGAATTTCGATCACTCAGTAGAATGTTGACAGCTTCCAACACTGATTTAACCTCAATTTTAAAAATTAAATTGGTGATTACAAAATTTTGAGGTTTCACAAGAAATTTTGCTTTGTAATATTTTGAAAAAACTATACAAAACTTGTAAAACAAATATATACGCTAAAAATAATTTTCTAATAAAAAAATTACTTTTGATAAAGGAACTCTATCCAAGTCGTCGATCGTGATTATCACTTTGTACTCGATGTTATAACTCAACTCTACGGTATTGATCAAGTCTGTTAAAGATTGAACCTGAAAAAGAAGTAATAGTGGTTTTTTTCAGTTAACAGAATTAAATTTTCATATCACTGCAAAAAAGTGTATCTTTCTTAATTTCAAACTTTTCACCTCTCGTTTAATCTTATTCATAAGTCCAAGTTGGTTAGCCAAGTTGTTTTCGGTTTTTTGTAATGCTTTGGTTACTTGAATACGATGGGAGTTATTCAAGTCATAAATAAGTTTCAAAATGCCAAAAAAAACAGTGACTGCTCCTGGAAGAATAGCTAAAATATCTTCCGTGGTTGTATTCGATTGTAATTCGTCAGTTTCCTGAAAATACTTGAAAAAGTGGCATAAAAAAAAGTTTATTAACTTTAAATTGGACTACTGTCTTAAAATTAAAAAAATCTCTCTCATTAAATAATTGAAATTATTGTTTAATACAGTGCTAGCAAAGGCTAAAAACATAAAAAAGTTTATTATTTACAGTAAAGCTCAACAGTAAATTATCAATACAAAATGACACTTTAAAACTTTACAAATATATCAAAAGATTAGACTAGTGGTCTTTAAACTTTAAAGCGTTGTGTCTAGATTTTTTTGAAGTTTGCCGAAAGCCGTACACTTTTGTGTCGCTACACCGCGAATATCTTTACGACTAATTTTTTTTGTCGGTAATCTCTTGATATTCATAGTTTTCAAATCTACTTAAACCGTACATTTGGCAGAAGAATAAAAAATGTATTTTTTTCGAATAAAGTTGTCAAAAAATACCTTTAAATTAGTGCTTGTCAACTTTTTCGTAATGCTAATAAGAAAAGGAAAAAGTTATTATTGTATTGAATAAATTGTGATTATTTACTAAAATTTGCTGCATTGTAATTGTAATTAAAAATTTTAAGAAACAAATAAATAATAATTTAAGTAAATTTTTGAACCTTAGTGGTAACCAAAAAAAAGCGGACGAAGCAATTACAAACTACTGAAAAAGGTCCATCAAAAGTCATTGACTTGAATCAAGATTGTTAATTTTTTTAATTATTTTTATTTTTCCGGTCAAAGGATACTTTTAAAAATCTAATTTAAAGTGTATACTTTTCTTAGTGTTTGGTGGCAACGGATTGAATGTTTTCATTTTGATTACGTCTGTTCCGTAGAACCCAATTCAAGAACAAAAACCTGACGTCACTCTAAACTAATTTTAACCCTTTCACTACCATTGGGACAATACGTCCCAAAAATTTTTTTGACTTTACTATTGGGATAAAAACTGATTTAAATTTAAATCTTTGTATCCCAGTGGTATAACTAGGCACTATGCTTCTTGACACGTGATAAAATTTCACGTGATTGCATCATTCTTGGAATTGTTGCCTTTTTCTCTAATGTACTCAAAAATCAGTTTTCATTGTTTAGGCTTGGTGAGTTTAGTTGCTAATATGCAGTGAGTTATTTTATTGTACAATACTCAAGGCAACTGTACCTCAATTGTAATTGATTGGTAGCACTTACGATTCTATATTTTTTACTTATTAGTTTTATTTTATATAATTGGGACATATTGTCCCAATAGTATTTCATAGTGGGACGATATGTCCCAATGGTATTTTTTGCCACAAAATGAATAAGCTTTTCTTTTTCATTTTTTAGATGGCTAGACAAATAGAGCTAAGTAAAGCTAGTAATTTTGTATTTGAGAGCAGCAGTGATGATGATGATACGTGCTCAGATATTGATACGTGCTCAGAGTCATTGTATTCACCCGATAGCGAGGACTGCAGCAAAACAAGTTCAAGTGGAGGTGAGGATACTTCGTCGGAAAGTGATGATGATGCGGCACCTAATTCTATTATCTGGCATCAACCTACAGCTTCTTTTATGCCCAAGTTTCCCACTTATGATTACATCCCATGCAAACCTACAGTTGAATTGCCATCTACACTACACGAAATTGACTCCTTCAAAGTTTTCTTTCCAAAACGTTTGTGTATATTCATTGCACAGTGTACAAACGAAAGAATCTACTTGCATACAAAAAAAATACTATGATTCCCCATACCGACGAAGGTGAAGTGATGATTCTTTTAGGGGTCATGTTTTTAATGTGTTATAACCGAGTCCCTAATTTTAGTGATTACTGGTCCAACAATTCTTCGTTAGGAAACCAATTTATCAAAAATGAATCTCAAGAAATAGATTCCAGTTCCTGATGTCCAAGTTGTACTGCAACCATCCTGAAAAGCCTGACAGTGCAGCAAAGCTGTATTATGTAGAAGAACTTGTAAATTGCATGAAGCAGAATTTTTCAAATTCGATGAGTGAAAGCTCTCATTAGAGCATTGATGAGTCGATGGTCAAATTCAAAGGGCGTTCAGTACCAAAACCATACTTACCATTGAAACCAATAAAAAGGGGAATCAAAGTGTGGCAAAAATGTGATGCAAAAACTGGGTATATTTTTGACCTAAATGTATACTAGGGAAAAATTGAAAATGAAGAATTTTCTGAAGGAACTCTTGGAGAGAGGGTTGTAAATAAATTATGTTCAACGATAAAAATTTCTAATGTGGTGATGTCTTTCGACAGATTTTTCACTAGTATCAACCTGATTCACACCTTGCCATTTTCAGCTGTAGGCACAGTGATAAAGTCATGAAAAGCAGGAAACAAAAGGATGGAACAAGAAAGCAGTTTCAATGCCCCAACGCAATTGCTTTGTACAACGAAATTATGGGAGGGGTTGATCTTTCCGATCAAAAGGTCAATGTTTATGATTTCAACAGAAAATCCACGAAATGGTGGAAGAAAGTTTTCTATAAAATAAAAATGTCTGCTGCAATCAATGCCCACATTCTCCACCAAGCTAAAACCAAAAGAAAAACTTTGTTACTAAAGTATTTGGTGAACTTGGCGGAGCAGCTTGTTCTGACCGGGCGTAAAACTGCTCGCGTGAAACGCAAAACCAATAGTATTGCTGGACCACGCTCCAAACGAGCAAAGGCATTTTTCAATGTAGGAGAACACCTGCCGGTTGAAAGCCAAGGAAGACGACGATGCGCTAGATGTGCGCAAACGAAGACTGACAGGCGTACAAAGTTTATATGTGCGGCTTGTCAGGTCCCGCTGTGCCAATCATGCTTTACACCCTATCATAATTGAACTGATTTACGAAGTTTACCAATATGACTGAACTCATTGACTATGTTTCTTGTTTCGATTTGGAGTAGTTCGACTCTTTTTTTCTGTTTTTCGTTATATATGTTGTTGAATGCCATTGGGAAATATAATCCCAATATTTGTATGTCAAATACCATTGGGACATATAATCCCAATAAAAAATATTATTGGGATTATATGTCCCAAAATATTTTGCCCCACAAATTTCGTTTTAGACGTTATAAAAGATAAAATCAACTTTTTTTTACTTGTCTGTCTGTTTTGCAAGGGACTAAGATGAAATAAACCCAATTTCTCAAAAAAAAAAACTTTTGGTAGTGAAAGGGTTAAGAAAATCTGTACAACGTTTATAAACCTTCAATCAATCTCCAACGGATCCCGATTGAAAAACTCTAGTTCACGCTCAAAATTTCGTGAAATAAATTTTCAATGATTACTGGTTGTTGTTTTTTTAATAAATAATAATCTTTTGATCAGTTTGTTATCTGCAATTTAAAGCTTGCTCAGTTAAGTATTCACTTAGGCTTCTAACAAGAAAATTTTTTTACTGTTTTAAGCAAAAAAGCAGCATGTATTTTTTTTCACTTACCGATTTTGAAGAGTTGTTCATAGAATTACGAACTAATGCATAAGTAAAAAATGTTATTAACGCGCAAATAACAAGTATCGTTGCGAGCAATAATAGTATAAAGTTCAGCCTTAAACAGCTTCCAAAATGTTTAAAAAAGTTCCAGATCTTTTTACAATTTTTTTTTGCCTCTGTTAAAGAATCCGGGATTTCAAGAAAAGAGACGTTTATGTCGTCGTAATTTTGCCACTCTTCGTATATTTCTTGAGCTTTTGTCGTGTCAAGAAACTCCACAACCCAGTAATTTTTCTTGAAATTGTTATCAATAGCAATATCATATTTCTCATTGTCAATCCACTGTGCCAGCTCTTTGTGTGTCGAGATTCCGTGTTTTTCAAAACTTCTTTTTACGTCCTCCGATGACCAACAACTGCTTTCGTTTTTCTTAAACTCTACAAGTAAATACTTTGCTTTGAAGTGGCGTTTGAAAAGCGGTTTTTCAATCAAGTCCAACGATAGCGATCGAAAGACTCGCGTAGTGAAAACACCGAACTCTTGTTCGACTTTCTCAGCTAAAGCTGTGATGATTCCCGCCCACAAGGTGTCGCACCTCGCGTACTGCCAAGCGTTGTAGTTGACGTAAATAAACCTGAAAAACATGTTTGATCAATTTTTAGCATGAAGTATAAACCAATTACATTCAAAAATAATTTTTTCGGCAAACCAAAAGCATCTTTAAACTTATAAGCAAAAGATAAACAGTAAGAAGTTATAAATTAAGCAACCGCAACTAATTTTCAAACTTATTTTAATAAGTGTGCAGCAAAACGAGTAACTTTTACATAGAATCAGAGGCTGCAAAAGTTATTAATTATGGTTTTTTTTAATTTTTGTTAAAAATTTTTATTCAGTAAAAACAACTGCTTGAAAATTGATTTTGATAATGATAAAAAGTTCTAATTTGCTGATAACTACAAACGACTTAGTCTCAGTTAATCTTCTACTTTTTTTAATGCTGTTCTTTCCTGAAAAAGATGCTTTATATAAGTAACTTTTTGTGATCTTTAAATTTTTAAATTACCACCATATCAGTTAATGAACAGCTAAAAACAACCAAACAAAAATTTAGTCGAAAAGCAACATTGTTATATTCAAAAGTAAAGGGTGTATCATCTCAATATGTAACTTTATAATAACTTATTTTGTAATAACTGTTAAAAATTTGAAAACCTAGCTTACATTTTTTTGAAAAGTATTGATGTTAAATTTACGCAGCAAAAATTTTATCACGAAAATCTAAGAAATAAATGGTTTATTAAACTTTTGACAATTGTTTAATACACAAACTCGCAGTTACGCGGGACACATTGAAAATTTATTCCATTTCATGTAATACTTAGATAAGCATACAGCGAATGATGGTAGTCAAGGCCTCAGTTATCCTAGTTTTCAGATCATTCACTGATTTGTTTTTATTTTTATCAAATCTATTTTTATCAAATTCCTAAACACAAAACGGTTTTTTCCTTTTTAGTAAAAATTATTTAAGTCAATTAAGAAATAAATCACTGCTGATGATATTTTAACACTAGAAGGACCAAACGCGTCAATTGACGCACGCGCTTTTTTTTGAAATTTGTATGCGTTTCTCGCTATTATTGTAAGGCTTTTCTAAAAGGCAGACTGTACACATTTAAAAAGTTATAACATTTCCAAGTATCTAGGTCAACGAAACGAGCATGCTTTCAAAGCTTTATCATGGACGGGAAAAGTATCGTTTGCTGCTACACTTTCTACCTATTGGGCTTTGACACACTATACAGACGTTAGTTTTTCTATTTCTGCACCATTTACAAGAACACGTGCGGCGGTCTTTTCGAGCAGGCTGTCACACTCTCTTTTTTCAGTTTTCGTGTAGCAGAAGAGCCTGTACTGGATCTCTTTGGTCTTTAAAAAATCAATGACTCCGTCTCACTATTTAGGCTACCAGTGAGTTCTTCGCATACTTTTTGTATGTACGCTCCATGGCTAAAGTTGCTCTTGCACACAGCTTTGTAGATAACCCAACGGTTTATTAGAGCCATGTCAATGATATTATAAAAGATTTGTACTGGCCATCTTCTGCTAGCAGCTTTCACTGAATACAGCCTGGATATCTGATCCAAAACATCCACACCAACCCTCCTCTGTTTATGAAAGAGCACGGTTTCTGGCTTACGCTTCGGATTATTGTGCTCTGAAATAACAACTTTTTATGTAGGGTGCTCAGAATGTTTAAAGACTTTGGCTGTTTGCACTGATAAGAAGTGATAATTACTGTAGTGTCTCCTGTGGAGTATACAGCCATGGTGCTATGCAACATACGCTTCTTCTTCAACAAATCTGGAATTTTCCTTCGGTTTGCTCGAATTGTCGCCACCAAACTGCACTGCCGTTTTGCGAGTCTAAATAAAAGGTCCAAGGAAGTAAAGTAATTGTCACACATGACGTTAAAACCTTGGCTGAATAAAGGAACCATTAGCTTTATTACCACATCCGTTGGCACCTGGCATCTCCATTTCTCGTCCAGTCCTTCCCAAGATAAGAAAATTTGTTATATAGATACTTGCTTTCTACATCGTAAGCCATCCAAAACTTTATGCCGAACTTATCTGGCTTGTTCGGCATATACTGAATAAACTTATACCTGGCCGTGCAAGAAAGAAGTTGCTCATCGAAGGTTATATTCACGTTGGGATGGTAGGCCTTCTGAAAATTCTTTAAAAACGGATTCCACAGCAATTATGCCAAGCAAAACTTTTTCTTCCAAATTCCTCCTCATTTCAGCTTTTAAAAGCAAAACTTCCAAATTCCTTCTCCTTTCAGTTTTCAAATCAAACCTGAGAAACTTGATGATTTTTAAGAATCTTCAACGTGGCATAGTAGCGTTGAACAAAGGGCATATCCAAGATTTATCCCATATACTTTTTATAGGCAAAGTCCTTCCACCAATTGCGCCACGTGCCACAATAAGTCCCATAAGTTTGTCCAGTTCATCTAACTTAACCGTCCAGCTGTTATTTCCAGTGACACGATGGGTTTCCGAAGTAGTGCACTTCAGAATATTCTTCAGCGTGGGCTCATTAAAAAAGATGCGGAAGGAAGAAAGAAGAATGCCGCGTATGATGCTGGATGTGAAATATGATGTAGGTCTTGCACGGATTCTAACAATAATATGCTGCTGTATTCGTGCAGTAGTGACTTGGGAGGGAACTGAGCGCCACCAGTGGGATCTGTCTTTGCTCAAAAGGATTTGTTAATTGTTATCACTGCTGCTTCGAGCACGCTTCATCATATGTGTTGATTGGTGCTTCCTGGTTTGTATATTCATCATCTGAATCAGAAGAATTCTCCTTATTTTGAATATCCACAATCACATTGTTGAGTTCATCAGATTTGGAATCTGAGTACTCACCATCAGAAGACTCTTAAGCAATAATTTGCAACAATGGCAACGCTTGATCAGCAGCAAACCTTTGAGACATTTTACACTCAAAGAAAATACTGTATCAGTAATTTATTTGGCTTCTGACTTGTAAAAACACAACTCATCGTTAGACACTATGCAAAATGCTCGTTGCACAAACTATTTCAAACTTGCTGCTCCTATGGTGCTAAGAACAAACATATTATTGTCAGGAACAACCTATTTAGAGCTTCCATGACTGAGATATAGCTTGGTCAAGGTAATAACCATGCCCCTCAAATACAGCTTATCCTCTTTTGCAATTTAATGCTTACAATAATAACTTCTATGGCAGCAATATTCAAAACACTACCCTAAGCTATACCTGATTTTCTTGTAGTTAACGCAAAACAGAAAACTACTACGTATTGTCCGCCAGGCCCTCACCCAGCCATACCCCGTAAATTTCTCATAACACAAAATAGCTTAGCTGGTGACGCCGAGAATCACCAGAAAAAGAGTGACAACGAATTGAAAATACTTCTTCATAGATCAGAACTGTAGCAGCACAACGAGCGATTGATAAAACTAACTTGATAGGGAATAAATAAACTTAAAATACAATTATTACGTCATAGTAAGGTATGCTGTCTACGTTCTTTGATGCCATAAAAAAACTGCTTTAGAAAAAGACAGTATAATGATATCTACCAAGAAACTGTTGGTAAACAGGTTGGTATGGTTCATTTCGACGTGTTTATGAGTCTTGCGTCAATTGACGCGGTTGGTCCTTCTAGGTATAATTTTATTTTTTCCCTAATTTTTGCCCCCCAGGTCACGAAATTTGGTCTGAGAGTGTCCACCTATAAAAAAATAAAAGTCAAAAAGTACGAAGCGATAATACTTTAGAAAGCGCGATTTATCGCTATGCAAAAATTTAAATGCGTCAATTGATGCGCTTGGTCCTTCTAGTGTTAAGTAAGCTAAAAGCTTGATGGTGACGTACAATCACGTGCTATGGCCGCCGCAGCAAAAAACGTGAAAAAATTACTTTTTCAACGAAAACAGTTTTATCGTGCTACTTTTGTCCAGTCCAAGATTCAAGATTTTGAAAAGTGACACGTTAAAACTAATGCGTAATATTCTAAGTTCAACCGTTGTTCCAAAAAGTTGCCCTTCTAATTAAAAGAAAAATTAATTAGTATCATGAACAAAAAGATAATTATAATACAGCAGTTGGTCAATCGAGCATGACAAGAAACCGTACAACATAAAAAGCAGGAAAAAAACAAGATCGATGTTTCAGTGGTGGAAAAATCAGCATAAAAATTCTCAAATTGATGTGTACTTTTTAGCAGGAAACTTACTTATTTAAAACAACTGTAATTGCTATTCTGACATGTAACTATAGCTGCAACTCCATTTTTCCTAAGTAATTGTAATTCAGATAATTCGACAAATTACTTGTGTACATCTGCTTATAAATGATGTTTTAAAAAATCATGGTTAAAGCAAATAAAGATGGGCTTTATTCCAGAATTTGCACAACATTAAGGTTTCTATAAAAAATCATCTTTTTGTTTTAATAGCATCGTTATTGAAATAATTGTTACGAATAAACAAGTTGTGCAACATCTGCATACTAAGCGTAAAAAGTTGGGTCTTGGGAGATGCAAACCCCACAGAAAAAATTCAGTGATTTAAACGCTTCTAGGTATATTCTACTTCAGTTAATTCCACCCGGTATGTTCCACCTTGGTATGTTCCACCCCGGTATGTTCCACCCCGGTATGTTCCACCCCGGTATGTTCCACCTTGATTGATACCATTCCAGTCCATTGCAGTCTCGTACATTTTAAAGTTCAATCGAAAACTGTGGAGTTTCTCTTCGTCGACAAAAACACTAATTCCAAACCAAACCCTAACCTAACCCTTATACCTGGTGAAATTTACAGAGGTGGAATACACCGGTCACCGATTTAAACATGTCTCTTGTTTTGTTACGATTCTTAATTAGAACTGTGATTGACGCATGCCACGCCGATGTCATGCAAATTCGATTGCAAAACAAGACTTTTGGTTTCTTCTCAGCAGAAAGTGTTATAAGTGCAGAAATAAAAAGTTTTAAAAGTGTTTTTCTAAAAGACTGCCAAGATTTATATGGTTTAACTGAAAAAATTAATTTGTTGCTAATTGAATGAAATGCAGTTGCAACACTTTTAAGAAAAAATAATGGCTTCCAGAAAATTTTTGATTCTCCTAAATAAAAACTCTCATTTCAGTCAAGCAACCGTTTAAATAATAAGATTTGTCAAAATCATTCTAAATATTTTTCATTTTTTGCTTTTTTTGTCATTTGCATATTTCAGAGTCAGCAATTATGCCAGTTTTTTGGAAGTATTCAATAAAAATTTAAAATGCAAACAATAGATTTGCTCTATAGTTAATCGCTTTTTCGGTGATCTAGATAACCGGTCCACCAAACTTAATTGCTGTATATTATATATATATAATCGAACTTTTGTTCAGTAGCATACCTGCGAGAGTTTTTATTTCCTTTGACATTATCTTCTTTTACTTCTCTGAGAGTTTCTTGTGATTTTTTTTCGTGTACAAGCGAATATCGAGTGGGAACGGTCGAGCTGATGTAAGGAAATTTTTTTTCTCGAATCGGAAGTTTTGTAAAAAGTGCATAAATTATTATTTTTGAAAAACGGTACCAAGATTTTCTTTTTTTGCATGTGCTGCCTTCATCTTTTGCAAAACAAGCTTTTAACAAAAATAATACAAAAATCGGTATAATAATTTCAATGCTCTTCCATGTGTTTAATTTAATTGTCGTTATTACCGCTCCCAAAAGTACAATTGTAAAAATTAATAAAATTGTCATGGTGCTCGTGCAAGATTTTAGGTTATTTTTGTTGTTGTTTTTTGGTTGTCTTTGCTTTTGCATTAAAATACCTGCAAAGAAATATCTTTTTAATAAAAAAAATCTCAATTGCAAGCTTTTGAAGCTGATGATTAGACAGTTAAATGCAAAAATTGTTTTCAAAATGCATAAAATTGTATAACTAATTGTTTTGATTTCTATACGTCTAGCAAATGAAATTAAAAATTAAAAAATTAATTATACTATAGTATCAAAATTTCTGTAAATACTAATGAAACATGAAGTTCATCAAGATAGAGAACCATTTCAAAAACTATTTGAATTTTGTTAGTTCGATAGTATTTACTTAAATAGAGAGTTAAATAAAGTATTATTGTTCATAGCAGGGATGTCCAACCTGCGGCCCACTTGTTTTGATGCTGCACTGCCTATTCCAAGTTTTTAAATATAATTTTAAAACTGTATCGAAGCCTATTCCCAAAATGAGTTCTGCGAGTTTGCTTTGTACAAATTTGAGACGTAAATCGACAAATCAGAGTCTGATTCAGACTGAAGACCTTTTGGTGGCCCGCCAACCATAACGAAACAAGGTTGAATATCCCTCGTTTATGGTTTACTCCAAAGTTTAAACAAAAGTTTTATTTAAATTTCATTGTCTGTTTAGTAAAATTTGAAAACTTGATCATTTTTAAGCATAGAAATAAAATGGTCATAAAAAGTTGTTAAATTAAAGAAAATATTTGAAAAAACATTTGTTAAAAAAAGCCACTCTTTTTGCTTATCAAAAAAAAAAATTAATTCAAAAGGTTTTAATACAAGTTGTTCAGATGGAGAAAAAATAATCTAACTTAACCGGAGAGCAAAAAGAAAATACAAAATCCGCTAAAAATCTTCATTAAAAATATAATTATTTCAAAATGATAAACATTAATTCATTTATTTATGTTTTCCTCTCTTTCTATTATTAAAACAAGAACTCAAATAAAACAAACATATTTAATAAAGAAGAAAAAAAGAAAGAAGTGGTATACTGTATATTCAAACGTTAAAATTTCCAAAAAGTAATTAAAAACATGCGAAAACAATGCAATATTTTGCCATCTCCGGCAATATCTTGGCACCAAAATAAATAATTAAAAAAATTTATAACAGAAGGGCATTAAACTGGTATTCTTTTGTACTTACATAACATTGCTCATAAAATAGTTCTCAGTTTTATAATATTTGATGACTTAAGATATAGAGCAGTGGTGGCGAATTTTTTAAACTTTATACGCCACTAATGCATAATTTTTTATTTGGCGAACAATTACGAATTTAGAAACAAAACGGAAAAAGATCTTTCTTTTTAAAATTACGTCGAGTATAACGGTTTATGAATATAACTCGAAGGTGTTTTGATTCAGATAGATTTGAGTTCTTTAACTAGTATAACAGTTATAACTTTCTTTTTCTTCTGTAAACTATCAAAATTTTTCCTGATTACCGGTTGACTGTTACAATCACTGGTTGGGGACCACTGATTTAAGAAAATTATTGAACCTTATAAGGAAATAGCCTTTTAAAGTAAATCGAACGTTAACAAAGTTAGATTGATTAAAAAAGAGTAGTAATATTTACTTTCACGGAAGCCCAGCTTATACAAAAAAATTTTCCTCAAAATTAAAATTTATTTTTAAAAGTTTGACGAAAGAAAATAAAAATTGTATTATCAAACGTCCTTAAAAGGTTTGATAAAAAAACACTTAATTATATTAAATATATCTGTCTTAAAATGTCCAGTTTCCGAAACAAAACCCAGAGTGAGTAGCTGTGTTCCCTAAAAATTTTTCTTTTTCTTCTTCTTTCCGCCTTCCCTTCAGTTAGGGGTGGCCACAGCGTATCATTATTCTCCAAACCTTTCTGTCTTCAACATCCGTCTCCTTTGCACCAACTTCCCCCCTTTCTTCTTTCACTATTTCTAAAAATCTTCTCTTTGGTCTCCCTCTTTTTCTCTTTCCCGGTAACTCCATTTCCATCATCTTTCTTCCTACATACTCTTGGTCTCTCCTCATGACATTCCATACCACCTCAGCCTGCCCTCGCTTATCTTCATTCGGAACCGTTTTACCTTTACGGTACTCCTGATGTACTCGTTTCTAATCTTGTCTTTTCTCGTCGCTCCCATAGCAAACCTCAACATTTTCATCTCTGCGACGTCCATATCTTCCACTTGTTTCTTTGTGACTGCCACCGTCTCAAGTCCATGCACCATTGCTGGTCTTACCATTGAATTGTACACTTTTCATTTTACTCTGGCTGGTAACCTCCTGTCGCAGATTACTCCCGATACTTTTCTCCATCGGTTCCAGCCTGCTACACTCTCTTCTTTACCTCCCTCTCACAACCACCACTTTCTTGCACCGTTGATCCCAAATACTTAAATTTTTTTACTCTTGGCACTTTGTATCCTCCATCTTCACTGTTTCGTCGTCATTTCCTCCATTTATAGACAGATATTCGGTCTTTGACCTACTTACTTGTATCCCTCTTCTTTCCAATGCATACCTCCAGGATTCTAATCTCTGCCCACTTCTTTCCTGGTCTCTTCGCAAATCACAATATCATCAACAAACAGCATCGTCCATGGTGGTTCTCTCCTTACTTCATCCGTTAGCCTGTCTATTATTACTGCAAACAAGAACGGACTTAACGCTGATCTCTGGTCAGTCTAACCTTAACCTTGAAACTTTCTATAGTTCCTACTGCCCACCTTACCACTGTTTCGCTTTCCTCATACATATCCTGTACTACTTGCACATACTTTTCTACTATTTCGAATTTTCTCATACAGTACCACAGTTCTTCCCGTGGAACCCTGTCGTAAGCTTTCTCTAGGTCTACGAATACACAATAAAGCTCTCTTTGACCTTCCCTGTATTTTTCATCAACATTCTTAAAGCAAACATGGCATCGGTGTTTCCCTTTCCTGGCATAAATCCATATTGCTGTTTGCTGATCTCCACTCTATCCTTTAAACTGGCTTCAATAATTCTTTCCCATACTTTCATTGTGTGGTTCATTAGCTTTATTCCTCTGTAGTTTCCACAGCACTGTGCGTCCCTTTCGTTTTCATAGATTGGGATAAGCACACTCCTTCTCAATTCTTCTGGCATCCGTTCACCCATTAATAGTCTGTTGAACAGTCTGATCAAAAACTTTATCCCCATCTTTCCCAAGCACTTTCAAACTTCTACTGGCAACTCATCTGGCCCAGCCGCTTTACCTTTTTTTATCCTTCTTAGTGCGTTTTTTACTTCTTTTCTACTGACATAATTTACCTCTTCGTTAACCACTTCTGCTTCCTCTGTCCTATGGTCTCTGTTATTTTCCTCGTTCATAAGTTTCTCAAAGTACTCTTTCCATCTCTTTAACACTGCCTCCGAAGTTACCATAACATTACCGTTTTCATACTTTATAACTCTCACGTGCTGTACATCTTTTCCTGATCTGTCTCTCTGCCTAGCCAATCTGTACAACTCTTTTCACCTTCTTTTGTTTCCAATCTAGCCTAAAAATTGTCATACGCACGTCCCTTTGCTATTGCAACTGCCTTCTTTGCCTTATTCTTCTTTTCTTTGTATACCTTTTTAGTATTTTCATCTCTTATTTTGTCCCATGCTTTCTTTGCCTCTTTCTGTTTTTTTATGCTCCCCTGAACTTTCCCATTCCACCACCATGTCTCCCTGTCTCCATTTCGTTTCCCAAATGTCACTCCCAGTACAGTTTCAGCTGTTTTTCTTAGCATTTCTGATGTTTTGTCCCACTCATCAGGTAACCCGTCCTTTCCTCCCAGAATCCTGGTCACCTCTTGTCTAAACGCTTTTTGACAGCTTGTCTCTTTCAGTTTCCACCATTGTATTTTTAGCTTTACTTTCTCTGCTTTTTTCTTTTTCACCATAAGAGCCATTTTGCATACCACCATACGGGGCTGCTTTGCAACACACTCATTCAATATTACCTTACAATTGCACATTTCCTTCAAGTTCCTCCTTCTGTACATCACAACTTTCGTATTTTTTCCTCCACTTCTATACGTCACCCTGCGTTCATGTTTCTTCTTGAAATAAGTATTGACAATCGCCAAATCCATCCATTTTCCAAAATCTACAACCATTGATCCTTCCTTATTTTTGGTTCCAGCACCGTACCCCCATATTATTTCCTCATCCCCTATGTTTCCTTCGCCCACATGTCCATTAAGATCTGCATCACAAACTATTTTTTATTTTTTTGAGATACTTTCTATCAATCCATCCAGGTCTTCCCAAAACTCATTTTTTTCCTCCATGCTGTTATTAACCTGTGGAGCATATGCACTTACTATATTTAGAAAATGGACCCTTTTACCTCTAGCTTCATGACCATTAGTCTGTCTGACACCCTCTTCACCTCCAGGACACTTTCAACCAGATCCTCCCTCACCACTATCCTTATCCCATTTTTTCTTCCATCAGCTCCATTGTAAAATAGTTTGCATCCACCTCCAATGTTTCTTGCTTTACTCCCTTTCGATTTGTTTTCTGTAGACACAATATGTCTACATTCCTTCGCTCCATCATATCTGCCAGCTCTCTTTCCCTTCCAGTCATTGTTCCAATATTTGAGGTACCTACCCATATGAGTGAGCGTCTTCCTTTCCACATTTTTCGCTGCTTCTTCATTTGCCTTCCTCCTCTCTCTCTCCTCTTATTTTCACTATGTTTAGCAGTAGCATAATTTCCACAGATACCCTGCTTTGCGACACCTGAGGCGGTCGTTAGTACCGATCCGATATGAATTGATAATGATTACGCATTTGTCTGTTTTGGCAAAAAAGTTTTGCGCCGCATGCCCTTCCTGCCGCAACTCTCCCTATTTATCCGGGCTTTGGACCGGCATCAAGAGACAGAGAAATGTGCCTCCGATGGCTGGGTTGTGTTCCCTAAAAATTAAAAACCCGAAAAGATAGTCAGGCTTATGTTGAGCTCGAGTTTGTTTTGCTTGAAGTACAATGCCGCAGATGGAACTATAAGTTTATTCTACCAACTACTACAGCGAAAAAAATTGTATAAAAAAATTTTTTTTCGCTGTAGAAGGCAAGTTATTTTTTTAGATTGTAAACCTTTTAAAGCAAGACAAAAAACAAACAAACTATACTTTGAACGTGTTTGAGAAGAAACGATTTTCCAGTTCCCCATTTGGCAAACACTCCAATTGTAACAGGAGTTTTGATTCTTTCTATTTGTTGAGCGAGCGCTTCAGCATAAACTACACGACCAAGATGATCCACATCCACTCCGTTATCATTAAGAACATCTCCTGTGTTGCATGAAATTACTTTTTAGCTTTGTTGCACTTTATTTCATTAATTTTGTTGTTTATAAGAATTATGTTGGTAGCGCAATCGCGTAGTTAAAGTTTATTCATTAACTCAAAATTTTAAAAACTTTCCTGCAGCGTCAAAGTCAGCCGACTGCAGATTTTAATGATTTGTTGGAAAATCGGTAAATAAAGAGAAAATTTACAAAACAGCCAAATTCTTACCTTTTGGATCAACCGATTTAATGAATTTCCTTCTTATCGAAGGTTGTTGGTCTTTTGCAATCGGAATTAGAATATCTTCCATTGAAAATCTTCAGTTTCCTCAGCTACAGTTTAAGGTTTTGCAGTTTGTACAGCAAAAATTGACACAGCTAGTTTAAATCTCAACAATTGTCACCAAATAAATAGAATACCCTATAAGATGTATTAAACATTTTGAAAGATATTTCTAATTATAACTTTGAAAATTAAAAACATCGTTAAAACAAAATTATTTTTTATAAATAAAAATATCTCTAATCATTGGTTTTACTTTTTTTAAATGTTTAATTTTTTGAAAATTCACTCATCTTCTTTTGTTTTTGTGCTATATGGTTTAAACCAAGGGTCCCAAATTTAAATTTGTCCAGGAGCCAAACACAATTAAACAAAAAGTTCATTAGAAATACAATAGCAAAAATAAATAGTGATTGAATGTAATTGGCAAATTTTTTCTTCGTTAGCATCTGAATGTGTAACCTGCAAGCAACTACTGTATAAAATACTGTACTGTATATTAAAAGACAAGCTTATGTTTTCAAACAGTTTCTTTTGATTATTACAAAAAAGGGCTTGTCTTTAATAAATATTTTTTATAAATAAACCTTTTGCAAAAGGCAGTGACGATTCGGTTATTGTTTCGCTTCGAGCAAAACTCGTTCAAATAATTACTATTAACAAGGAATTTTTTTACTTGAGTAATGCTAATTTCCATTGCTTTAATTTTCTTTTTTAATGTTTCCCATTCTGCACTCATCAAATTTATTTCCATGCATTGCTCAGCAGTGCCGACGGATGTTGTACGATTTCATAACAGCAATGTTTTTCTGACAATTAAGTGTGAATAAGAATAATATTTTTCTGACAAATAAGGCAATGAATAATATCGACAACCGCTCTTAAAGAATACAAATCTTCTCTTTTTTAAAAAAAAACACTTTCTTCGAAATACATTTTATAAAACATTATTTGTTAAAATATAGCTTTTCCTCTGTAAAAAATCTAGTAAATAAATTTTACTGCAGTCATAAAGTCTTCTTTCGGTTGCAGTGTAAGAAATATGCTTCACTGGCGGCAAAAAGTGTTCTTATGGGTTGCGTGTTGAGGCCCTTGATTTAAACAGTTTAGTTCATCATATTTTGTCTAAAAAAAAAAAAAAATTTTCAAATGCCATTATTTCTGCCTTGACTATTAAATATATTATAAAGCTGGCAACATTACAACTATTTTAAGCAAAAATGTGTTCGTTTTATGGTAAAAAAGTAAAATAAGTTTTGAATTTTTTATTGTTGTTCCTTTTAACTTTGGTAACTTTTATTCAAATGAGATAACCTTTCTTTTTTATTATACAGGGTGACCAAAAAGTCTTGAACACTTTTCAAAATTTTATTGCTAAATAACTAAAATAGATAAAATCATACAGTTTTTTGTACAGTACTGTAAAGTTTGTTTATTAAAGTTTTATATTTAAAAATTTCTAGCAGTTTAGTAATAGCTATATTTCAAGAATTTAATTTTTTGCTGTAATGGTCGATACAGCAAAAATGAACAGATCAATAGTCTGCTTGTGCATTAAACCACACCAAACATTGATTTTGGGACTGTCTCTTTCTTTTTCTACAACCTCGTAAGGATTTTCTGATCCTCATATTCAAATGTTATGCTTATTGACTTTCTCGGATACATAAAAAGTTGCTTTGTCGGAAAAAATCACACTGTTGAGGTAGTTATTGTCATCATTAATGCGCTGAAGAATTTCTTCAGCAAAAGCTGCTCGGCGAGGGTGATCATCCGGCTTAAGAGCTTGAAAAATTTGTAACTTGTAAGCGTGGAGCCCAAGTCGTTTATGTAAAACTTTGTGAACAGTGCTTTGAGGAATAGAAACTTCATTTGATGCAACACAAATTGATTTCCTTGGGCTGCGATGTAATGCTATAGGCACAGCATCATCAGTCTTTTCATCAATGCTTGGCCTACCCGATCTTTTGCGATCCAAAATGCTGTTGGTTTCCATAAAATTTTTAAATCATCTCTTAATGCTGTTAGTGTGAGGAGGGTCTTGTCCAAACTTATTTCTGAATTTACGTTGTACTACAGTTGGTGATTTCAATTTATGGCACCAAAGAACACATTGTGCTTTTTGTAGAATTGTCAACATTTTTCATACTTTGTTGGAAACTTACGCTTTTATTAAAAATGATTTATTCTTGCTTATTTTAACAATAAAATAACCTGTAAAAAATAACAAAAAAACTATGGTTGTATAATTCACTATCGAAAATTTAAAGTTTCTATCTTATGCGGTTTTTGAGATATTAAAATTTTAAATGTGTGCAGGATTTTATGGACATCCTATACATCTAAATTTAAACTTTTAAAATTTGGAAGTCAAAGTACGTGATATTGTGTTGTTGTTTTTCTATTTTATTTTAAAGCATTTTTTAAATATTATGTCAACGCTGTATTTTCTTATTTTGCGGAGCAGAAATTTTTAAAAAAGAAAAATACATAAGCACAGTTTAACCTAAGGATTTCTAACAAGGCATTTTTGATAATTATTAAATGCTTTATTACAATGAGTGTAGTAAAAATTAATCGTCTTGATGATTCATTTTGCGGAGCAGATATTCTTAAAAAAGAAAAATACATAAGCACAGTTTAACCCTATTTTCCTCAATCTTTTTCGAGCTATTGTCTCATCAACGGTCCGGCTTCAGAAGCCCAGAAAAGTTACGATTTATAACTCAAAAACTACTTAAGCTATCTTTATGACATTTTAGAAAAGTAAAGATCATTTATTTAACTTTTATTAGAACAAAAAATTCTTGAAAATTCATTTGACAAAGTACGCACAATTGTAATTTAGCAAGGTGACTTAAATTTTTACGTTTAGACACTCATTGAACTAGTGTGAAATGCGATTGTAATGCATTCGATGTTGAAACAGTCGTAAATTTAATTTAACTTTTAAAGGACCAAATTATTTTCTTTTTATTAAAAAATATTTTGTTTATGTACACGAGACTGTAATCACACTGTGAAGCACAAAATGTAAAAAAATTGAATATTAATATTTATAACAATTTTTCTAAGTTTGTTAACTCAAAGCAACATCTGTCACAAAAACACAAATTTTTGTTCCAAAATGGTGGTTTCACCTAAAAAAACGTTTAACTAGTGTGAAATCTGAAACAGCAATTACTCTTTGGTGTAAAGCAAAATTGTAATTTGCATTTAATGCATTTGACTTTGGTGATGCCTATACACCCAGGCATCTTGCGGGTTAGTTTCACAAATAAAAATTGCTTGCGGTTATTGCCGTTGTTTGGAAGAGCATCTACTCCAGGCCAGACACAAACAGGACTGGGGCTGAAGGTCAATCCTTTTACTACCCCAGGCTGCTGTACTGCCCGGATCAGATGCTGGCAGTAATGTTGTTAGCGTTTCATCATCCAAAACAGTCGGACCTTGTGCTCCATGTGGTGCCCGATGTATGGGGCACGCTATAAGGTTTATTCAACGGCGCCACACTCGGAATACGGTGAGGGGGCAAATGGAATTGCCCAACACCAGTCCTCAGGCGGTTGAGCTTAACCCAAGCTGCTCGGGACAAGCCAATCCCAACAGGCCTGGCACTGGTATTGGACACAAAAAAACGGAGCTTGGAATCATTTTCACAGTACTCTGCGTTACATTTATGCTTTATTGACTCAGAAGCGCGGATGCCAAGTCCAGCAAAGTTGTTTAAATGATTCCGCGACGATGGCACAAATGGGTGTTTGAATCTTAGTTTCTATTAGCGAGCATCCGAGGATCCACTTAAAAGACCATATAACATATGATCAGCGTCCAGAGATCCAAGGTATACCAAGGAGAATGTCAATCCCAGTTGGTGAAGCTCAGCTAGTTGGATGACTGAAAGTATGGGTAGGTGGTTCGTTAAAGTGGGACGCAGGAATATAGTGACAATGCGCAAGGTCTCAATTAGTGATGGTTATAAACATATGATGCAAAAATAATTTACTTTACCTTTGCAGCCGTGCAATTCATACACTTAAAACTTATACAACTTCCTCAAAAATTAAGATTTTTGTTTATTTTTATTGAGTGGATTTTAGTATTTTCTCGGATTGAAAACCAATTAGCATAAAAATTTTATTGAAACATGTTTATTGACATTTTTAATTTACTATTTAGAAACATAATTGAGTGACTATGCGCAAGTTGTTGTTCAGGACACTATCCATGAGGCAAGTGTGAGCACTGCGACATCAGACTGGTGCACAGTATTCAGCTGTTGAGTAGACTAGAGATAAGGTGGCTATGCGTAGTGTTTTAGCACCAGCACCCCATCCCGAGCCCACGAGTCGCCTCAGCAGTGTGACGCTCGAGGATAGTTTTTTGCGCAATGCCACTAAATGGTGACGAAACGTGAGCAATCTGTCCAGTTTTACCCCAAGATAAGTAGGGGTTGGACAGAACGGTAAAAGTCTATCATTGTTGTAGACCTTTAGCTTAAGTTTTGCCTTTCGTTTATTTAAGTGAAAGGCTGTCGTCACCGTTTCAGTGTGACTAAGCTTCAACTTTCAAGTCTCAAGATACGCTAAAAGTGTAGACATGTCTTGGCTTAATGTCCCCTCCAAGTCCTTCCAGTTTTCAGAAGAGTGTAATAATACTAAATAATCAGCATAAGCAAACTTTCTGGAAATCATGGAAGGCAAATCATACGTATACCTCTATTTATAATAAACTGTAGTCGAAAAGCGTGGAGTATTTTGAACAACCTTACTGGTAGGTCAGAACACTCTCCTCGTCACTGTCCCGTTTCAGCCGATGCTATTGCATCCCAGCTGGTTAGAAATGGGAAATGCGAGGCTGTTGATCACAAGTCATCTCGACTTGTCTCTCAAGAAGTGTCTGACCTTTGGAGGGTCACAACACTAGACGCAGTAAATATCTCTGACAATTTTTCACAGAGAGAATTTGCTGCTGTCATCCAACAATTAAAGCCAGGTAAAACTCCGGAACCTGATTCCATCTGCTCAGAGCTTATACTCCATGCTGGAGTTGCTTTGAAGACCTGGTTACGTGACTTCCTTTCTTCCTGTTTGCGCCGACTCAAAATTCCCAAGATCTGGAGAAGAGCGCTTGTGGTCACGATTCCAAAACCAGCAAAGCCCGTGGGGGACCCAAAGAGTTATCGACCAATATCTCTGCCCTGTGTCCCCTACAAGATCCTCAATAGGCTTATCTACGCCTGCGTTGAGCCATTAATCGATCCACTGCTCCCCAAAGAGCAGATTGGGTTCCGACGCGGGAAGTCAACCGTAGATCAAGTTGTTCTGCTAACCCAGAACATTGAGGATTCTTTCGAGGCTAAAAAGAAGGCCGGTGCCGTATTTGTCGATCTAACAGCTGCTTATGAGAGCTGCTTATTTCTGTGAAAAAGCGTTGTGTTGTGCGGATGTAATCAAGTAGCGGTTGACAGGTTGAAGCATAAATAACAATTTTTTGAAAACGGCTGATAAAAAAATTGATAAAGTGTTGTTAAAAATGGATGAATTGCTTGAAAAAGTGAATATAATGGAGATTAGTATTAAAAGATTTAACAACAAAATCAGCTCTGTAGAACAAGCAGTTGATGACAGTAAATCTGAAGTTAATGATATGAAACGCTTAAAAGCGTCAATTGAAGAAGTTGATAAACTAAAAACTCAAGTTGAAACGCTTTCTATTAATTTTAGCAAAAAACTTAATAATTTATATTCAATCGTTCAAGAAAATAATTAGCGAAACAGAAAAGAAAATCTAAAAAATGAAGCATATACTAAAAGGTTCAATATTTTGATTCATGGACTCAAGGAACAAGATAGCAACGTTTGGGAAACTAGAGAAAAAACTGGAAAAACCGTCCGTGAATTTTTTCATAATGCACTTAACATTAAGAATAGTGAAGTTATAAAATTTGCTGATATTTACCGTATGCCTAAACAACCTGTACTAAAAAATGGAAAGAAAATTCAACAACCTATAATTGTTAAATTAACCAACTTATTTGACAAACAGCATATATATAGTAAATCTTTAAATAATCTGAAGTTGTACAATAATAAATTGAATCTTAAACCAAGATTTCCGGGTTATATTTATGTAACTGATCACCTACCTATTGAAATGCTACAACAAAAAAAGAAACTTTTTCCATCATTCAATAAAGCCAGAAAAGAAGGCAAAAGAACGTCATGGAAAGTCGTAGCTAACGAATATCGTCTTTACATTAACAGAATCAATGTTAATATATGATTTTATTCTTATCTGTTTATTGCCTATCTTATTTTGTAATTAATAGTGCTTCTGGCCTGTAGGTTCCGTTTTTTTATACATTTGGTTAGTTGCTTTTGTTCTCTTTTTATTGTTCTTATCGGGATTCGATCCCTATTCTCTTTTTTTGTTGATTTTTTTAATTAAGAATAGTAAATTACACAAGGATAGAATGGTAGAAGATTCGACTTTAAGCAACAAGAAAGAAATTAATTTTGCGAATGTCTTGAAAAATAATACAAATGATTTTGATTTTATTTCTTCTCTACATAATTTACTAACAAAATAATTTTAAACAATGTAAGACTTATGAGACAAACTGTAAACTACCATTAACTGAAAAAAAAAAAAAATTATTTATTTTAAATATTAATATTAGATCAATATATAAAAATTTCGATGCACTAAATCATGAATTTTTAAGAAGGCTAGATTATTTACCTGATATTATTTGTTTGAGTGAAACAAAAATCAAAAATTTGCCTACGGTTAATCTTTCCTTAACTGGTTATCACTCGATAGAACATGCTGACTCTCAAACAGCTGCTGGAGGGGTAGGAATTTATATTTCTGATAATTATTCTTCAAAAACTATTGGGAAAAATACTTTAAATTGTAATTGTGAAGATATTTGGATTTAAATTTCTGATTTTAACTCTAATCAAATCTTTTATCTTGGAGTTATTTATCGACTCCCAAATAGTAATATTATAAATTTCATTTCGGCTTTAAATGATAAACTATTACAGCTAGGTAAACATAAATATTATATTGTTGGTGATTTTAACATCAATATTGATGATAAAAACCGCTCAGTAAATTCTGATATGTATCTAAATATGATTTCGAGCAATGGTACATTTTTGCCTATTGATAAGCACACTCGAGTTATAGGTAATTCCAGATCTATTATTGATCATGTTATTACAAATGATATCTCTAATGCAATTTTTCCTTCTGTATTCATAAGTGATATTAGTGATCAGTTTTCCATAGCAATTATAGTTGAACGAAAAAATAAACAACAAGATAATAGTAGATACAATAAGCAACCTTATTTTTTTACTGTAGAAATTACAAACAATTTAATTATGATAGCTTTATTGATAATTTGCAATCATCTATATATACTTTTTGGCATTCTCCTTCTTTTAAATACAGTAATGAAGTTGATAAATTATTTTCAAATTTTATTGAACTCGTATCTGCGACTATTAACATGCATGCACCTTTAACAAAAGCTTCACGCAAAAAAACGTAAATTAATGAATAAATCATGGATAACTAAAGATATTTTAGTTTCAATTCAACGCAAACAAAAATTATTTATAAATTTTTTTAAAAATGGTACTGAAATAGAAAAAATATTGTATAAAACTTATGTCAATAAATTGTCTAAAGTCAAAGCTTTATCAAAAAAGCTTCACTTAAAAAAAGAGATTATCAACTCCAGTCATGATATGCGTAAATTTTGGTGTTTTATGAAGACTTTACTTCCTCATAAACCAACTCGGATTCTTCCTAATTTTATTCATGAAGAGGGCCAAATAATAGATACACCATTACACATTGCTGATAAATTCAATAATCACTTTTTTAGGGTTGGTAAAGTCTTAGCTGAAAAAATCAAACCTTCTAATTTGGATAATTTTCAACAGTATCTATGTAATCGTGCTTGTTCTTCCATGTTTTTAAATCCTACTAGTACGTTCGAAATTCCCTGCATTATTAATCAGTTAAATATTAACAAAAGTTGTGGTTCTGATGGGACTGAAGCAAAATTTATCGTTTTTACGTCTGAAGTTTTGTCTCCAGTGTTAGCTATATTATTTAATACTTGTTTTGACTTCGGAATTTTTCCTACTTGTCTTAAAACAACTAAAGTTGTTCCTGTATATAAGGCTGGTGATATAAATGAAGTAACAAATTATAGACCTATGTCAATATTGTCCATATTTTCTAAAATTTTAGAAAAACTAGTTTATACGCGGACACTTTCTTTTTTAAAATCTCATTCAGTATTAAGTCCTACATAGTATGGTTTCAGACCTAAGTATTCAACTTTGCATGCTTACTAGATATTACTAATTTTGCATTAGATAATTTTGAAAAAATATTATATACTGGGCTTGTATTTTTAGATTTAACCAAAGCATTTTATAATGTTAATCATTCAATTTTACTTTATAAAGTGGAACATTATGAAATACGAGGAATAGTTAACAATTTTTTTTTTTTTTTTTATCAAACAGAAATCAGTACGTTACAATTAATAACACTAATTCTTCCTTAAAGTCTTTAGATATTGGAGTTCCTCAAGGTTCCATTCTTGGCCCGCTACTTTTTTTAATATATATTAATGATATTCCCAACAGCGTTAAATGTACTCAGCGTTTATATGCTGACGATACTTGTCTCCTGATGGGTGCTCCGTCTACTACTATCCTAGAAAACCAACTTAAAGATGATCTTAATAATATTTGTAATTGTATATCTGCTAACAATTTAACGCTAACTTAAAAAAAAATTGCAATTATTAATTATTGTACCAAACCTCAAATTTTCAAATGCTGTTTTAAATATTTAAAGTCCAGCCGGTCAAATTAAAATTGTTTTTAAGGCAAAATATTTGGGAGTTTTATCTGATAACCGATTAAACTTTCATGAGCATATAAAAATTCTTGAAGTAAAAATAGCTCGATCAGTTGGAATTCTAAATAAACTGAACTATTTTTTACCCAGCTCGGCATTATTGAAATTATATTATGCACTTATTCATTCCCATTTTAACTATGGCCTTGCTGTTTGGGGAAGCATTTATTCGACCTATCTAAATAAACTAAAATTGCTTCAAAATAAAGCTATTCGTATTGTCACCTCTTCTCAAATGTCAACTAGCTCGAAACCTTTATATATTAAATCAAATATTTTGCCCTTGCCTAAATTGTTTGAGTTTGAAATAGCCAAAATTGTTTATTTCTATAAATTTAATTTGTTACCTAAGATTTTTGATAACTAATTTTCCTATGTTAAATCCTGCCATTCTCGTACCACAAGATTTTTACTTAATAATCACCTTACCATTCCTCTGTTTAAAAGTAATCAAACTCAAAAATCAATTAAATATATAGGACCAAAAATTAGGAATTCCAACAGTCATAATCTGAAAATAATAACATTTAATAAATTTAAAAAACATTATAAATCATTTTTACTTCTCAACGATTAAATTCATATATTTCTTTCAATTTATTTTGTGTACCTTATATTATTTTTTTTCTTTGTTGCTAGGTTTGACTCTACATATTTTTAATGTTATATTGCTGTTTTTCTTTCTTTTGTTTTGTTGTGTTTTTTATTAATTTGTTTATTTTTTGTTGGTTTTCATTTTTTGTGAACATTTTTCAATTTGCTTCTATATTTCTATATTTTACAAGGTGATTGCTTGACTTGAAGACCTTACGGTCCCATCGCAATCACCTTGTCGCAACTTTAACAGATTATAATGGTATTTATTGCTGCTAAGTTTACCTTTTTGCGACGAAATAAATAAATTGAATTAAATTGAATTGAAAATTATGACACTGTCTGGCACCGTGGCCTTACCTGCAAGCTGCTGAGACTTCTTCCGGATAAGCACATGGTCAAAATGATTATGGAGCTTGTCTGAAATCGAAGTTTTACCCTTACTACCGGTGACAGCAAGCAAAGCAGGCTGCGCCGTCTTAAAAACGGCGTTCCTCAGGGATCGGTCTTTGCTCCCCTCCTATTTAACATCTATACGGTTTGATCCTCCTTCCATGATTTCAAGAAAGTTTGCTTATGCTGATGATTTAGCATTGTTGCATTCGTATCGAAACTGGAAGGACTTGGAGGGGACTTTAAGCCAAGACATGTCTACATTTTCATTGTATCTCCAGACTTGGAAGTTAGAGCTCAGTCACACTGAGACGGTGACGGCAGCCATTCACTTAAATAACCGAGAGGCCAAACGTAAGCTAAAGGTCTACAACAACGGTAGACATTTACCGTTCTGTCCAACCCCTACTTATCTTGGGGTAAAACTGGACAGATCGCTTATGTTTTGTCACCATTTAGTGACATTGCGCAAAAAACTATCCTCGCGGGTCACACTGTTAAGGCTACTCGTGGGCTCGGGATGGGGTGCTGGTGCTAAAATATTACGCATAGCCAGCTTGTTTCTAGTCTACTCAACAACTAAATACTTTGCACCAGTCTGGTGTTGCAGTGCTCACACTCGCCTCATAGACAGTGTCTTGAACGACGCCTTGCGCATAGTTACTGGATGCCTGCGTCTCACTCCAACAGACCACCTACCTGTACTCTCAGGCATCCATCCAGCTGAGCTTTGCCGAATGGGAGCGACACTCTACTTGGCTTACCGTGGATCTCTGGACCACGATCATATCTTGTATGGTCTTTTAAGTGGGTCCTCAGATAATCGCCAAGTGAGACTAAGATCCAGACGCCCGTTTGTGCCAGGTGCGCGGAATCGTTTGGACAATCTTGCCAGACTTGGCATCCGCGCTTCTGAATGAACAAATTGCAAATGGAAAACGGAGTACTGTAAAAATGCTTCCAGGCTCCGTGCTTTTGTGCCCGAGACCGGTGCCAGGCCTGTTGGGATTGGCTTACCCCGAGCAGCTTGGGTTAAGCTCAACCGCCTGCGGACTGATGTTGGGCGATTCCATTCGTCCATGCACAAATGGGGTCTCGCTCCTTCACCGAATTGCAAGTGTGGCGTCTCTGAGCAAACCGCAGACCATGTACTAACAACGTGCCCTATACATCGGGCACCACATGGAGCACGAAGTCTGACGGTTTTGGATGACGAAACTCGATGCTCGCTTAATAACATTACTGCCAGCATCTGATTCAGGCAGTACAGCAGCCTGGGATAGTAAAAAGATAACCTTCGGCCCCACTCCTGTTTGTGTCTGACTTGGAGCGGATACTCTTCATACGACGACGACGGCAACGACGACGACAAAGCTTGAGACAAAATTTACAACCTATGCTTGCATCTGCACATATTTTTTACCATATATTCCAATTCAAACTTATTCTGAAAAAAACCAACGCTACACGAAAAATACCATTGGGCAACCACAATGTTGCCAAATAAGTCTCTGTAAACTTATAGTATTTATTTCCTGCAAGGGCCAAGCCAAACCTTTGGCAACGAGCAGCAAAAACATTTACTTTGTGCCTCCATGTTTTGGTACGTAATACCCAGAGTTTCTTTCAAATAACTAACGGTTTTTCTTTTTTATGAAAAAATCTAAAGTAGTAACGCTTTTCAAAACTTTTCTTTGGAATCCTCTAATGTTTTATTACACATGAAAAAAAAATTGGAGTTGTACTTTCCACCGAGCTTTCAAATTTTGTTTGTGAAAATCATTCTAGTCTAAAACCGCATATTTATGACTACCGAACAAAAACTTGATAAAACGTGATTGAAAACTAAAAATATACTAAAACTGTTTTAAAAACATAATAAGTAGAAATGTTGATTGGGTCAACACCGGTCTTTCGCACGGATCTAGAAAAAAACGAGAAAACTAGTTCAAAGTTAAGTTTATTGCTTCAAGTTAACACTTGACATTTAAGGGTTAAATTTGGACGTAAAGAGTAACGTCAACGCGCACGACAATTACAAACACTGAAGAAGCTAGGGGAAGCTTGGTTTATTGTTCGAATGATCAAAGTATGGAAATTACTGTATTTTAGACTAGTTTCAATTACATGTTCAAATGTTTTGTCTACATCTTTTTGTAGTTACTAATAGTTATGGCTGCCTTTTTCGAAAAAGGATAAAAAAAACAAAAATATATATTTTTTTTACATAAAAGGGTTTGAAATAGGCTATGTTTTGATATTTAGCAATGTTAAAATATCGAATTACAAATATTGTAAAACCAACAAAACTTTATCTTTTATATATCATCGTTTATATGCACATCGTTTTTGTTTTTTCGCAATGTATTTCACCGCCACAAAAAGAGTTTTTTAAATACCGGAATTGAATTAAAATTATGCCATTGCACTAGTTTAAAAAAAACACTTGAGAAAAACAATATTACTTTATGTAATTGTTACTGTTAGCCGTGGAACATATCTCGGCATCGTTTAAAGCATGAAGCGCAAATTTGTAAGCAGTGCCGAAAACAAGTGGAAGATTGACACTGATTTCACGATTTGTTTATGTTTTTTTTTGCATTTTCTGGCCTGTTTCGATTTCATTATCATAGCAGAAAGAACAGGGTTTCCTAAAATTAGACTTTGAGTCATAAATTCGAGGTGTAAATGTTACAACACTAGAGTCACTTACACGGAAATGACGTTCGCCCAAGATCAATTTAATTTTTTGTTGAACATCAAACTGTAAGCCGTCGTCGTCGTCATCGTTTGAAGGGTATCCGCTCCAGGTCAGACATAAACAGGAGTGGGGCCGAGGGTTTATCCTTTTACTACCCCAGACTGCTGTACTGCCTGAATCAGATGCTGGCAGTAATGTTATTAAGCGAGCATCGAGTTTCGTCATCCAAAACCGTCAGACCACGTGCTCCATGTGGTGCCCAATGTATAGGGCACGCTGTTAGTACATGGTCTGCGGTTTACTCAGAGGCGCCACACTTGCAATTCGGTGAAGGAGCGAGACCCCATTTGTGCATGGACGAATGGAATCGCCCAACATCAGTCCGCAGGCGGTTGAGCTTAACCCAAGCTGCTCGGGGTAAGCCAATCCCAACAGGCCTGGCACCGGTCTCGGGCACAAAAGCACGGAGCCTGGAAGCATTTTTACAGTACTCCGTTTTCCATTTGCAATTTGTTCATTCAGAAGCGCGGATGCCAAGTCTGGCAAGATTGTCCAAACGATTCCGCGCACCTGGCACAAACGGGCGTCGGATCTTAGTCTCACTTGGCGATTATCTGAGGACCCACTTAAAAGACCATACAAGATATGATCGTGGTCCAGAGATCCACGGTAAGCCAAGTAGAGTGTCGCTCCCATTCGGCAAAGCTCAGCTGGATGGATGCCTGAGAGTACAGGTAGGTGGTCTGTTGGAGTGAGACGCAGGCATTCAGTAACTATGCGCAAGGCGTCGTTCAAGACACTGTCAATGAGGCAAGTGTGAGCACTGCGACACCAGACTGGCGTACAGTACTCAGCTGTTGAGTAGACTAGAGACAAGCTGGCTATGCGTAGTGTTTTACTGCACTGATGCACTGATGCAGAGAAGTTGGTACTTCCAACTGTAAGCCAATTCAATTCAATTCGATTTAATTCAATTTATTTATTTCGTCGCAAAAAGGTAAACTTAGCAGCAATAAATACCATTATAATCTGTTAAAGTTGCGATAAGGTGATTGCGATGGGACCGCAAGGTCTTCAAGTCAAACAATCACCTTGTAAAATATAGAAATATAGAAGCAAATTGAAAAATGTTCACAAAAAATGAAAACCAACAAAAAAAACAAATCAATAAAAAACACAAAACAAAACAAAGCAAAACCACAATATAACATTAAAAATATGTAGAGTCAAACCTAGCAACAAAGAAAAAATAATATAAGGTACACAAAACAAATTGTAAGAAATATATGAATTTAATCGTTGAGAAGTAAAAATGATTTATAATGTTTTTTAAATTTATTAAATGTTATTATTTTCAGATTATGACTGTTGGAATTCCTAATTTTTGGTCCCATTTATTTAATTAATCTTTGAGTTTGATTACTTTTAAACAGAGGAATGGTAAGGTGATTATTAAATAAAAATCTTGTGGTACGAGAATGGCAGGATTTAACATAGGAAAATTAGTTATCAAAAATCTTAGGTAACAAATTAAATTTATAAAAATATACAAGCCAGTCAAAGTCTTGTTTTATCGTGCGGTTGAATTAGGGCTGGCGAGAGGTTGAAAATGTCATTTTGATGGGAACGGATCAAGATTGTATATGTTTGTTTCTTTTCGCATTTTATTGGTCTATTAAGTAAAACATTTCACGACACTTTCTCTACTTGAAAGTCTTTATCAGCAATTCTAAATTACAGTTTATGAAATCTAGAGTAGCCAATAAAAGATTTCTTGAACAGCAATATTCTAACATTTGTGAAGATTCACATTTGTTTATTTGTCACTAAACATTTACAAATATTCGCATAATATATAATTTAGATTAAATGTAGGACAACATGACTTGGAAGTAACCATTAGTCAAGCAGTTACTTTTATTGTTTCATTTAAAATGACAAAAAAATTATAATAAAATAATAGTTTGAAAAACGAGCAGCGATAAGGAAAAAAAGTAATTAACAAGTAAAAACCTAAAAGTAAAACTAGAAAATAAACAAATTTGGGTAACAAAAATAGATATATTTTTTTATTTTGCTATATGAAAAGTGTCGAATGAAATAAGGAATAAAATAATACACTTTGGCTCCAATATGTTTAATTGAAAAGTGCGTTTTTTTGTTTTAAGCAGTGAAAGATTAGATTGATCATCTTCAGAAGATATCGATTACCACAAGATCTCTCCAAGATACCTTTAAAAAGAAGATGTCAAGCTGTAAAGGC